>BIMT01000003.1:0-431835 GCA_005406065.1 Metschnikowia sp. JCM 33374 | reverse complement strand
TACTTGACGAGTATGAATACGTTGTGAAATAGAGGTTGATATTGATAACATTTCCTCCACCAAAGCCTGCAACCTTGTAAGTTGGGAAGGAAGTCAAACTGGCACTCAATCCAAGAACACTTAACACGGAGTCTGATGACGAAAGATAGATGGTCTGGGCTGTAGAGACGGAGTAAGCGATAGAACCAACGGCTACTTGCAAATTTAATTGAGATCCAGAGGCGACATTGATACATCCACTTCCAACAATGTTAGTCGTTTGAGTCCAGTCAGTGTTATACAAACAAATGGATCCAGAGTTAGTGATCGACGAAATACCGCCTGATCCAAGAATCTGCTGGATAACCAAAGTTGCAGATGTTCCGGAGCTTCTTTTGAAAACCATCATACCGGTATTTGACCAACTAGAACCAGCCGTGATAGCAAAGGGGGTACCAACGAGTGTTGCGCTTGAAATACCAAAGTACATTTTACCAGTATTCAGGAAGGACCCGATACTAGAAATGTCGTAAGTGGAGATAAGAGAGGCCGTCAAGGAATTAAAAGCAAGGGTACCAGAGTTTAAAAAGGATTCTCCAGTCATTGTGACGGATGCAGCCAACCCATTGGCACTTGTCACATAAAACCCACCTTCATTATCAACAGAACCCAACAAGTTAGTGAGTGCATTGTTGACAATGGAATAATAGGCTCCAGAGTTAATGGTGAGATCTCCTAGAGATAAGTCGATCATAGAAACTTGGACAGTATTCTGGGTGATTGTTAAAGCAGTTGCCAGGTTGAGGAGGCACATGATGGCAAAACCCACCCCGCTAAGTCGGATTCTCATTATGAAATGGGTTGAAGCTTATAATGATGAGAAATTTAGGTGTATGTTCCGGAAGGGCCGGAACTGCCTCCTTTTATTTCACTCCAGCACGTATAATAAACTTTAGAGAGTCAAGGCTGTGGGGACAAATGTTGGTTTAGTTTCTGCGTGATTTCATAACTTTTTCAACCTAGTCCCTTCTGCATCAAAAACGCTTTTTGTCTCTACCTCTTTGTCTTCTGGTTACCCGCAGTACATGAACTCAATATCCGATTTCCGACATGCCCAAAAGCTTGTTTTTTTTAATTATTATGAAAAATAGCAGCTTTTCACCCAACTTCGTAGGTAGTGTTTCCTTGGTTACCTTCACGGGAGACATCCCTAGGCGGTCCCTAGACTTGCCACCACTCAGGTATGAACCAAAAGTCGGACAGTAGCTCTTCCAGCAAAATCTTCAACAATTACGACTTTGGTCTGAAAAAGCACCGGAGTTGTCCCAACCTTGATTTTAGTTTTTTGTGCAGAAATTAAACGCCTTTGAAATGGTTTGTAAACCTAGCTCTTCGCGCCCGAAAACCCCAAAGGGCGTGCACTGCATTACATGACGGATATCTTACAATGGGTCAAAATCAATTACAAGTGCACTCCTAAGTTAACGAGTGATTGAATTTTAATCTGGACCTTAGATTATGCAATATATTCTTTATGGCCAAGAATTTTTGTATGTCTCAACCAAATTTATGGTTGAGCTTGTTCCAAAAGGTCATTCCTCTGGGCCTGATATGATGTGTTCCAGAAGCCGAACGTGCGAGATAGTCGTTCCCAATTTAGCGGTACTTTACCCCAGTCGTGTTCGTGACCCCGCCTAGATTTTCGGCTAAGTTCTGCATGCGATGGATATTTGCGAATTGCCGACAACAAGCACGGAAAAATCCAGCACAGATCTGATGCGAATCGCGGGTGATGATGGCGTTTTTTAAACCCCGTTGCATATCACTACGCCCAATTTCCTTTTTTTTTTTTCTTTTTTGTTTTTTTTTTAATTTTACCGAAATGGAACTGATTATCACTCTACACTACATTATTCACAAATTTTTCCATGCTCTTTTAGAATAATTTTAACTGAGATAACCCTCAATGAATTTAAGACTCACTCTGGACCTTTTGCCGACATTCTTCTGCGAACTTTGAAGCAAATTTAACTAAGTGGAATGGGGATGTGGGTAAAATAAACTTCTCTGGTCCCAGCGCATGTTCGCTAATGGCCGTGACGCGCCGTTCTCAACACGAAAATTGAATTGCCTGTTTTTTGCACTGTTTTCGCTGAAACTGAAATTTAAGCAAATATCATTCGCCGATTCAGTATTTAAAGTTCTGAGTTCATATTTTGGTGACGCAATTCAATTGATGTTAAACTTTATGGATTGTGAGCCATGGTCATCACTCGCATTTGCTACGAATTGTACTGAAATTTATGCTTTTTTTATTCGATCGCGCTCTTCTTCCTGGCGAAAGATCCGAGCATTTGTTCGAAAATCCCAAGAAGAAAAAAAAACCTTCTCCGCTCACAATAAAAATGATTGAGAATAGTGTGATCTTTTTTTTTTAGTAGACATATAAATTGAAGATTTCGAGGCCGGAAATAACTTGATGATGAATATCTAAAAGATACATAAATTTCTAACTCACAATTTAACTTTTCAATGGGGTGTCCCTTAAAGTAGGAGAGTTAAAGTAGGAGAGTTAAACTCGGAGATGGATGTCACCCCAAAAAAAAGAAATTCTAAGAGGTCGTAGATTGTTTATTTTGAGCTATATGCCTGTGTGTATATACGAATTTATAGTTTATCATAAAGAGAAACGGGGTGGAGAAAGATGACGCTGTATCTTGAATGGCGTAGAACTTAATTGCATTTAAGGTTCAGAGGTCAATCCTGGTTCGGGATTTAACCTGGTCGAATTGGTTAAGGCGTTTTATACTATTTAGCAAAGCAAGCATTTACGACAAATCATATGCTTCTCTAGCTCCGGCCGGCGATAAGGCGGCGCCAAGTCCCCGCGCCGTTCCAATGAATCAAAATACCTTTAAGCTCTTGGCTGACACGCCCATAAGATCTCCGAAACACGGTTCCCAGCTTCTTCGAGACAAATACACACTTTAAATCAAAGGAGCTTCGTCATATAGGCCCAGGCACAACTTGATTATCGCTTATTTTTCCTTTGGGCGACTCGGTCTTCTGCAAAAAATTAAAAAAATAATGGCTTTATTTCTTATCGTGAGACCTCACTATCTAAAATTCAATCTCAATAAGATGTGGCGGCCTCGTCAATCCACACTTTGAGAGCCTGGCAATTTTGCGGCGTCGATCTGTCATTGGCAAGGCCTTTCCCCCGCCCTTTTTTTTTTTTTTTTTTTTTTTTTTTTTTTTTTTTTTACAAGCTTCGTTTTTGTCAAGCGTGGCTAATTACTGCCTCTAATAAATGGCCTCTGGTTTTTTCTTCCTGTGCTATGAGGTCAAAAAAAGTCGATATTTTTCAGTCATATCCAAATTTTCGGGAAGGCATGTGCATTTTCAGCTTGAGGCGTTAATACACTTACTTTCTTGACATTTCGAAAATATCGTCCCAACTGAAGTGAACCATATCATTTAATACAGCAAAAAATGGTATACGGTCATTTCTTGAACAATTTGTGAAGGAAATCACAAAATAACACAAGCACTTACCACAATATTTCCATGGAGCATGTCAAGACATAGTTGTACGAGGTACGTGTGCAACATTATTAAGCCCCAACAAAAAAATCAGGAAGATGAGCTGATATTTTTCATGGGGATAGAAACTTCTTGATGATTGACTTCCCCCAATTCTTGCTGTTCTAGCATTTCGTCGAAGAAAGTTGTTCGTAACTCCTTCCAACGAGTAGAATAAGTCGACAACGTTACTAGTATCACGCCGGACAATACTTGCAAGCACCACCACAAAATAGAAGTCGGAAATTTTCCAGTGTAGAGCCACACAACCACAAGATTGAGAATGTGGACTGTAATTGCGAAGTCCCAAGCGAGCTTTGATCTGCCCACGATGATGGTAACGAATAACACGCAGAGAAGGGAATCGAAGAGCCATAAAACAAAAAGTATAAGTCCCATAGCATTATTAGGCTCTATCAATTCCCATGAAAACACCCAATTCACGCTGAAATCGTATCCATTGAGCAGAGAGACCAAATAAAACGCCACCAAAGCAGTTAGATAGTAAAAGCACTGAAGGAGCAAAATCTGACCTGTTATTAGTAGCGGCGTATGAGCCACATTTTCAGTTCCTCCGAGGAGCTTGTATTCAGTCTTAATCCAAGACATTACCCAATTAGTTTGTGTTCCAGGATCTGTCAAAAATGATGTTTTTGTGAGGTAGCGTGACAACGCTCACATGTGGTCTTCCCGAACACTTCCCAAATATCCAGTCACGTGATCGGACCCCGTGATACGAGACTTATGCCTGTCGTATCCGAAAAAAGTGTCATTGCATTTTTAAGCTTTTAAATCTTTTTGGATTTGAGGGATTGTCTATTTCAAACCGTTAGAGCTTGAAAAATTGTAAATAAATCCTTCTTTTCTGAAAAAATATGGTTATAAATATTTTTAATTTGTAAGAAAGAAAACATGGGATGTGTTTCCTCATTGTTATTTAATAACGACAATTAGGTGGAAAAATTAAAAGTTTAAAAACCTCTTTAAAAATTCAAAATTGAAGTAAATCCAAGTAATTTTCTTTTTTTGAATATCCTTAAGTTTTAGGTGTGTCTCTGAAAAAGTTTTTTCATCAAAAATGATGCTATATTGCAACTATATTCGTTCATTTAGCATGTAATATTCCTAATCGCCCTTCCTTACTGACCTGCGATCACACCGCGACAAAATGCCCGAGATAGCTTCCACCACACTACTGCTCAAATTTGAAGTATCGAAAATTAAATTCGTAAGATCATACACGTAAAAAATAATGAAGTGACATCAATTTTCTCAATTTTATTTTTGATTATTTCTCATGTATGCTTATTTATGGTACACCAACGTAAAACGACCACAACCAGATCAAATTATCATCTCTTGCTCTTTTTCTTATCGGCCTTAGTGTTTCTTGCCTTACCTTGGGTCTTTATTCTCTCAACCTTGGTCTTCTTATATGTTCTTCCAGTTTCTTTTTGCGTCTCCAATTGCTTTCTTTTCTTTGAATTGGGCTTGTTCTTGTTCTTACTCAATTCTTGCATTACCAGGTTCTTTCTCTTATCAGCCTCGGACTCAAACCACGTTCTCTTAGGTTTGGAGTAAATTTCCTTGCCATGCTTTAAGAGATTTTCAGCTTTGCTCATTTCCATCTCGGCGGCAAGAAGTTCCTTCGCCAGCTTTTCCTCTTCCAAAACCTCATCTATGAGACCGCTCTTTTCCTCAATAACCTTGTGTACAGTTTCAATCTCCGACCATTCAACCAGTCTTGAAACAGCCTTTTGTTGAGACTCGCTCGACTCTAAAGATTTGATCGCTGCCTTCACAATATTTCTGTCAGCTGCTGCTTCGCCCACTAAAGTGATCGAACGACCTTCTCTGCCTGCTCTTGCGGTTCTTCCGACTCTGTGCAAGTAAATTTCGTGGGTCTTTGGCATATCATAGTTGATAACCATTTCAATCTTTGGAATATCCAAACCTCTGGCTGCCAAATCAGTACAAATTAAAACTGGAACAGTCAAGTTTTTGAAGTCGTTCACATTATTAAGACGCTGTTCCTGAGATAAGGATCCATGCAATTCAGACACCTTCATACCCAAAAGACCAAGGATAATTCTGAGTCTATGGGCAGTTTCTTTCCTGGAAACAAACACAACAATTCGGCTCTGTTGCTGAGGATCAGAACTTTTTAGGAGCTGGTACAATAATGCTGGCTTCATCGTATCCTTCTTACGAATACGGACAAACTCTTGTACCAATTTGGTTGCTGCTGCCTTGGGAGGATCGATCATAATCCGCACGGGTTTGTTCAATGACAATTGGATCAAATCTTGGATTTTTGTGTTCATGGTGGCGGAATAAAGCATTGTTTGACGCTTGTGTTTTGGGATCAAAGTCAAGATTTCCGTGAGCTCTGCCTGGAAACCTTCCTCCAACATTCTATCGGCTTCATCCATGACAAGAATTTCCAAGTTGTCGATGGAAAAAGATGCAGAGTTTCTGATGTGATCAATCAATCTACCTGGGGTCGCAACCACAATATCGGGCCTTGTCTTCAATTGTTGCTCCTGCTGTCTAAGGTTCAAACCACCCACGGCCAACCCAAATGTGAGGTTATTGATAAACCGTCCAATTTTCTTTCCGACATCACAGACTTGGATGGCCAATTCTCTTGTAGGTGTCAAAATAATGACTCTTGTTGATGCTATTTTCGTTGGCTTGAAAAGCAATCTTTCGATGATTGGAATCATGTAAGCAGCAGTCTTACCAGAACCAGTAACGGCACCGGCAACGATATCCTTACCCATGAGTGCAATGGGAATGGACGCAGACTGAATCGGAGAGGGCTTCGCATAGCCCAAATTAGACAATCCTTTCAACACCGGACGAGAAAGATCTAGCGATTGGAAGGTGTTATGAGGGTCTTCGGCATCATCTGCCTTCTCATAAAAGTCGGCGATCGCCTCAGCGGAATCTTCATCGTTTTCTGAATCACTGTTGTCTTCCTCTTCATTGAGGTGCGCTCCCCCAACTTCTTCCTCGTCTTCATCCTCCTCCACTGGTTCATCTCCTTCTTCCTCATTTTCTTCGATATTTTCCTGGAACCCCATACCGAAACCGTCCATGGCAAGTTCGTCATCATCGTCATCACCAGTCTTAGCCTTAGCTTCAACATCAGATTCCACATCAGCCTTAACATCAGCCGCATCTTCAGACTTTTCCTGGTCGTCTTCATTTTCTTCTTCGGCCTCTTCTTTTGCGACCTGAGTTTCACCCTCTATGAGGCCGGTCAATCCACCTTTTCTTCTCAAAATTTCATCAAGATTAACATCTCTTTTCCCAGTCTTCTTTTCATCCTCGATAACTCTGAATTCCCACCCATCAGTTGTATTGGTGGTCTCGAATCCATCCAAGGAAAATTTGAATTCCGGATTTATTTCCTCATCCTCAGCTTGAGGCTTCTTTTCATCTATTTCAATATCGGAGTCACTTTCTGCAACGAGGACTTCACCTTCTGAGTCACTGTCAATAGTCAAGACTAAATCTTCCTTAGGGGGAGCCTTAGGAGACTTTGAAGCTTTCGATTTGGACTTTTTTCCCATTGTAATGATGAATCTTATCTTTTGAAATTTGGACCTGTGCGTACGCTTAGATGAGATGGGGTTTTTTTTCTGAGATGGCCCACACCCATCGGCGTGCATATAGCCACACAAAAAGTTTGTCCACAAGCTTTCAGGGACGAATTGCCTTTTCTCAGAAGGTCAAAAATTTCCAATAAAACGTTGAAGAGGAACTCTTTTTGGCCTTGAAATTACGCTCCATGCTTAAATAAATATTGCGTTCGTAATAAAAACCAAATATATATATATATATATATATGAAGGGAGCTGTCGCAAAATTGAATCACCGTAGATTTTAATCAAAATGTGCAGGGTATTCGCACCTCACAAAATACCACAACGAACTCTTCTATTATAATATATCTTATTGAAAATGAAATCCTTCGCAGATGTTTGTCAACTCAAAAATATCGTAGTAATCTTCGCTGTCATCGCTTTCAACCTCATTCTTTGGAGCAACAGCATCAAAATTGCCACCCTCCAACACAAGCAACTGTGTGTTCTTTCTGATATCTTGTAGAGAAGCCAACTGTTCCGTGGTTTCATTGGAAAGGACCTTTTCATCAACCAATCCCTTCAACATCTTCAACCCATCTAACCAGACTGCTTTATTGTCCTCTGAATTAGTGTAAAAGCTGAGTAGGGCATTCCCTTGTCTATTCAATAAAATGATCTTCTCGTAAGAAATGGTCCCTTTTATTGAGATCAACGAGCTGCTCTTGGCTTTATCATTCTCGCCAATCAGATTGCCAATTTTAATTGATTTGAAATCAGCAATATCCTTCAATGCAATAGATCGTGACTCCATCTCTTCCAAAGTAGGCTTCAATGTGGCCACCTCATTGAACTCCTTATAATGGATAAATCTTCTGTTGGGACTTAGCATGATGAAATAGTAGTTTGAGGTGCTTGATTTTTTTACTCTTGAATCAAAAAGTCTGTCGGCATGTGCTTCAGTATGGACCCATGATCCCTTGAGAAGTTGCATCACTCTTTGTTCACAAACGAAGTCTATTGTTTCTTTGGCCAAGGTCCTATCGAAGTCAACAAACCTAGGAGACCATTTCTTCGCGTGATCATTTTTCAATTCTTGAAATTGCTCACGTCTGATATCTTCTGTGGATCTCACTGTAAATTCATCTAAGCATTCATCAATATTTTTCTTTCCCTCGAGAGATTTCTCTAAGAACAAGGTATTGATTCGAAGAAGTTCAATAATACCTTTGATATCAG
Organism: Metschnikowia sp. JCM 33374; assembly: GCA_005406065.1. Classification (NCBI taxonomy): domain Eukaryota; kingdom Fungi; phylum Ascomycota; class Pichiomycetes; order Serinales; family Metschnikowiaceae; genus Metschnikowia; species Metschnikowia sp. JCM 33374. Next base: position 423,445 of record BIMT01000003.1, on the reverse strand, counting down.
ACGGGCTCTCCAAATGGGATTTTGTCTCCTGCCACAAGCATAAACAGTTATTCATGGAGTAGTAAATCATCAACTCCCAAGAAAGAATATGACTGCAAATGCGAGGGAATGCACTTTTGTTGTGAAAGATATCTAGCCATAAATTGGTGCACTCAGAAATAAAGAGATTGAGTGGGAAAGTACGATTGTGGTCGCTCATGATAAGTTCTTCATGAAATTTTTTCTTGAAAGCCATATTCGGATCCTTTAAGAAAATCTTTAAATCCATCGCTAGCAAAATGGTAAAATTGTCCGCCACAAATTTTTTGGGGTCCGATGTAAAGCCAGCCTTGACATACTCTTCAGTGGACGCAGGAGTTCCAAACTCGTTCAATGACACGTCCAAGAATATAAATAGGTTAGTGAGCATGACTTGGTGAGAAATTAACGTCATATCGAAGCGAGTCTTGCTCAAATATTCATTTAACCGAAGGTAGGACTTCTCCAAGGTGGCTATAGCGCTCTTTAAATGGATATCATTTGTTTCGCCTAAATTTCCAATAGTAGAGAAGAATTTGACATGCTTGAGACGGCCACTTAAAGTAATAATGCGATCATAGTTAAAGCGTAAAGCCTTGTCAATAAGTTCGTTGACCAAGTATATGGAATTGAGGACTATCTTTGTTTCAGATGCATATAACTTTGCAGTAATGACATCAATAGCATCCAAATAAGTCACAAGACTGTGGAAAATAGGCAAATGAACATTGATGGACGAGTCGCCATAATTAGACGGGTAAGGACCGCCAGTGATGGATAAAACGGCAATCTTCAATATTGCTTTGTACGTCTCAGTAGACATTTTCGTCGAAAGAATAGAAAACAACGAGTCAAACAAGGTCTCATTCAAGATTAGCTCAAATTCACCAGAAACAGAATCTGAGTTGGGCGAAGAAACATACTCCAAGAGCTTGGCAAGAACGACAATGGAGTTGACCTTTTCTTGTTTATCTTTCCCCAAAATGTTCAATTTCAAAATGGAAGCAAATTCAATGGCAGTAGCAGCATCAAGCTTTTCTACCGAAGGGTTTGTCTTGCTCATGAGCTCGTTGAGCCGATGGTTAATAGTTCTCGAAGTTTCGGTCATGTCAAGTTAATTTGATTGCGGCACGATTAAAGTAAAAAGGAAAGAATGGAATTGCAGGGTGAAAATGGGGGGGTTTTCGTGGGTCGCTAATGAGGTGGTGGAAAGCGAGAAGGAAGGTTTGAACCAGTAATTGGCGAATGTGTTCGTAGCCCAAGGTACGCAGGAGGAAAGTAAAAGGACAGGTGTTTTGAGGAGGGTGCGAAAGTTGTCGTTCTGACGGGCGAACAAATAAGGGAGAATCTCATTCTCGTGTATGCCGCTGGAGCGGCGCGCCACGCCGTACGAGGGGCACCTGCAGGCCACGGGGAGCTAAAGCGTGCAAAAAATCATCGAAAATGGAAAGACAAAAGAATAGCGTAGAGACATAGACTGTATGTTTTTAGAACGGTTTCAAGCGTTATCGAAGCAGTCAGTAATGGAGTCTATACAACAATAACAATAGAAAAAGCCAAAAAGCTTAAGAAATTAAGAAGTAGAATGGAGGACGTACACTTTATGAAAATATATCGGACGCCCATGATTACACATTTGTGGGATTTTTCTTCTTCTTTTTTTGTTGTATATGTTTATAATTTGTTTTGAAGTTAGCCACCATTGACCAAGCGTAGTAACGGTCCCTCAATCAGATGTTTTAAAAAAAAAAAAAAAAAAAAAAAAAATTATGCTCACACTATCGTGGATGTCATCGTGATTAGCGATGAGAAAACACTTGCTACGGAGTCGCCGCGAAGGAAACTGCGCTAGAAAGACACAACTATGCTGGGTATGGTGTCCTGCGTTTGTTTGGCCACATTGGTAGTTTCATTGTCTGCCCAATTTGTTGTGTTTCACCGTACTATTTTTAAGCATTTGAGTTTTTTTTTTTCCAAAAATGGTGGAACTTTATTGATAATCTGATCGTTCTTGGCTTCTTTTTTATTGGTCGAAGGAGTTCAATATTGTTTAAACTAGATCACTGCCAGGTATTTGATGGCTTGCTTGACTCTTTTTTCCATCTTCCGCAAATGCAGTGGTGGCAAAAAAGACCCGGTCTCAGAGGGTGTCATGTTATTTCATTGAACAGAACAGAAAAACAAAATTATTAAAACTTCCCTCTCTACACATTCAAGCTGACAAATAAATTTATTCCGTACTGGCTTACACTTTCTACAATTTTGGCCATCTTCACCGTTGATGGCTTTTTGGTTTTTGGTCTGAGACTGAGTGCATCGGGCCTTTCGTCACGCTGGTGCGGCTCCACCAGCTTTTCTTCGACGTGGCCACTCAAGCTTTTCTCCACACACTCGCGTCCTACAACTTTACTTTCCAGGGCCATGTTCAACTTAGCAAGTGTATGTTCGAGTATTTTTCACACAACCAAAATTTTCTCTTTTTCTCTTTCAATCAAAGATTCTAACATCTAGTCATTGTCTTTCTTGGACAACTCGGACATCGATTGGAAATCCGTCGTTACTACTCTTTTACTTGGAAAGTATGTTTTTGAGTCTTATATTGACTACAGACAACATCAAGTATACCAAAGAACAGAGCCACCAGCATCTATCAAGAAGGAGGTCTCCCAGGATGTGTTTTTGAAATCCCAAGAATACTCGAGAGCCAAGTCAAGATTCTCTTTTGTCAGCAATGCCATTGACATTGTAAAGGAACTTGGTGTGATCAAGTTCGATGTTTTGCCACGTATGTGGGCATTCGCCAACACCGTTTCCTTACGTTTATCCCATGTCTCTTTTATCGGTCGCTTTTTTGGGGCCTCTATCATGTCCCAAAGCATTGTCTTCTTTGCCATTACCACCGCGCTTTCCACCTTGGAATCCTTGCCATTGTCGTACTACAAAAACTTCGTTTTGGAGGAGAAGTACGGCTTCAATAAGTCGACCGTTAAAGTCTGGATTACCGACGCAATCAAATCGTTAGTGCTCACTGTTACTTTGGGATCTCCATTTGTTTATGGCTTTTTGCGTATCATTGACCACTATGGAGTGTCGTTTGTATCCTACGCGTGTGTGTTTGTTTTGGTTGCCCAACTTTTCTTCATGACCATCATTCCTAGTTTGATTCTTCCTCTCTTCTACAAGTTCACTTCTCTCGAGGATGGCGAGTTGAAGACAGAGATCGAAGCCTTGGCCAAGAGAAACAATTTCCCACTTACCAAGTTATTCGTGATTGACGGTTCTACTAGAAGCTCTCACTCCAATGCCTTTTTCGTGGGTTTGCCTTGGAGTAAGAAGATTGTCCTCTACGATACATTGATTGAACATAACACCACCGAACAGACTGTTGCTGTATTGGCACACGAAATTGGGCATTGGAAGTTGAACCATTTGCCACAGACGTTGCTTGCCTCCCAAGTCTCGGTGGCCACAACATTCTTGTTATTTTCAGCCTTCCTTGAAAATAAGTCTTTGTTCCACTCTTTTGGGTTCACTCAAGTTTATCCCGCTTTTATCGCTTTTAGCTTATTTGGTTACGTGAGTGCACCAGTTAACTGTGTTACCCAAGTATTGATGAACATTTTGTCCAGAAAGAATGAGTATCAGGCAGATGAGTATGCCAAAGACCAAGGATACAAGGAAGACTTGGCTACTTCGTTAATCAAACTTTCGACCAAGAATTTGGGCTCTTTGAACACCGACTGGTTATACTCTGCCTACAACCACTCACACCCAATCTTGGCCGACAGATTGAGTGCCCTTGGTTACGTGTCCAAGGAGAAGATTGGGGACGTTAAGTTGGAAGTTGAGGCCAACGAAACAAAGTGATGATTTTTGGTTCGTTGTAGTAATTATCCTTCAAGTTTTATACAATTGAATGATGTTGATATGTAATTAAGATTTTATGGGGGGAATTATTATTCAACCGTAGCGTTTCTTCAAATCTTCGAAGGCTGCCCTCATTTGGACATAGCCCAAGTGGATTTTTCCAATAAAATGATCGGCCAATCTCCGGTCACTATCAAGCCGAGAAAGATAAGCTCCACACACTTCACACACTTGAAGCTTCTGTTGGGCAGACTGCCCCATATTTTCAGCAATTAGTCTCGCTTGTTCCGCTAGAACGTCTCGCTGCTTGAGAACTTCTTCCAATCGAGCACTTTGCTCAAAAACCTTTTGGATCTCACTCTCTGCTGCCAAGTAGCGAATTTCAGATGTCATTAGGCCGATTTTCGTATCTAGAACATCCAAGTCTTTGGTGACAGCAGCAATTTTTGCCTTTTCTTCTGGGGTATGTTCTAGTCTTTTGAGAGCAGTAGCAATGGTGAAGTCGATCTCATCAATGTACTTTCGGAGAGTTTTGTAATATTCGTGTTCAAAATTGGGGAACTTTTCGTTTTTCTTTCTTGTCCGGAACTCATACTCTAGCTTATGTTTCTCCAAATGTAAAGAGGGACACTTACCTATATTTAGCTTTGTACCAGCAAATAGGTCATGCGGACACGTTCCCACAAGAAAAGCCTTGCACACGCGGGGGTTAGTCATGTCGATTTCTTTTCTTCTCACTTGGAACGAGTCCAACGCCTCTTTGCCCATGAGTTGCTCCAAGAGCCTTCGCTGATCATCTGCCATTGTCGTAATTTTTCGGAATTTCTTTATTAATTAGGGTTTTGCATCACTTCAGAAGGATCCTTTATTATTTTTGTAATGTGTGTATGTGTGTGTGTATGTGTGTGTGGGTGTGTCTTTATATATGGTCTTTATATGTGCCTGGGCCCTCCAGCCTTTGAATTTCGATGCTTGATGCGATCAGAAGCTGGCGTCTTGGTTCTGCACAAGAGGGCCACATGCCCTTCTCAATGTGGTTATGTTGTGTGCTGCATGCGCATCGCGAGGCTGATGAGTGTATCAGATTTCGGGCAATTGACTCATTCCAGAAGGACAATTGCTTTTAACTATATATAGATAAACAGTGAAATATTTCCTCCAACCCAATAATTACGCTATTTTTTTTTTTTTTCAAAAAGAAAACAGTCTGATTAGTCGCTCGCTCAAAATTGCAAACCAGTTGTTCTTATGAAGAAATACCAGTTGATTGGAAGAAAAAAAGTTGCCCTGAACCGTCGCAACCTTGGAACATATCCTCCACTCCATCTCTGCCTGCTTCCGTTCGAAATACTTCTTCAAATATTTTCATGTGCCCAACTAGATACATGTGATTTGCTTCTGCTAGCATTATCATGCTTCAAATTCAACACGGTAATCCTGAAGTTTTTCTTGTATCGCAAATTACGCTTCCAGTCAACGTCAAAATTCAACAGCTTCGCACAGGCTCACTTGCCCCATAAGATTTCGTCATTGGCCCGTCGTTTTATCCCCAGCGAACCAAGTGGAAAAATCAATTTTATAACCTCCGTTCATTTTGTCAATCCCCCAACTTACAGCAACTTCAATAGTCTGACAAACATTGCCGGTAGCTATGCGGTAGATACCCAGGAGTCAGGCACTCCCGAATACCGTTATTTCATGAAGAGTTTGCGATCTCTACTAAACGAGGCATACGGATTGAAAGAGGTGAAAGTATCAGAGATATCTCCCCAGTTTCAATTCTCGCCCGAGTTCTTGGAATCAGGCTCTTCACTTGGCCTTAAGTCACGCCTCAAAAATTCTAAACAGGCCCGGTGCCTCGATAGACTTGTCTTGACTGCACAATCGGGATGGACCATTCCATTCAAAGCAAACCACCTTTCACTATTTGCCAGCATTTTCCAGAAAATAACCATTTTGCACCTCAATAATTTTGTCATTAATGAACAGAAACTCGTGTCCGAGTCTCCGTCCAATTCTTCTTCAATAGAGTCATTGGTGTTATCTGCTTGTATCTATAATGACCCCAGAAAGAACTCAAGAAGAAAATGCGTTGGAATGTTTTCTGACATTTCCTCACTCGAAATGACTCTTATGCAACATGGCGCAGACCTCTCGTTGATCGACCTCGTGAAAGCCAACAATAGGCTCTCGAAATTGAGCATAGACATCAGTTCAGCAATCTTCTACCACATTGATCCAAGCGATAACTCATCAAAATTCAACTTCTCCAAGTACAATAACTTCTTCAAATTGGTGTGCTCTGGTGAAGGAGGGTATGCCAACCTTAAAGAGGTGGTACTCACCAATTTTGACCTCTTTCACACATTCTCTCACCAGCATGAAAAAAACAGACTCGAAGTCATCCAAGAGGATAGCGAAGACTGGCCTGAAGCACCCCGGCCTCCCTCAAATACGTTCGAGGAATTTTTGAGACATTTATCAAATATCCCTTATTTGACCATTGTGGTCAAGGAAGCTCCTCAATTCATGAACACATGCAAGAATTGCGGATTCACTGTAAAGGAAGAGACCAAGAAAATATCCAGCCTACGCCGTGATGAATGGTGGATCATTCTCGAACCCATTTTATCGCGGAATACATGCTCAGTTGTTGTCTACGATCATAAATTGCAAACTCTCTTCTCTAGAAGAAATATAGATTAAACTTATGCGATGATGGAAGCAAAAACACTGACAATTGACAAGATGACGCCATAGAATCCCAAAATATGAAATCTTAAAACACGAGCTGCTACTTTTGGTTGTGTTAGTAACTTATTATACCGTCAACTGGCAGAAGAGTGAATCGTCCTAACGATTCGAGAGAACCTCCTAGCTAGAATCAGCATCGAACAAGTATGCAAGAATCCAATTGATTTTTTGAAAAAACACATCCAACAAATTTGGCTGCCCAGTTTCCCCTTCTACCGAAGCCTGACTAGTATATCTTAACTTGCTCGTGTCATAATCATAGTTTGGATTTTCACAGGTTTCATCGCCAGAGTCATCACATGTATCTTTGCCAACATTAACATCTCCAGCAAACTGATCAATGTCATACATACCGTTTTGGTAATTCCAATCAGAGAACGAAGTTCCCTTGATCTCAACCTTGGGGGACTCTAGGTAAACCAGTTTCCCATCAACATCCAAAACTTTATAAGGGGACTTGAGCATAGACTCTGTGAGTCGCACATACGCACCAGATTTAATCTTAACCCCTCTATGAATGAGATCCAAAGCCGGGCAAGGAGGAAGTATTTTCGTCGTATGAATATTGGCATATTGCTCCTCACACTTGGGAGGGCTCGGATTAATTCTAGCCTTTGGGCGTGATGTACGCCTTGCTCCAGAATTCTTGACGTCAGGGAGCGATGCAAACTGCCTCCTAGCCTGGTGAAAATCGGGAAGCAATTGTGCGTTTTTGTTTGGAAGCAATTTCACTAGCCCATAGTTGTTTGGTTCTTGAGTGAATTCATAAATCAATCCTCCGCTAAAAACTCGATTCATATCCTCTGAGTAGAGTGATCTCATCTCTCCAAATTTTCGAGGCTGAATGGTATTACAACCATATCTAGATATTAGTATGAGCAGGTAAAAAAAAAAAAAAAAAACCGTTGTTCAAAACATACTCTGAAAAGAAGACTGGCCTCGAAAAGTTTATGTACGCGTCGACAAGAGCGCTGTATCCACTGGTATAGAAAGTCTGCTCACCACACCATTGATAAGAGTTTACTCCATAGAAGTCTATTGCTTCAGTGGAGTCTTTTGTGGCACACTCCAAATACCGCGTTAATGGGATTCGATAGTTGAGATCATCTGCCGCGGAATACCCTACTGGAATGATTCGGGGAGAATTGGATCGGATATACTGCTTTATGTCTCGAACAACTGCTTTGACATAAACAGGAGACTTCGAGGCTGATAAGACATCATTAATAATCTCGTTTCCGGCGAAAAAAGCCAACGTGTTGTTGTATGTGCTGAACTGTTGGACCACCTGGAAGACATTATTAAGGTATTCTTTTGTGTAAGTTGACCATGGCTCATAACGATTGAGATGCCTATTTTGCACAGGAGAATTGACGTCCAACACTAGATAAATACCAGCAGCCGCAAGCATTGTCATACACGCATCATGGTTCAAAGAACTGTCGACATTATAGACTCGAATAGTCTTCGGTTAGTACAAGATTGATTCGTCAGAAGAATGTCGATAAAATGAACATACGTTGAGTTTCATTTTTTGGAAGAGAGCAATATCTCTTGCACAAACCTGTGGATCTGATAAAGGGTCAAAATTCTGAAAGGCACCGGATGATCCACCAGGCTGGTAATCTACCCCTTTGATGTAAAACTAAGATATTAGTATGATGTGGGCATAAAAAAGGCTATATAGAAGGCTGTTCGCTATAAAAGTATACGTACCTGCTGTTGTGTCACGGTATCAACAAAACTTTTACCCACTACCGCAATTGGATGGATTGCAGCTACTGCTACTGAAACATAAAGTATGATATTCAAGAAAAACATAATTGTCAGTGATGATTTTGAAGAAAGAACGTTGGTCACAAAAAGTATAAGCCGCGAGGCCCAAGTGCGCTTCCAAGAAAAGATTTCCCATCTGGTCAGGCGAGTGATTAAAAAATCACACAATAAGAATTTCAAATACTTTAGGGATAATGTAAGAAAGAGAGAAAAAAGGCTATAAATTATAATGATATCTATAATATTTTCCTTCCTACAAACTTTTTCTTTTGTGGAATCTTGTAAGTATAGGGCTTTGGACGAATAGTGGTCCGCTTTGAGGATGCAAATTAATTTCCCATTTCGGTCGCGATTGCTGCAAACGTATTTCACGAACTTGCCTGGAAAAGAATTTTACCATTTTTGATACCTACTTGAATTGGCTATAACTGCAAAGTGACAAAAAAAAAACCGAAGAATTTTTATAATTTTTTTTTCTTTTTTTTTTTTAAAAGAAACAATTCGTATTACAGGACGCCACTTTTCAGTGTCCTAAAAATCTATATATAGTCTAGTCCTGTAATACGAACTGTTTCTTTAAACAAAAAAAAATAGTATATATAGATTTTTAGGACACTGAAAAGTGGCGTCCTGTAATACGAATTGTTTCTTTAAAAAAAAAAAAAATAGAGACAAAACCTGCAACACGTCTGATTATTGTCCTGAGTATTGAAAGCTTGTATATGTGATTTTGGATTGCATTAGAACTGGCTCCCTGACTTTTTTTTTCGGAACCAGAGATGCAAAACCCCACCAAAAAAACGCCGAGCTCATCCTTCATAGACCAGACCTGCACATATACCGACCACGTGACCCGTCATGTTCATTGGTACGCACACTTTTGTTATCATGAAAAACGTTTTCTTTATCAAATTTCCGATATAGTGTAACGGTTAGCACGGTTCGCTTTCACCGAGCAGACCCGGGTTCAACTCCCGGTATCGGAGTTTCTTTTTTCTCCTTTGTCTTTTTTTCTAGTTTTTTTTATCTCGTACTCTTTTCTTTTCTTTGGTTGGCGTTTCGCTTATTGGATTGTTATATTTTCGAAAAAATAACAAACAAACACTGCAAGCGTGCACAGCAACAGCATAACTATGCGGTACTTGGACTAAGTTTCACTTTTTTAATAACATTCAATTCACATCAATGAATACTAGCATGTATATATGAACATCATATCTAACTAACATACATTTACTTCTTCTTTGAAGGCAGTCTTTCCGTCTGGAATAGTGAAGAAGACCATCTTATCACCTTCAGTAAGGTCAGAGTCCACCTTGTAATAACCCTTTCTTTCAAATTGAATGACATCTCCCTTCTTCAAGGACTTAACATTGATGTCAGCAAAAGCCTCACCCTTGAATTCGGTGACTGGAGTGATGAAGTCTTCGAAGTTATCAGTTTCTTCCAACTTGTCTTTGGTGATCAAATGGTCGAAGTCAACCAACTCAACTACAGTCTTGTCATCAGTATCAGCCAACCAAGTAACCTTCTTCTCAGTTTTACGGAAGTCACCCTCCAAATGCAACTCACCGTCGATGGATTTGACAATGTCGCCTTCCTTGGTGATCTTCTTGATGATGACATTACCCCAGTCCATGAAGGTAACTTCCTCACCTTCAGCAAAGGAAGCAGCATCAACTTGTTCCACCAAAGCTCTACTGGAGTACAAAACCTTCTTCAAACCCACATCAGGGTTCTTCTTGTGCTTAGGCTTTTCCTCAGTAACGACGGATTCAGGAGCCTTAGTAAGAGTTACTGGAACAGCATCCTTGACATCAATGGCAGTGTGTCTTGGAGCAATTGGGTCGATGATTTTCTTGTTCATGGCCCAGATGGCAGACCATTCCATATTAATGATGTTCTTGGATGGTCCTTGAGAGAGAATAAAGTTTCTCAACCCCTCAACTGTCATACCTCTTCTTCTAACACCTCTGACGGTTGGGAATCTTGGGTCATCCCAGTTTCCGACGTAGCCACTGTCCACAAACCATTGCAACTTTCTCTTAGACAACAAGGTTCTCATGAAGTTAACTCTTCCAAAGTCCCAAATGTCAACATGGCGCAATTTCAAGGATTTCTGAATCCAGTCGTATTGGGGGTTACGGTCCCTGTACTCATTGGTTCTCAAAGAGTGGGTGACACCCTCAATAGAGTCCACGACAGGCACACAGAAGTCGTAAGTTGGGTACATCTTCCATTGGGTGCCAGTTCTGTGATGAGGGGTAGCATTGCATCTGTAAATGACAGGGTCTCTCAAAGCCTTGTTTGGGTTGGTGTAGTCGATCTTGGCTCTCAAACAGTTCTTGAGACCTTCCTCGGTACCATTCTTCATGTCTTCAGTGAAAATCTTCAAGTTCTCCTCGATAGACCTTTCTCTTCTAGCAGAGGCATCACCAACCATTCTCTCCTCTCTCATCTTTTCCAATGGAGTGTCGTCACAGTAAGCATTGCCGTCCTTGATCATTTGCACGGCAAAGTCGTACATTTGATCGAAGTAGTTGGAAGAGAAGGTGACTTGATCACCCTTGATACCCAAAAGGGCCAAGTCCTCAATAATGGCGTCTTGGAACTCGGTCTTTTCCTTCGATGGGTTAGTGTCGTCGAATCTGATAATCAACTTACCTTTGTATTCATGAGCAAAGTACTCGTTCAAAATTGCAGCCTTGACGTGTCCAATGTGCAAGTATCCAGAAGGTTCAGGAGGGAAACGGGTGACAACCTTACCCATTTCAGCATTAGGCAAGTCAATGGCAAAGTTAGCCTTGTGAGTTTCCTTCTTCTCACCCTTCGACGCCTTTGCGGACTTTCTCATGTCGTTGATAGACTTGGTGGTTTTTTCAACGACATCGAATTTGGAGTCGATGGCAATGAAGTTGTACCATCTAGAAACGTTAATGTAAGTTTCGTTCTTAAGGAGAGACACCATGACACCATTTGATCTCAACACACCCCACACAGCAATATCGGCCAAGGAGATTTCGTGGCCAAGAATAAAGGATCTGAAGTTCAAGTGTGCTTCCAAAATCTCCAATTCTGCGGCCAATGCCTTGAAGTTTTTGTTGGCCAATTTGTCCAAGGCAAATTGAACCCAGGTAGCAGAGCTCTTGGCAGTGGCAGAGAGCGAAGGAGCTAAGGATGCAAGAACTTGCAAGACATCTGGCTCACCAGCAGTCACCTTGTCATCAATGGTGAATGCGACAGATACATCAGAGGAAGCATGGGCAGTTTTTTCATCGACAAATTCCACAGCCAAAGAAGCATCGGACTCGGCCTTGACGAACTCAGAGGCAATAATCGAAGAGTATGCAATGAAAGGCGCCTTGGCGGCAACAGTCAAAGTAGGCATGATATCGAACGGTTAGGAGAGATTCGGCTTAGGGTAGTGGGAATGAGTGATGAAAAAATTCCTCCGTGAGTAATCTGGTCACGTGACGCAAAAATGTATGACGGGGGTGAGTGAGAGAGAGTGTGAGAGAGAGAGTGAGTGAGTAAGCCTGGTTAGCATCGTCTGCTGTGGTTTATGTGTCCAATATTATGTTTCCTTCTTTCCTTTAAGTATTAGTACCCATGGAACTTTTACACACCAAAAACTTATCCTTCTCTCTTTATCATAATTTTTAAAATTCAATTTCTTCGTTCAGATACTGTTCTTCCTCTTTATGCTAATTATCACATCTTGTGTTGCATCCGTACACCGGCCGAACCACCTCAGTCCCCTCTGCCATAAGCGACCCGCACGAGGCCATCTACATGAAGCTAGAACATCCGCAGAATATGTCCAATAGCCAGAGCGGCTCTACACGTCCAACTGCAAAACGTTCGCCGTCGATTCTAGTCACCGACTCGCGAACAAATGTGATAAAGGGCACGCGGGCGCCCTTTGCAGGGCAGAATTTCCGCAAGCAACAGCAACAACAACTCCAACAGCAGCAGCTCCAGCAGCAACAAAAGCAACAACTGCCCCATCATGGTCAACAAGGTGGTTCTATTGCGTCACAGATGCGAAACACATATGGGCCCTCGGCACTACACAAGCGGACTTCTAGTCGTGCAAACAAATATACGGATATCTCCGTGGATAAGCTCCTCAGTAATCTGAGCGATATCCCATCAGGCCAAAGCCGGCTTCCACTCCTTAGCCAAGTCAATAACCTGCTATCTCCACCACAGAGAAGCATGTCACCGCCGGTATCTGTACCCTCTATGGCTGCAGAACAGAGACGACGGAACATTCTTTCGCAACATTTACCAGCACGGACATCAAAAAACTCACAGAGGCTCGTGTTGATTCCGGATGAACACGGTGGCCTGCTGATCTCACGTGGAGGATCTCCCCCTACGCTTAATTCCCTGGACCAGCGGAATAGTCACCAATTTCAGCTCCAACGGAGCAGGGCAGAGCTTATGCCGAAGGAAATCAGAGCCAAGGAGTTCAGTAGGGTCACAGCGTATTATATTTGCGAGGAATTCAATTTGCTGGCTCTCATGACATTTCTCGAAAAAAACCATAACGTGAAGCCACGTTTGTACGACGAGTCACTTTACGTTCCTTACACACTCCCGCTTCTTCCAGGAACAGACGGTCTACGTGTCAAATCCAACGATACCGCCAAGTCTCTCCCCAATAAGCGGTACATGGAGAAAATGATCAATCGAAGTGAGCAGACCGATCATCTTTATGAATATTACTCGGGCGTGGAGACACCGGAGGATGCCAATAACTATTCAATGGATCCCGAAAATGGCGGTGCTGAGAACAGTGGGCCGTTTGACCCCTCGGAACCTCAGTTCTTTGCTCCCCCCTTAGATATTTCAGATAGCGAAACCATTAGCCAAAGTGGATCGGGTAACGAAAGAAGCACCCCGCCCCCTCCTGAAACGTCTAAGAAAGAGCCCACTGAACAAAGTGAAAAAAAATACAGGAGTACCAAAGAAAACAAACTGAGAGAAGAGGATCACGCAGAGCTTCTCAAGTATCACGCAGAAATGTTTGTTTTACAATATGGAATTGTGGTTTTCTGGAACCTTTCCGAGACACATGAAAAAAATATCCTTGCAGATTTGGCGTTTGCGTCTGAAATACCAGAGCCAATTCTAATCCACCCGATCAACGAACAGGATATAGAAACCGAAGAGTTTCACTTCGACTACGACCCGCAATTACACAGACCGCGAATCTTTAATGACATGATAACCTTGCGGAGTGGAGACCACTTGATCAAATTGACCATGTCACATGCTATTGCGCAGCTGACGAAATTAGGTCTTTTTGAAAGCAGAATGGTGCATAGTCTTCAACTGATATCAAAATTGCCCAAGAAGCTTGCATTGACAGGAAGACTTGGGCTCACGAGGCAGCAGCTTCTAAAAAAATCCGGTAAATTATTCAAATTGAGGGTGGATGTGAATCTCCTGAGCTCGATTTTAGATACCCCAGATTTTTTCTGGTCCATGGAGCCCGCGTTACACCCACTATACAGCGCGTTGAGAGAATACCTCGAGATAGAGCAAAGAGTCCAGGTATTAAATGATAGATGTAAAGTATTTTTAGAGTTTCTGAACATCATCAGTGACAGCATCAATGAGTCGAGCACAACGAGGATTACATTGATGATCATTGTTATTATCTTCATAAGTCTTGGGGTCAGCATTTTCGAGTTTTGCCTTGATATTATATAGTTTGAGTGTACTGGTTATACTTAATTTTCTTTTCTGCGGTTTAAACCTTGATACTCAGCAAGGAGTAAGCAATACAATATTGCATATATACTTGTCACAAATAATTGCCTTGTTTGTTATTTTATTTGCTTTTGTTATAATGTTGTTAATGTTGTTAATTTTGTTTGTTTGACTTTATGCTTTTTTCTGGGGGTTAGATGGACGTTTCGCGGCCCAAACTCCACATGACACCATGCTCTAGCGATGAACCTTCCTTCAATCCACTCTCCCAACGGGCTCTCAATAGAAGACCAGAGACGAGTCATTACTGTTGGAACACAGGCTCGACGAATCCACACGAATATGTCTCAAAAGGGCATTTATGATTCCAATTCCGAGTTTGGCCAGTACGCAATAGAAGATGTGGAGATGATGCCCATGGACGATATGGAAGAGGCACAATTGATCTCGGATATGGTCACTTCATCGAGAATTGAAAACAATTTTGATATGTCCGATGATATGGATCTTGATAAGCATATTTTGCAAACCACAACGGTATCTTTACAAGGAAATATCTCATACTTGATTATAGATACAAACTTCATTCTTTCCCAGCTTCAAATCTTGGATGAGTTGAAGAATATCGGGGAGAAGTACGGTCTTGTGATTGTCATACCAATTCAAGTGGTTCGTGAATTGGATGGGTTGAAAAGTTCAAAAGGAAGGATATCCAATGATCTACAGGATATCAGCATCTTAGCAAGAACAGCAAACGACTGGATTTTCTCTTGTTTGGCACAAAGGTGTCCCACAGTGAAGGGACAAGCAAGAGGGGAGAGGCTAGACAAGTTCACAACGAAAGACGACGCGATCCTAGATTGTTGCCTTTACTATAAATCAGAGTACAAACACACACTTCAAATACTTTTCTCCAATGACAAGAACCTCTGCCTGAAGGCATTGATGAATGAAGTCCTCACCATATCATATCAAAAAGGAATGAGCTCTCAGTTGATAGCAGAGAAAATATACGAGGAAAACATGATGCGATTCGGATACATCGACCCATCCTCAGTCGCCAACGTAGAAGTTGAAGTACCGAACCAAGGATACGGTGGATCACCAGAACAAATCTGTCAACGGGTATATTCAGAAGTACAAACAGTGGCCGTTCATGTTGTTAGTCTATGTATGTTGAGTGAATACGGAGATGACATTGAACTTATACGAGAGTACGATCAAGACTCTATTCTAACCTTGGACGATGCTGTGATGGTAATGATACGATTCTGGTTTCCAGTTTTCTCAGATGGAATGAAGGGATGCGAGCCATTCGATGAAAATGGCAGTAGAAAAGTCCCTAAGATGGTAGATGTTCCGCGGTCGTCGCTTGAATTAATGAACTTTGTTGATTTCTGGGGCAAGCTATTCGTCCGATTATACGAGAACAACAAGAAATTACAAGGAATTGAATCCATTCAGCAACACGCCAGTAGATGGCACGAGCTTGCTCGATCGATCATCTAGGGTCAATATCACGGCTTTAATCGCAAACAGATTTTCTTCAGCCGTGGATTTCTACTGTTTGCCCATATAGGACATGGCCCCTTTACTGAAGCCTTCTTTCTCTCCACAAAGTGTTTTATCGTTTGCCTACCAACCCGAGACGTTTTCTCTTCGCTGGAGATAATTTCTTCGTGGTGGATGAAGATTGCTCAGGCGTTAATTTTAGCCCATCTTCATGTTCAATTTTGATTCGCAGTTTTCGTTCATGGTCATCTTCCGGTTGGCTTCCTCTCCGTTTCTTGACGTTCGTTGGCAAGTTATCAGAAGACAGCCCCTTTGGTACATTTGTGAGTTGATGTTCTGACAAACCACGGGCCTTTTCAGCAGATTTTACCCATTCATGTTGATGCTTGGCCATCACAGTGAACTCTTTCCAAACACGGCTTTGCGGGTCTTCCGTTGTTGTTTTTTTGAGGTATTCGGAATACAGGGACCCCAAGTTGGAATCAAAATCCTCCTTGGAATATTTTTGCAATTGCTTTGCCGCTTCTGGGTGCTGTCTGCGATACTTATCCATGAGCTCGGTGCCATTCACTGTTTTGTAATTCTCTTCGAGATAAAGTATGTACTTGTCCCGTGTACGAATCATACTCTCTAAGAGGAACTCCCTATATAGAGATAAGCTGTTATTGGAAAAGCTTTGACAGCATAGGGCTCGGAAAAAATCAGAGGTGATTTTGGTATCACATATTTCAGCGTCGAAAGACCACGATAAATATTCGCTGACCTTAACCTCTGCGGTGATGACCGACGAGGACGTAGATGAAAATAAAATATCCGACACCGACTCACAAAAAGCCATGGCTAAATTCAGTTTTAAAAATTGAAGCTTATCTTCATCAAAGTCAGTGATGCCTCGGTCCAAAGCTTTTTTGTATATTTTTTCTGCTGTGGGTGCATCGGACCACACCAGTACCATGTCGGTGATGAAGAGTGAGTACAGTGCGCCATAAGTGAAACCACACATATACTGTTTGTTTTTTATTGAGGTTGGGTTCCAGATAGTTGGTAAATCATATCCAGGAGGAAAACTCTCACGATGGCCAGTCATATTGGAAGAATTGAGGACTTAGCTGACCTTGTTGCTAGCGACTTAGCTGGAAAGACCCGGTTGCTAGTTTCCATTGCCGGTGTTCCTGGTGCAGGTAAATCGACTCTAGTGGAGAAAGTGACCAGCGAGCTTCGCAAGAAGGGCATTCACGCAAAGGCTCTTCCACAAGATGGATATCATTATTACAGAAAAGAGCTTGAGCAGTTTGACGACCCTAAAGAAGCCTTCAGGCGGCGTGGGGCCCCATTTACATTCAATGCCGATGCTTTTATTGATACCGTTCGCAAGTTGCGCACCGGGGAAACCGTGGTTGCGCCGCTGTTTGACCACAGCAAAAAGGACCCCTTAGAAGGTGATATAGTCATTGAGCCAGATGTACGAGTAGTTTTTATTGAGGGAAATTATGTTGGGTTGAAAGATGAACCCTGGTGTGCTTTGGGGAGCCTTACAGACCGGTTATGGTTGATTCAGGAGGATAGTGCGGTGGTGAGAGAGCGACTCATTCAGAGACATTTATCCAGCGGAGTTTCCAGTAGCTTAGAAGAGGCAATTGAGCGTTGTGATGGTCTGGACTGGCAGAACGCTATCTACGTGATGGAACACACAAGGACTCCAGATACTGTGGTGACTGTTTCCTGAGGTTAAGGCATATTCTCTAGCTGGATCATTGGTGCGAATAGAGAAAAGGATAAAAAGGACGAACCAGAAAACGAAATAAAAAATAGAAGAAAAAAAAAAAAAGATTGGGTAAACTGATTAGAAGGTTAACACATCGTCGCTTCAGCCAGACGCTTATACGAGGAACGTTTTATTCGTATGTTCAATCTATTGTCTTTGGCGCGTATATGGCAGGTACCCGCATTGTAGTGGGGCCAAGAATGGGGTGATGACCGGAAACAATGCACCTGAAGTCAGAGAAAATATGTATAACATAATAACATTTCAATTTTAAGTATGATTTTTATACATATATATGCAAGCAGCCACATATATATTCAGTGTTTTTGCAGACGTTCAGGAAATAAAAGCGTCTGGCTTCATCATGTATTACACCATTAAATCGAGGCCCCATAATTTTAGTTCCAACTGAAAATTGAGCAATGGTCGAAACAGAATCGGCGACTTTCTTTTACAGGATGAACGATATTTCAGAAACAATCCATGTAATATAATTCATAAGCATGATAAGTTTTAAATAAAGAAAGTATTAGAACATGTAAATATTCTTCAAAAATAGCATAAAACTCAAAAACACCTAGAAAGAGGCTTCAGGCCCCATAGCGAATACTGTACTGCGAGGCGCACCACCGCAAGAAAATCACCCCATGCGATCATGAGTGCAGGTTTTGTCCGATTAGAACTTTCGCCTATATAGCCAGGCAAAACCCAGTGCACACAAAAGGCCCACAGATTCGATATATTCCCACAAAAGTATCTTATAAGTGTTCAAAAGGACCAATATTATATATAATCTGACACAATGGCTGACAAAGAAAGTATTATTCATGATAAAGTCCGCCCCATGCGCGAGAGAATGGAAGCACTTGTCAGGTTGAAGCAACAACAAATTACCGATGCAGTGAAGGCATTGGATTGCGTGGATTTCCATACCGATACATGGGTGCGTGCCGAGGGAGGAGGAGGCCAGTCTATGGTGCTTCAAAACGGCAAGACTTTCGAAAAGGGAGGTGTGAATATTTCTGTTGTGCATGGTACTTTGCCACCCCAGGCTGTCCAGAGAATGAGGGTGGATCATAAGAATCTTAAGGGAAGCAGCGACGGTTCGGTGAACTTTTTTGCCTGTGGGTTGTCTTTGGTGATCCATCCGCATAATCCTTTTGCCCCAACGACTCATTTGAACTATCGTTACTTTGAGACCACTGACCCGGACACCAACGAGGTGACAGCATGGTGGTTTGGCGGAGGATCGGATTTGACCCCAACTTATTTGAATATAGATGATGCAGTCAACTTCCACTCGAAGCACAAAGAAGCTTTGGATAAGTACGACACGCTGTTATACCCCAAATGGAAGAAATGGTGTGATAAGTACTTCCACATCAAGCACAGAAACGAGACCAGAGGAATTGGTGGAATTTTCTTCGACGACTTCGACGAGAAGGATCCCAACGAGATTCTTCACATTGTGGAGTCATGTTTTGATGCATTTATCCCAGCTTATATTCCTTTGGTGGAAAAACATAAGGATGATGCTTTCACACCGGAGCAGAAGAACTGGCAGCAGATCCGTAGAGGCCGTTATGTGGAGTTTAACTTGGTTTTGGACAGAGGAACGCAATTCGGTTTGCAGACCCCTGGTTCACGCGTGGAGAGTATCTTGATGTCGCTTCCGGCGACCGCAAGTTGGGTGTATGATCATCACCCTGAGCCAGGAAGCGAGGAGGAGAAAATCGTGAAGGTTTTGAGGGAACCAGTTGACTGGGTTTAGAACAGTATTCTTTTTTTTTTTACCCTTTAAGACAGCGTAATATAGGCATAGATAGGTTAAAGATCCAAAAAAAAAAGATGACAAGAAAATAATATAAGGACGTTAGAAGGTTTATGATTACATCCGAGAATTATTGCAAAGATTTTCCTGGGCCCTGGAGACTAAGCAAAGCATGTGCTCTTGATTATATTTCTCAGTAGGTCTAAGAATTTTAAGTATGGTTCTGAATAGCCTTTGACGACCTTTACATGGACTAAATGAGGTTGGAAGTTAAACCCACCACTCTTATTCCTTCGCTATGTTCTCTGAGAGACCACGTTTACAGCCGAATTTCGGTGCAACCACGAAGGTGTATGTAATATACAGACTACCTGACTCATAGTTATTTATTACGACTCGACCAAATGCAAAAACAAAAAACAAAAAACAAAAAAACAAGTTGAGCCTGCATACCCGATGGGCCGATGCAGCTTTCAATCCAATGGGGACACTTGAGCCGGTTAGCCTTGGCTCTAGGTTAGGAACATAATGCCAAGCCAAAAAGAGTTAGCGGCTTAGATTTTCTATTGTTCCCTGGACTTGCTTCCACTAAGCGGCTTAATTTTTTCCTTGACACTATTGCTCCTTGTACCTCTCGAAGAAAAACTCCCTAATTCCGTTCTATAACTGTATCTTTTCAGGTGACACGTATTTCATTAGTCTGCGGAATGATTTTCTCAAAAAAGGGGCATCAAACTCTCATGGATATCATCGGCATCGCACGGCTCTTCCCTTCACAGTGGGCCGAACGAGGCACCGATGCACCTCCTGTGTGCGCTATTAATCCAGCAACGTGCATTTAATTCTGTCAAATTGAAGTGACAGGTTAGGCTTGTGAGAATGGATAACCTTTGAATTAGTTACTACTTTAGAAGGGATTTTTCTTTTTTGGAGACTATGTCAGGCTTTCTTAGATGTAATACAACTCCCGTCAGCTTTTTTTTGTAAGCAATAAATAATACGAAAGAATATTTTTTTTTGGAGAAAATCGAGAAATGAGAAAAAAAAAAGCATCTCACTTTGATACAGGTCAATTGGGGTTATTACGAGAATACAGGAAAAAAAAAACCGATGCCGAGGAAATCGCTTTTCATTATTGGTCCTCGACTTTCTTTGCTCGTGGTCAAGTTCGGTATATTGCTTCTCTGCTCGAATACCGGCTATTGCCGCATGCAAGCTCTCTCGCGTTGTACCTGCCCGCATGCTACTTAAAGGATAATTTTCTCGCTCATTTTTTTTTTGGTTTTTTTTTACACACCAAAACCCAAATATCCTTTATTCATTTTATGAAGCCATCTTAAGGAGTTTTGTTGATATCTTTCCCAGCTATGGTAAGATCGTTGGAACAGCGCCGTTGAATTACAAAATACCCTTCACCCATTCTCTTTAGTCTGAGTGTCGTCCCTAAAGCGCATCACTAATCGTCTAAAAAAAGAAGATTTTTCTCTTTTTAGCATACAATACAAATTCCATAAGAAACCCTCAAGCTTTTTTGCTGAATTTTTTAATAACCAGCAACTCCCGTCTCTGTTACCTGCCTGCAATGTCTGATTCCGAATATTCCATGTCTTCGTCGAAGATCCGCTCCGGTGCTGTCTCTCAGCAACGCAACGATGAGGTGTTGAATGATCATCGTAACCAGCGCGAAACCCTTCCTCCTCCCGAGGATAATTTGGCTTTGCCTTGTTGTGATACCAAAGGCGGCGCGGAAGCTCCTGTTCGCAGACACTCGAGATCTCACTCTTTTTGCGACCCTCTCGAAGACCCCCGCGGTTTCTCAAGAAGAAAATCGAGAACCAACAGAAATGACTTACCTCGGATCATTAAGACTACGACCAACGGTTCCCATCCTTCAGTTGACAACAATGCCCGTGGGTTTTACGCAAAGAGAGAACGGAGACCTTCAAGGTCGTCCGTTGACCTGGAGGCAGATTCGCATGCCTCGAGATCTTCACAAGAAACTGAAGAAGATGTCTGTTTCCCAATGTTGCGCGAGCATGTGAGAATCAACGGTATTGATTTCGACGAAATCGAAGATTTCATCAACGAAGAGAGAGAAAACCAGCTCTATGTCAAAGAGCAGGGTTCTGCAATTGTGGAAAGATTGAGCCCAAATGCCCATATGCGTGGCTCTGTCTCTGTTTCAGTAAACGAGAAAAGCCAGAATGCTCAGAAGTACTCTCCTAAGAACATTTTGATGAAGACTAGAAGTGCTTTTTCAGGAAAGCAAAGGGGCTCTGTGGTTGAGGACCCTTCTAATTATTTTACCCGCAAAGGTTCTGACTCGTCAGGTGATGTCTTTGTCGACGAAAAAACCGATGATATTTCTTCTGACAATGTCAGATTTGGCGGTACAAAAATCAACAACGGTGAGCTTGAGCTTCCTGACAGATTCTCCTTTTTCCATTCCGACAATGAAGAGACTGTGCATTCGCCAGATATTCCTTCCTTGGTGTCTTCTGGAACTAGCGTCAGAGAACTCTTCAAGAATGGAGAGGGCACGTGGTGGTTGGATTGCACTTGCCCCACTGATGCTGAGATGAAAACCTTGGCCAAAGCTTTTGGTATTCATCCTTTGACTGCAGAAGATATCCGGATGCAGGAATCCAGAGAGAAAGTGGAGTTGTTCAAGAACTACTACTTCCTTTGTTTCCATACTTTTGAACCTGATAAGGAGTCCGAGGATTACTTGGAGCCTATTCACATGTACATTGTCGTTTTCAGAGAAGGTGTGTTGACTTTCCACTTTTCTCCAGTGTCGCACCCAGCTAATGTGAGAAGAAGAGTGAGACAATTGCGTGACTACGTTGATGTCAGCGCTGATTGGATTGGTTATGCTATGATTGATGATATTACTGATGGCTTCGCACCTGTGATCACTGGAATCGAATACGAGGCAGATGCTATCGAAGATTCTGTCTTTGAAGCACTTACTGTTAACTTCAGCTCTATGTTGAGAAGAATCGGTGAATCAAGAAGAAAGGTGATGACTTTGATGAGACTTCTTTCCAATAAAGCTGATGTCATTAGAATGTTTGCCAAGAGATGCCAAGATGAGGTGTGGACGGTTCCTACAAACCCAGTGACCTCTCGCGTCAACTTAGCGGGTATGGCAGCCCAAGCTGGCACTAATACTGCCTCGCCTGCCGTTAGTGGTATGAATTTTGGTCCTCCACCTGGCGCGCCTTCGAGTATGATGTCCCAGTACCACCCACCCCTGGGTCGTGTTCAACCAAGAGCAGATATTGCTTTGTATTTGGGAGATATTCAGGATCACGTTGTTACTATGTTCCAAAACTTGTCTGCCTATGAAAAGATTTTCAGCAGATCCCATGCTAACTACTTGGCTCAGTTGCAAGTTGAATCCTTCAACTCGAATTTGACAGTCACTAAGATTTTGGGTAATGTTACAATGATTGGTACTATGTTCCTTCCTATGAACGTGATCACTGGTCTTTTTGGAATGAACGTTCATGTTCCAGGAGAACAGGAGGATATTTGGTTCTGGGGTATCCTTGCGTTTATGGTTTTACTAAGTGTCGCATCTTGGTTAGGTGTGAAGTTCTACTTACGGAAATTGGAAGCCAAGGAGGTGGATAGGGAAGACACAAAGAGATCCATCAAAAGTTACAGCTTGAGAAACAAAAAGAAAGAAGCTGCAAAGTCGATTTTGAGTTTCCCCAATAGATATGACTGAACCTAGATTTAATTTATATTTGTGTTATAGATAATTGTAAAAGAAAAAGGGCCGTGGCTTCTAAAATTACTTTCTGCTCTTGTGGCTCGTCTTGCTCTTCTTTTTAGGAGGCTCCTCATCCTCATTAGGGATCCAAATTTCATCTTCCTTTTCGTTCGCCTGTCTGGCAGGCCCTTCTCTATCTCTAAAGACTTCGTGTCTCCACTGTTGTAAATGCTTTTTCTTAGTGAACTTTCTCTTGTCTTTCAAGGCAACATCCTTTGGTTTGTAGGGGGCGAACTTTTTGATGCTGATGAATTTGTTCAAGTCCAGGTCGTCTGCCAAAAAGATTTCTCTAGTGGTCAAACCAAAACTCTCAGGTGAAACTTCTCTGTATTTGAACTTCATGTCTCCTTCCTTCGAGCGTCCTCGTTCTTCTTCAACTTCTTCTCTGATCTTGAGTGTGTTTGCTTCAACGATTTTTTGGGCTTTTTCTTTCAAGGATTTCTTGTCCTTCTTAACCAAATTCTTCTCCTTTATCTTGTCTTTTTTGCTCTTTGGTTTGTCGCCGTTTTCTTCAGAAATATCGTCTTCAGCCGCATTGTCAATGTCTTCTCCTTCTTCCGCAGCTTCAGCTTCGCCATCTTCTTCGTCATCATCTTCGTCGTCATTTTCCTTTTGGGCATGGAACTCTGCCATGATTTCATCATCGTCTCCCCATTCAGGCTTAGACATCTCAGATCCGTAGTACTGTTCGTTGAAAATCTCGGCCATTCGGCCATCCCAGTCAGCATCATCAAAGTCATCATTCAACAAAGAGTCTCCAAACACCTTTTCAATGACCTCATCACTAACGTCATCGCCAACGGCCTCCTTGATCTTTTTCAATCTGTCCATAACTTTGTTGACCTTTGTGTTTTTTCTCTTCTGCAAAGCTTGTTCGATCTCGTGTTTCTCTTGTTCCTTGAGGGCAATCTTCTTATCTCTGGCCCTCTTTCTGGAATTTGTCTTTCCTCTTCTCAAAGATGCCTGGGTACGGGCGTAAGAAACAATCTCTGCTGAGTTTGGATCCTCATATCTGAAGTTAAACGCCTTTTCAAAGTCTTCAACAGCATCATCGAAATCTTGTTCGTCGTCCTTATCTATCTCATCCAAATCAATCACTTTATCATTTTTCTTTGGAATCCAGGCTTCGTTGCTAAGGAAAGACAGCAAGAAATCTTCTGGGTGAGCTTTCAGGTCTGGTAATTGGATGGGTGCATCTTCTGGGTCTGCCTTGGTTTTTTCTTTCTTCGTCATAAAGTCATCCTCATCTTCATCCTCAAAGGCATCGTTGATATCAGCAAGAAGTTTATCTCTTTCCTCTCTTTCAACAACAGCATACGGCTTTTCACCATCAACAGTTCCATACTCATTTTCTTGGTCATTCTTATAGTCTCCTGACAATAAGTTCATTCTATGGTAGTCCTTCAAGTAAATGGGCTTGTCGCCTGCTTTTCTCTCAACAGCGGCATCATTCTCATCGAAAAATTTGGCATTTGGATCCAAAAGCTTCTTTGGATCCGTTTTAAGAGTTTCCATCACCTTTTGAATCAGTTTCTCCACATTTTCAGTTAACAATTCTCCATAGTCATCCTCGATTTCAGAGTCTGACGACTCGGATTCTGACCCAGATCCCGTTTCGGTCTCTTTAACGGCATTTTTGTTCTGCAAGGATTTGCTAGTTTCCTCGTTGCTTGGCTTTATTGAATTTGGCTCACTGGATTTCTCCTGAGCTTTCTTGGTGGCGGACTTCTTTCTAGGCATCTTCCTTGTTTAGTGATAATTGTTGAAGGTGAGGCTATCTCATCGCATCAAGATGTACTGTGCATGTCGCGAAGAGTGGGCCATGGAATGGCGTAGATAGAATATGCATGTGTAGCTTAATGCAATAAAAAAAATTAACGGAACTTTTTTGAAGCATAAAAAATCAGGAATATATTTCCCCTTCCAAAAGTTTATAAACCGCCAAATGTAACTCTTAATTGTTTGTTTCCCAAGACATCCATATCATCTAGGGTTGTCCCAAAACTTGCGATTTCTCGCACCTCCGAGTCTTACTGTCAATAGATATGAACGATTTTGGAATTACTTAGAAGTATCAACGTTTGTGGGAAATATGTAGGGAAACACTTTAAATTTATTAACGGATATTTTCAAAAAAAAAAAAAAAACAGTGAAAGGATATTTGGGGTGATGTTAATAATTAAATTAAATGTACGAAGGAATCATCGCACGCTGTATGAAATGGCCCAGGCGGACCGGCGAGAGATATCCGTTTTCGGATTACTGAATCCAACTAGACCCCATTGAATTATTTCTTTTTATCCATTTTGGAAAACAATATCATTATCTACAACTTAAATAAGGTGGGCTCATGGCCAATGTTCAGCTCTGCAGCTCTGATGGTTTCGTACCACCAGTTATACGCCACTTCGCATCTATTAAGATCAAGGTTCTCACTGAGGCCCATCCACATTTTATGGATCAAGAATTTCTGCTCTTCTTTGTTACTTGCCATGATGAGGATCCAGATCTTATTGAGCCAATACACGAAGACACCCATCGGGAGATAGGGCACTACATTCAAAAATGCCATAATGATTCCCTCTCTGGATGTATTCGGTGTTTCTCTTGTGGCAAAATAACCCGTTGAATCTTTTCCCAGCGAGGCTAAATCCATAAAAAGTTCATTTGGCTTTTCTGCTTGGTTGCTCTCGATAATATCCTTGTTTTCTTTATTCGCCTTGAGTTGAGAAATCGTAGAGGACGCCTCGACTTCTGTGATCGGCTGCGCTGAGTGTAATGGCACCACCTTTCGGTTTTTGATCGGTTGGCCAGGAACAGTGTTGAAACATTTGGAATACACAAAGTGCAAAAATTCATCAATTGAGCTTTTGTAGAACGCATTCTCATAAATTATCGAATGCGTCATGATTTTCTTACCCAAAGTCTCAACAGCTACACTGAATTGGTGAGCAGACAACCTGACAGGGAATTGGTTAGTAAGTAACTCGAAATATTGGAGTACTTTTTGCAAATTCTTTTGAGAATTCTCCATATCAGAGAAATAAGCCAACATAACAGAATGACTAGCTTCGATAAGATACGCATCATGGAGATACGGGTCTTTGACCATGTCAAAGGTAGTCGAGTAAAGATATTCGACGAAAGTTTCATCTTTCACCGGAGACTGCTGAAGATAGTTTTCCCACATACCAAGTACGAAAAGTACCTTGCACCGAGAAATGTAGTTTGAGTTGAGAGTTTGATGATGTAAATTAACCTCATAATTTCCCATTAATAACCGAGAAAAGTGCTCAAATCTGCCAGGAACATTATTCTGCAAGACAATTTCCATGCTCACATAGTAGACAAAATTGTAGCCATCAAAGCCACCTTGTCCGATAGCTATCAAGATATAGTTCAAGTAATAAAGGCAATGAAGTATAGAAGAGCATATATCTCTATACTCATTCTCCAATCTCGACGCTTTTCTACTTGAAGAAAAAAAATGAGATAATAAACTCGACTTTCTCAGATGCATAAACCTTGAGATAATTCCCTGGAATATAAGAACTTGCAGGAAAAGAATACTTTTCACCAACCGCCAATACTGCTGTTCATAGATATCGTTGTCCTTAAGATTCTCGGCCCCAGTATTGAGAAACTTGTGAGACTCCGTAAATCGGTTCAAATCTCTGTCGAAAGTCAAAAACAAAGACAAAGATTCCAAAATGAGATCGAAACTTTTTTTATTGTAGTCCAAGTTTCCGAAGAGTTTCTCTAATAAAAATGATAGCCGGTTTAAATGTTTAATGGTTGGGGTTTGAAAAACTTTATGCAGAATCGATTGCACAATATCAGTATTATTAGGGCTCCAATCTGCAAATAACTTAAAAAGCTGGGCACCACCAGCAGGGCCATACAAGAGACCGATAAGTCTTTTGATGATGAAATTTGGATCCATCACTCCAAGGTATTCGTTTATACTTTCAGAATGGCGGTATTTCAAGGCCAAGCTGATTAAAGAGAGATCAACAATGTCTTTGTGTGTAGAAGCAGATATTGTATTTTGAAAACTGCTAATGAAAAGTCTGTGCATGGTAGAATCGAAGTCAGAGAAAAACCAGCGATATTCTAGGAAGCTTGGTAATAGATGTCCCCGCAACTCGCTTGAAAGCGAGATGCCAGCAATAATTGGCAAGACTTTCCAGCTATTTTGAAGAGGATTAAATGAGACAAAATGCACTAATTCTTTCGCTAGCACATCGTAGAATGTCTTGATGGGCAAAGTCGGCTGTGATACTTTGAGCTTTTTCTCGGTAATGAGCTTGAATACCTCAATTATCAAGTAATTATCACTGAAAGAAGGGGGTTTGGCACCAAAGCACACAGGATTGTTCAAGAAGCTAGCTAGTACAATCTTCAAATTGTGTTCGTGCTTCACATAAGGCAAATAATTGTAGAGGTACCCTAACACATTTTGCACTGTCATGGATGGATTTGGACTTAGCAAAGTGTTGACTAAGTAGTCCAATTCCAGAGGAGCTGTCAGACTATGTGGAAACAGTTCCATTCTCTCTGTCTGTAATTTTGCTATGTTTGTTTGTTTGTTCTTTGGCGAATTGGATCTTATGTTTTATTGTGAGAACAGACGTGGAAGTCTCGGATCGGATGTAATCGTGGAGAAGCGCGAGACGGGCCCCATCGGGCAACACTTGGGTCCAGCAGTTTTTCCACTAAGGGAAGCGATATAAAAAGATACAAGTCTGTAATCAGAAAAGGAAATATACATATTTAAATCATTTTTCAAAGAAAAAACTCATTTTAATCTTCAATGAGTGATATTTTCTTACTTATCTCTGACTTTTGACATGAGAAATGTATGAGTAATGAAACAGATAATGCCTTGCGAAATGGAGCTATTCCTAGCAATATCTTATATGGAATACCGAGTGGGCTCCTCTTTTTTTTAAAAAAAAATATCAAGGAAAAAAGCCATGGGATTTTTTCAAGAGATTTTTATTTTATTTCTCAGTAGGACGCCTTCTCGTTCGTTATCACCGTGGGAGAATAGACGTTAATTTGACTAGCCCAAGAAACTGGGATCTCTGAATTCAATTGCAGCTATTTAGTGCGCATATTTTACAAAAAGTTTGTCTTGGGGTTTTGCCGGGATTGCCTTTTATGAGTATATCCCCCTCTTTTTACTAAATACTTTCTTGTCAAATTCAACAAATTGATTAAAATAATAATGGCCAGATCTAAAAGGTTTTTACTAGTGTTGATGGCAACAAGCCTCTAACATTGGTCAATGAAATCAGGCCATTGTTTCGGGCCAATCGAGGAACAAGAATATCTGCCGCGTAAAAAAAAAAAAAAAAACTAACCAGCTCGTGCTTAAGACTGGCCTAAGCTCCACATCAGCTTCCTATTTGACTACAAAATTCATGCATGAACATTATAGGAAAGAAAACCTTAAAGCTTGAAAAATCATCCCAAAATAAGTCATCGTTTAATCAACCCTTACAACATTTTTGCTATCTTGCACCCTGGAATATTGCTTCCACCCTGTCGTTCAAAAGCCATCACCCCACTGTATATACGCATGAGCTTTAAACATGCCACGACAGTTTCCATTGATACGAAATCTTAATAACCTAGTGTGGAACATTAAACACTACCAGCCATCAGCCCGAAGACCGGCATTTAAAGCTTCTCGGCATCCATTCTGCACTAATATTCAACTTCGAGATGCGTCGTACGCGTACTGGTTCGAGGAAACATCCAGAGACATTCGTCATAAGCTAGCAGCAAGAAAAAACGAATTTTCCAAGACAGAAAAGGAACCTTTCTCTCAAGAAAAAGTCGTGGGCAACCGAAGTCTCCGTGGTCCTGTGTTGTCGTCCGCTCATGCCAGTTTGGACGAGCATAGGCTGGCTCCAAATGAAGACATCAAATTCGAAATTTCCCAAGATGAAATCGAAATTGTTCGGTTGTTTCAACTGGGAGAGTTTGCGGATATGTACTCCAGAATCAAGGAATGTAAGGAAAAAAGTGTGCTTGTTCCCGTTGAGCTTGTCAACGAAATGGCTTCTCGCGTTTATAACGAGCTACCGACAGATACTGTCGATTCTTACCTTCTTCAGTCGGTTGTAGAGCCACCAGCTTTCTACTGGAAAAACGACCTACGATATTCGAATCTGTCAATGAAGTTTGTACCTCGTCTAGCTTACCTTCACAAGACCTTCAGTCTATATGAATCAATCGGCATAAGCAACAAACTGTTTTTGCAGAACTATATCTGGCTATGCTACCATGAAGGAGACTTGCGAAAGCTTCAAAAATTACTTTATCTATATCTTAAAAGTCCTAGCTATGACTCGCGGACTTTAAGCTATGTGATCAACGCATTTATCTATAACTACGACGTTCAGTTTTCCAAATCCCTATTCGACAGCATAGTGGCGATGAACAAACCACTCTCGGAATCACTTGTGTCTTCGACTTTGGTCGCATTTGTGAAGGTTGGTGCTCTTTACGATCACTTATACGATATCTCGCATCTTTGGCTAACATCCGCCAATTGTGAAAGCCCATATCCTAAAACCATCGCTTTATTGGCCGAACAGACCTATAAATTTGGCACAGAAAAGGAGATCAGCCTTGTTAATAAGTTATGTGAGGCATCGGGATACGAAAATAACTTTCTTGTTCAAATGGTAAGAACCCAATCCAAAATTTTACACAGGGATAATAATCAAAAGAAAACCTTGACGTCCGACGACGTAACGGAGATTTTAAGGCTCAGAAATACACTTGGAAACTCTAGGCATGCATTAAAGGTCTATTATGAGTCATATATCCACTTCTTTTCGAAATACTGTAACATGACAATGGTTCAGTTGATCCTCAAAGAAATGAAGAAGGATGACATACCAATATCTAAGTTCGCATACGATTCAATCATTCAACATTACGTCTCGAACTCAAAGTTCGTCCTTCTTTCAAAATTCATGGAGAAGTTCGTGTCGAAATATATTGCGTTTGAGCCGATTTATGTCAAGCAACTATTTGAGGCATTTATCAAAACGTATCCTTATCACGGAGAAGAGTTTGCTCTTGGCTTCCACGAATGGTTACAAAGTAATGCCGATCTTTCAATGAACGAGAAATTAATCATTGGAAAAGAATGCCAAATTGTGACCTCAGGATCTAAAATGACCCCATGTGCAATGAAAAAAGCAACATTGGAAAATGACAAGAAGTACGCGCTTTCGGGATGGACCAACATCAAACAATCGACTGGAAAGCCGATTGTCAAGCTTCAGAAGAGACACCAAGTGCAGTTTAGAATGGTCGAAGGAATCCGCGACGTCATGCGGAAGGGTATCAGACCTGATTACCACGTTATTGAAAACACTCTCAGAAATCTGAGTTCTTCTTTGAGGCTGGTAATCTTGGAGACTCTCTCAGATATGAGAATGGATCGGTCCTCCACAAGATTGGCCATTCATCATTTTTTGTTGGGATATCCGCAAAAGGATGATTTTCGCAGGTTTGTTGAGGGAAATTTTAAGGACTTGAACACGAGCGATAAGTTGTTGCTAGCGAGGCGAAGCATGAACAGTTACGATTTTGAGACAACATCGTTGTTATTAAATTCTTTGCAAAAGGTCGACATGACCGATGGAAGAAGAATGATCAGCCTTAATTTAAAACTTCGCAATGATATTTTCAGGAACGATTTCGAAGGCTGCGTCAAAGAAATCGAGGAGTTTCCCATCGACGAAATAACCCTCAGCCCATACATTTACAATCAATGCCGCTACATTGAAAAATCCATTTCAAGAAAGTTAAACAAGCTGACAACCCCAGACGAAGACACTCCAAGCCCAGATATCATGAACATCGCATTAGAGAAGTTGAGAGGATTGATTGGAGACATTGAGGTTCGTTTGAAAAAAGATGACGCGGACGTTCGCGGCTTGATTCAAGAATCATTTCAAATGTTGAATGTCTGGGTCAAGCTGTCTAGAAAGCAAGACCCCAGAAAAGTATAGAATTTAGCCTGTGTTACAACACACCCGCATAATATAACGATTTACGCCAAACTGGATTATCAAATTAAATCTTCTTAGCTAATCGCGTTGGCGTATAGACCTTATAGACCTCCCAGAATCATTTGCAGAAGGCTGTGAGCCTAAATTTTGATATTTTGCATATTTGTCTTTGAATGATGAATCTGAACCCCGCCCAGAAGCTAACGATGGAGGCTGGGATGTGGAAGAGTAGGATGCCACAACAGGGACACGCGGGCTTGTATGGTTATAGTGATCCGAGTCTATTGCGGGTCGCTTGACAGATGCTGGCGACGAGTATCTGTCTGGATGAGGTCTCTTTTGGAATTTCAGTGGTGGGGCGGACAGTTGGTATGGGTTTTGAGAGAGGTTGGCCCTTCTTCCTGAAGCAGCAGCAGATGCGTCTTTTGAATGGAGAGCACTAGGCAGCGTGTAGTGGCGGCCTCCCAACCCTCCATCCAAACGTCTGGGGCGCCAGTTGCGAATCAAGCGCCCTCGTTCCATATCCACAAGTATTTTTCTTGGCTTAGAAAGTCCCTCTGGGGGATCAACGGCTAGGCCTGTAGGCGCCAACTCACGTATGCAATTCTTCGCGTCTGCTTCTCTTTCAAAAACCACGAACCCGTAGCCACGAGATGCGCCAGTTTCAATGTGTCTGACAATCCTCACAGAATCTATGCTACCGTATTGAGCGAATGATTTAGAGAGATCTAATTCAGTCATAGAGTAGTAAAGACGGGCAACAAACACCGTACGATAGGGGTCTTTTAAGAACTTATTCTCGGCAAAAGCATCTGTATCTTCCCATTCATGTAGCTGGCGTCTTTGTGATTCGGCAATCTGTTCTTTTTTGGAAAGACTTTTCTGACTGGTTGAAGCGGGTTGGCCAAATTGTGCTTTGTACTGTTCGATTTGCAGTTTCCAATTCTTCAGAGATGTTATTATATGCGAAGACCGTCTATCAGGCGGGTGGTCAATGGGTTTTTTAAATAAAAGAGGCAATCTAGGGGCAAAAAGCTTCTGAATCTTGGGAGGATACTTTTCACTTTCGTCAGCCTAAAGGTTAGTAACAAGGACACATTGGAACTGCCCAAATTCAGCAATTCTGAAACATCGATGAAAGTAGATTTCATGTGTTCAATCCCAAAAAGGTATACTTTGTGTACCCACACATACCATAATATATAAATTCAAGATTATTTCGTGATTAGAACTTTGGTTATTGGTCCACTGAGAAGGATATGTACGTAGACATGGGCCCTAGCGATGTATCTATGCGCGAAACTTGGCTCCGGCGTAAGCCTGCGATGGGGCAGTGGATTCCAGCAATGGGCGTAAATTAAAAAGTCGTCCAATGCGAATTAAATTTGAAAGCAAATAACATATTATTTGGGTATTTCTTAATGTTATAGTTCTGGTTCTTTAAGGAAAGCAACCGGTCAAAATCTCTAATTTTATGCTGGTAACTTTTGCGGTTTCTAGTGCAATTTAAGTACTCCCTCGGAACCTCGTATATCTTCCGGGTCAAGAGGCCCGCGCTAGCTTTGCAAATTCGTGGCCTTGGGGGCAGCTGCTCTCTTCCTGCACGAGAACTCCGGCCCCATGTGTTTGCGTCCAGACAGAAGTGTATTCCTTACACTACTCGATATAAGAGGATATCTAGGAAGCGGTTTAACTTATCTGACTTTAATTACCCTAGAGAACGCCTGGCTTCATTTCACCACGGTCACTATTCCACAATCACTCCATGGAAACACCAAAGGAAGTCTTGCCGCAAGACATCGAGATATACAATTCCCAAGTGGATATCCATAACCTACCGATATTCACGCGATCACAGCTCCGCAGATACAATGGTCAGGACAGACCGCAAATTTTTGTGGCGATCAAGGGGTACATTTATGATGTGACTAATAACAAGCGCAATTATGGAGTTGGCAAAAGCTACCATAAGTTAGTTGGCAAAGATGTCAGCCGGCTTTTGGGGCTCAACAGGCTACAGCTTAAACCCACTGATAGTTCCGGGGACCGTGGCATACACGACATCAGAGAGGAATGGGAATATAGCGACTTTACTGAAAAGCAGAATCAAGCTCTTGAAAAGTGGATCATATTTTTCAAGAAACGCTACAAAATCGTAGGGGTGGTTGTGGACCACCAAATGCACAAGTGAATCATGTGGAACATGCTGAGAGGCCTGGCCTGAGGCCCTAGGTATATTGCAGCATGCGAGGACACGGCAGGCCAGGGCCATCTACTGACAAGTTCAAGAAATGGAGCTGAATGTATTTCAATTTTCTTAGCAACTCTACGGCCTTTGCGAAGAAATTTTTTCAGATGCATAAATAAGTGAAGTAGTTTCGAAAGGCATCACATGAAAATTCCAGTTTGGGGTGCCAATTGTTCTCTGGCATTTCTAATCGATTCAGAAAATATGCTCGCTTTTCATGATTCTTTTTTTTTTCTTTTTTCATAAATTCTGCGTGGAGTCGCGCGGCCGCTGAGAAATGAAAAGAAAATTCTCGGTCCTCCAAAGCTTGGCAAAATGCCTTTCATATATATTCTGCCAGTAATAGCCTTCAATCGGCGAAACTTGTAGCATAATGCCTCCCGTATAATAAATGATTGATATTGCTCATAAGCCTTTTGTTATCTTTGATTTACGTATGTACTATATTGTTTGTGGTTTGTATACTACGCGTTGAGTTCTAGCCGGGTCCTGTCCCCTCGGCTACTGCCACATTCTCCGCCTTTACAGTGCTCAAGTGCGACTCAGACAAGAAAAATTGACAGTCGAAAAAAATATCAAACAACTAAAAGAAATAACAAACAATATGGACTCGCACGTGATTCCTTTTCATACACTCCCCCGCGCTCGCCTACCTGCCTAGACCCTTTTTTCTTGCTTCCCCGGCTGGAAATACACTACTGATCTCCTCACCTTGAAACCTTCGAATATAAGAGTCTCCTGTCAAGAGACCCACTTTGCTCGTTCGTGTGCATCATTTTAAATCCAGTTCGCGGACCCTTCGCTTCTGTTTCGCGCTCTCTATCCCTTTTGTGCTGATTTCCAGAACCTTTATCCGTGTGTTTAATCTATCAAGCCGCCGCATACTTTGTAACTCCGGTGCTGCGGCAGGACAAACGTCAACATTTGCCTTCTGTTAAGCCTGCGAACGCGCCATCCCATTTTCAACACCGTTTCTCGTCAAAATTACATCGACAACACCTGCTAATTTTATTTCCATCATTGTCGTTGTTCTGTTTGTCATCACTTTTTGTTCTTCGAATCTTCATATCTTTAGGGGTATCCATTTATACATTATCACTATCCACAAAAACGTTGGTACCATAACTCGTTTGAGCCATGGAATCATCCAAATCCCAGATTAGACTGCAGCTCTTAGCGAGTGAAAATGCCATCCCGCAACACTCAGATATCAACACCATGTCGGGCTTCGCCAGTCAAGGCCAAAACCATCAGCCTGGGGCTCATCATCCAATGCATTATCAAAATACACAGTCGCCACGCGACGCGCACATGGGTGGCCAACCAAACCACAACACATACTCAAACCACGACTTAGTCACGCCCTTGCTTAAGACATCGCCACACCCTAGTGGCCCTTCGTCACGAAAGGCGTCTATGACGTCCATGTCAGTGCAAAGATTTTTCCGTAGAAAGGATAATCTGGGCGGTCAGTTCGATGAAGATATGGGCGCTGACTTCGGTGATATTTCCGGAAGTGACATGTCATTTAACGATATTGCTCACCTCCGTGGTGCTGGAAGATATAATACATCTACGCTTGGAAATTTGGACACTGCCCCGATCATCCCAGTGCTCGGAATGCCTGGTGCTGGTGGCACCAAAAGTCTCAATAATGTCCAGTATAGAAAGTTCATGAATCATCAGAAGAAACTCAACTTGGCTCAAAGTGCACGCGCGATGTCGCTTGCTGGTGGTGGAAACCCGATCACTGGTCAAGATTCTCGGTCTATGTCCTTCACGAATACGCCTTCTAGTCGTGCAAACTCGTTGGGAGCCCCTTTGAACGGCGCGGGTGCACCAAATTCTCGGGCAATGTCTCTCAACTCAAACCCCATGCTTAGAGGCCAGCAAAACCAAAGCCATGGCCCCTACCCGTCAAGAACATACGCACCTATGAATGGTCAAGGCCCCCAATATCCACAGAACGCAGTCGGTCATCAACACTCCCCGAATCAAAATAATCCTTACCCAGGCAGAAATGTACATAAGACCCCTCCAATGCGTCAACCAATGCAATTTAGTGGGCCAGCAAGCCCCCAACACCAGGGAAACAATAGCGCGATGCCATTAAGATCAGGTGTACCTCAGTCGTTTCGTAAGAGTCCGCAGGGCCCTAGATCTAATTCACTTACAAATAATGGCATGCATACTTCTCCCAATCAAGGTGTCTCATATGGTCAAAAGACTCAGTCCATGACAAACGCTCAAGGGTTTCAGCCTGTAAATCAGAGAAATGTCATGACGATTCCTCAGGGTTCACACCAAAACTCATTTCAACACAACAACTCCAGTTTTAACTCTCACATGTCTGGGACAGAAAAAAATCAATATTCTCAACCTTTTCTGATTCATGTACCAAATATGACCTCAACTTCAACGGATTCTCTCACAAATGTGCTAGAGGAGGATGAGGAGGAAGAGAATATTAAAACTACCCTCAACTCCGAGTCAAGGCTGTCATCGTTCCAGTTTGGTGGCTCCACAAGTGCCCCTCCACCTTTATCTGCACTGAAAGCAGATGATCATGTGTACAATTTCGATGAAAACGAAACCCCGCAGCTTTCTCGAAAATCGACTGTGACGAAATCTAACTCTATGCGTGTGAGGAAACTTGATTTATTCAACGCTGAATCAAGTGATTCTATTGATCAAGGAGCTGATGATGAAATGCCTCGCTCGGGAAAAATCTTAAGTCTCATTGACCAGCCTGCTAAGTTGAAGCATTCAAGGAGCTTTTTTGACCTTTCTGATAATGCCTCGTTTGAAGACAGCGACTTTTCCGATTTAGAACCAAAGATCCCCTTGAGATCGTCTGAAACGAAAGTCCTGGCGACAAACGATAGTTTGAACAAGTCAGAGCCAAATCAAAATAATAAGAATGTACAACTTAAGAGCTTAGCGCAAAACACGGCTTTTAACAAGTTACGAATGGCCCCTTCGTCGTCTAAAACTGCAATGATTCCGGATTTAGGTGTTGATAACTCCTTGGGTACGTCCATCGCCTCTCGATCTGACAATTTGGCTGGGGCTACCTTAAAAGTCAATCAATCCTTGGATGGGCACCATGATCATTCATCAAAAGAGTACAGCGACTCACCAAGTAATTTTTCCAATTATAGTACTGATGATCCCAAACAAACCGAGACAAACCCTACCCAAGCATCGATAATTTCAGACACAAACAATGTACCTCAATATAATTTCAAAGATGGAATTTCTAATGCACAAGGTAAAGGGCATGTTTCATCTAAAGAGGTTGTTGACCCCAATCCAAACTTATCAACCGGCTTCTTTTTTTCTTCAGGTTCGATCCACAGGGAATCTTCAATTTCGAGATCCAACTCGGAACTTAAACTGAAAGGACTTGTTCCTTCCAGTGCACTTTTGCGGGTTAATACTTCTGATAGTAACTTACCCATACAAGACATTGAGTTCGATAAGAGAGAGAAAAGAAAATCTGTTTCTTCGATTTCCTCTAAGTCCCGGAATTTGATGAAAAAATTATCTCTCTCAAACTCAAAAAAGACCATGGTTGACGATGGAGAATTCGAGGATCACGGTCATGCTAGAAAAAGAGTTTTGTCCGTAGCTCTGCAGAAGTCTACTAAACCCTTAACTTTTACGAAAGAAGAGCTTTCGATCATGACCTGTAACAATGAATTGCAAAGTGAGTTGCAATTGGTCACAAGTGAATTGGCCTTCTCTATAAAACGGGAACTTGCATTAGAAGCTCGTATCAGATCCAAAACAGGGTTCAATGAGTGTCCTGAATCACAGAACTTATCTGCCAATGAGGATCTTGAGAAATCCAAAGTCATTACTGAATTACAAGAGAAATTGAACAAAGAAAGAAAATTGAGGTTTATTAGTGAGGAGCATGCCATTTTGGCCGAGCACGGCCAATCTCCCAGCGCATTGAAACTTGATTATGAGAAAAACGAAATTTATAATCAGTTGTTGGCAAAAAATGAAATGGTAATTCAATTGCAAGACAAACTTGATGAAACATTGGCAGCAAATTTAAGCAATTCAGAGAATGATTTGGTGGAGAAATTCAACGAGCTTTTGAAAGAAAACGCAGACCTTAAGACAAAGTTGAAACCCAATGAGCCCTTGTCCAAGTTGAACTCAGAATTAGACAGTCATCTGGGGGATTTAGATTCTGAGGGGTTTTATCATGATGGTGACCAGTCTCTTATCGTGTCTTTAAGAACTCAGAGGGATGAATTGAGAGAAATGATCACAAATTTGACGACATCTAGAAACGTTGAGCTAAAGGTTGCGCAAGAAAAAATCAAAACATTAGAAGCCAAACTAGAAAAAGTCAACTCAATTAACCATAAATTGAGCAAGAGGGTGGATAAATCAGGACATACCAGTGGAGCACCCCGGTTTTCTAGTGGCCAAGGTGGTAAGCTTCAGGGATTTTCAATCGTGACGCCATCCAAGAAAGTTTTTGACGAGTAAATAGCATATAATAGACGAAACATTGCAATCATAACGTGTTTTGCAGATGATATTAATTGCACAATTCTATAAGTTATTGTGTGATTCTATAAATTCCCGAATTGCTTTTCCCATAATGTAGCCTTGGTTTTCTAAATTCTTGGTGTTATAGGTCAGGCGCTCAAATACAGCCCGATCAATTTTTTGATCCTTGGCCATTAGCTCAAGCATCAGCAAAGATTCTGGGGTAGAAAACTCTGGGTGACCTTGAAAAGTAAGAAGCTTTACAGGTCCAGACTCCGTCACTAGCCCTTGTATGGAACATTTAGGGGTATTACCAAGGTTCTGGAAGGAAGTGCTGGATAATAAAGAGTGTGTGGAAGTTGGAGGCATTCCATAAACCACGTCCCGATGAAATTCGACAAGGTTAACATGTTCCAAAAATTTACCATCTTCGGTAACTAAAGCAGAGCGGAAAGGAGACATGGGGATGTCTAAAATACTCTTATTCAAAGAGATTGTCATTGTACCTGCTTCCCATCCGTTCTCAGCGGAGTTTCTATTCACTTTGCAACCCAAATTTTTAGCCAAGATCTGATGTCCAAAGCACAAGCCCACCATAGGCAAGTTAGGCGTATTAAAAAGAGTGGTTTGGATGAACTTATCAAGCCTGTCAATCCAAGGGTGGTTTTCCAAGAACGAATCTGTTCTAGACCCAGTGAGGATTACTCCCATGATTAATCCCTCCTTGATGCCCAAAGATAAAAGGGCGAAAATCTCCTCACATTTCTTCACCTTTGCGTCGTCATTTTCGGGGGTAGTCACATCAAATGCCACCTGATACTTGACGAAGTCTAGTTTGCTACCTTTCATAAGCGCGATAGCGTTATCGCCAAAGTCTCCGAAGGTCTCAGCAACCCCTGTGATAGGAGTATCTAAAACAAGCACGGCCACGTGTGGTTCCATGATGGACAGCAGGTCAACAAATTAGAAGAAGAAGAAGGTTAGAAAATTGTGGGTATGTCGATTTCTCTTTGCTTTCGTCAGTGAAACAGACGTTATAACTAAATGTTTCGTGTTGATTCTCTGCTCTCGACCTCCCAGGCCTCGGTCGCGGTAGCGGCCCCCAAAGTCTATAAATCACAGGGTGATGATCCGCGCTAATGGGCCGACCGTTTTTTCCCACGACCTAAGCAGGACCCACTTATGTTCGAACCACAATATTATTTTCAGAAACCATACAAAGGGTGGGTATGTTATTTATCTAAGTTGGTGATTGTCTATTTTTAATTACTTATAATCTTTCTTTAATTTTTAACTTTTGACCGAGTATTTTTAATAGTCCGTTTAAATTTTTCCAAAATGACTTCATGTGAAGATATTTTTGAAAATTGCGTTTTAATAGTTAA
Source organism: Metschnikowia sp. JCM 33374 (assembly GCA_005406065.1). NCBI lineage: Eukaryota > Fungi > Ascomycota > Pichiomycetes > Serinales > Metschnikowiaceae > Metschnikowia > Metschnikowia sp. JCM 33374. The sequence continues at coordinate 384,296 of BIMT01000003.1, read as the reverse complement.
ATATCAAACTTTGGATCAACAGTGAACATTCGACTAACCAGATTTACTGATATTAATTAATAGCTCCACTATCTTATCAGATCCACTAATATTTATATACATATATTTTGAGGCTTAGCAAAATTTTCAGGGACAGGTTTGTCTTTTCTAGAATGGTGCCGGTGAAGAGTCCCGGTGCTCGGCATTCCTCCGAGCTACTGTAATAATATTTTTTCGGCGTAAACCGAGCATTACCTCGCCAATAGCGGCCACACATAATCACGCTGAAATATTGCGAATATGCGTGTACTTAACTTTAAAAGCGTTATATATTAGGTTTAAGTTTACAGGCTAATTATAGTTCCGATTGAAACTGAAATTGAGTGAATGTTGGGTTTTACTCAATTGTTGGCAAACCGTTGAGAAGTCGAATGGCTTTCTATTATCAACAAAACTGTTTGGCAGCGTCCGTCCTCATTAGAGCCACCCTCTGCGCAGTGTGAGCCGCATGCACACATGCCCATTGTTATCCTGTCCAGAGCCTATTGATGTTTTTCTCTAATTCGTCGCTTTTACGCAGTCCCGGCTTTGAGACCTTGAGTCGCCCCTGCAGTGTCATTAAAACATCAAAAAAGAAAAGCAAATTTGGGTAATCTGGTTGCCGTACATAATTTGAACACGCCAACGACCTTGTCATTACTGAGACTAGTTATTTCACGGAGGATTTTTATCAACTGTATAGTTATAATCCTTCAAATTTCAAAAGTTAATTCTCATCATAGAGCAACAAGACTACGGCTTGCACGGCTCTCATCAGCTCGGTCATTTGAACTTCACACAAACAAAGGAGCACTCATACAACATTCACAACAGGTGTTAACTGCCCGCATTTATATCTTCAGATTATCTATAAGAATCTTCTATCATCATCATAGGTACCACAATCTTCAAAAGTTAATTTTCAAGAATGGACGGTATTCAAAGAACAGAACAGAATGCACACGAGCAAAGCTCAATCAACAATACCAACGGAGGAGGGCCCATCTCGAACCTTAGTGCTGGCTTGAAATCGGTATCTCTTACCGACCAGCAACAAAATGCCGTCAACTTAAACTTACTACAGCAACACCTTCACAATGAAGCATCGGAAAGCACCGCTATGCAATCGAGAATAAGCAGGTTTTTCGCCAACCAGCCCACTGAAGGATACACGCTTTTTTCCCACCGGTCTGCACCAAATGGCTTTAAAGTGGCGATAATATTACTGGAGCTCAACTTTCCTTTCAATACAATTTTCTTGGATTTTAACTCTGGCGAGCAAAGAGCCCCAGAGTTCGTGTCCATAAATCCAAATGCACGTGTGCCGGCTTTGATTGACCACAACAATGAAAATACCTCTATTTGGGAGTCTGGTGCAATCATATTATACTTGGTTTCCAAGTACTTAAAAGAATTGGGTGAGTGCCCTCTTTGGTCTAGCAACCTTGTTGAACAATCACAGATATCTTCGTGGCTCTTCTTCCAAACTTCGGGCCATGCCCCAATGATTGGACAGGCTTTGCATTTCAGATACTTCCACTCTTGTCCTGTACCCTCGGCTGTGGAAAGATACACCGACGAAGTCAGACGGGTTTACGGAGTGATCGAAATGGCATTGGCCGAACGAAGAGAAGCTTTGATTATGGACTTGGACAGAGACAATGCAGCTGCATATTCAGCGGGAACCACCCCTTTGAGTTCGTCTCGCTATTTTGACTACCCTGTTTGGCTCGTCGGTGACCGCGCTACCGTTGCCGACTTGTCATTTGTTCCATGGAATAATGTTGTTGATCGTATTGGCATAAATTTGAAGGTCGAATTTCCCGAAGTTTACAAATGGACGAAATACATGATGAGGAGGCCAGCCGTTGTCCGTGCATTGCGTGGAGACTAGCTGAATCGTGTTTGAATAAAGTTCAGTTTAGAGTACGAGGTGAGACTTTCAGTCGTTTTGGTATATCCATGATTTGATTGTGTACGAAAATTTTATGACTTATGTACGACACAAAGAAGTTTATTCCAAGGTAGGGTAGAGCGAGTTCTAAATTTGTACATTAAGTAATTGTGGGATTATTTGGGTGGGGGTATCCCGAGTAAGCTCGAGTCTGGCATAGCAGTCTCGACATGTGAAAATGGGAGTGATTTCAATAAAGAAAATTATCAATTACTCTAGTCTAAAATATTTATGTTTTTTTTTTGTTGTTTCGTTTTGTCTTAAAAGTTGCCATCAGGAGCAGTATAGTTTTTCTCTGCGTAGTCCCAAAGGAACGTGACAGTAGAAGGTATAGTAGAGTTAATCCCGCACTGGGTTCCGTAATCCGTGTCTTCAAGTCTCAGGTCAATGTAGCTTTCAAATTCAGAAAGTTCACAAGAGAAGCCAGGACCACTTTGACAGCTCTTGATTGGGATAACAGCGTCATTAACAACGTATCTCACGTAAGATGTACCTCCACAGTTGTACTTTTCGGTGACGGTTCTCGCACCTTGTGGTGTAACCTGGACGTGGGAGTAAGGAATAGGGAAAGGAATGTAGTCAGTAGGCAAATCATCGTCTGGTTGGAAAAGTCCAAGAGCAGCGTGGAAAGTCTCGATCTCGTTGTCATGAGTGAAACTCAAAAGCACGCGAAAGTCAGGGGAGTCCTCCAACAAAAATTCTTTAGTGGCGTTCAACCAGGCTGAAGAAACAGTGGCACTCAAGTTGTTTCCGTTTCCGTTAGCATAGTAGTTGTCCAAATCTTCGAAATATGAATAACGAACAAACTCTTCATTGGTGAAAAGATCGCAAACCGGAGACGAACCACGGACGTTGATTTCGTAGGCACACCATTGGAACAAGTTCTTAATGTCGGAAGTAGTCAAGTTCAAGCCATTGTTGCCCTTCAAGATTCTCTTTCTAGCTCCGACCAAGTAAGACTCGTCGTACTCTGCAACAATATCCTCATTAATGTCCCATTGGTAGTTAAGACAGCCGTAACTTGGTGTCATAGAGTTAGCACCCAAGCTAGCATCTTCGTCAAAAATATAGTAGTCAACAGCATCATCAGAGTATTGGTCGCCCAAGAACCCTCTTGCAAAATAGTCACTGGTCTGGTGCACTCTACCCGAACTGGCGGTGAACACCTTAAGCGTCTCATCAGAAGAATTGAAAAGAGAACCGTACTTGGATCTGAATGACACACCGTGTCTCAATGCATCAGATGTACCAGAGAAAGTGCCCTCGGAGTTAACTGGAGTTGTCTCCTTCTCGTAAAACTGCTTGTCTTTGACGAAGTATGTGTAGTCATTGAAGAATGCCAACTCACCGGTGAAGGTTTGGTTGTATGCCTTCAATTTCTTCCAAATCTTCTCGAAACGCTTACCTGCACTTTGAGATGGGAATCTCTCTCCATGTCTAGACATCAAGTGGACCTGCTCCAAAGAGCACTGTTCTGGAATGTCGGTAGAAATTCCAAAGCCTGGGTGTTGTACGTAAGGCCCTGAACCACCCAAGAATCTGACGACGTTGTAAGACTCCACGGAAGCCTGTTCCGGAGTAGCCAAGTCCCTATAGAACAGTTGGCCAACGAGAAGAAGCCCGTTGTTGATGAGCTTAGAGATTGCAACCATTTTTCTTCCTTTGCCTATTGGATGATGTCAACCAAAAAAAAAAAAAGGAAGCCCATTTTCAAGACATAAGTGGATATTTATAAGGCAAAGATGCTCTGCGGTTGAGGTCAAGGGGGCCGCTGCAAAATTCCATCGGCCTTGCAATCGGAGCTGCATCGTTCTTACCGCAAATGACCTTCATTACGGGCGTCTCCTCACCGCCTGCAGTTCCGAAGCAATCCAACATTCCCGAAAAAGTGCAACAACCTATCACATGGAAAAATCGGATAAAACGGTGCATTTCAACATCGTAGTCACCCATTCGCCGTAGAGGTTATACGAAACCCCTTCTTGAATCTTGTCAAATAATGCTACTTTCTTTATTATTTTGTTAAATTTCCATTATGTTTTGATCTTTTATCCACTTCACGACATATATGGCCTTGGTCACTTTATCAGTCCAAGTATTGCCTAGTACTACGGACAGGCTCATCTTTTGGAAGTGGCTGAACATGTACAGAGATAAATTCTCACTTTCCCATCCGAACAAACATACCTGCCTAATTCGACAGATTGCTCGCAGATGGTATCAGGTGAGCCAGGGCTCAAGTTTGCTTGGAATTCCCGGCCGATTTTTCTCCGCCATACCTAGTACCTACTTCAACTGGATAAGTGTTATTGCCAATTGGACTGGTAAAACTTTCAAGTCTGCTAGAGGGAAAGGGTGGACTAGAAAATCCTGGTTGCCCAATTGAGTTTTTTTTTTTTTTTTTAACAAAAACACAGATCAATGAAACAAGTGATGAGATACACTACCGCATGAATTATGCGCTTATAGGGTACGAAGATGAGTGGTTTTCCTCTTCCTCAACCGCTCATTGGGCAATTTGGTGTACCAAATCGTCATTCCTCACCATGCATCTGGGCAGGGTCAGTTTACTTTCTTCCCTTTTTGGAACCTTTTTTGCCCTTGCTATCTGATGCGTTTCCTCCAGGCAAAACCAATTTCAACTTGTTCACTGACACAACTCCAATTAAATCATTCGACTTGAGCGACTTGATAATATCATGTTCTTCAGGCCAATCAACATCCACGTCTTCTTTCAGATTGTCCACCTTCCTGTTGCTGAAGTAGTTCAAGGATTCGGTCACGCTCTTACCTTTTTTCGCCATGCCCGGTTGGATTTTAGTTTTATACTTGAATTTGCTCAATGCAGACCATGGAGCAAAGACAGGCACTGCCGTAGCAATTTGATCAGTTTTACCTGGCTTTGCAATAAGAGAATCGAGCATTTCCAAATAAGTAACTTCGTCTTCATCTTCTTCTCCTTCCAAGTACTTTAACAATTCTCTTTCCTCTGCCTTCTGCTCCCTCTGGGCCCCTCTCTTTGCTGCAGCGTAGCGGTTCCGTTCCATCTCTGCTTGACGCTCAGTTTCTTCGATCTTTTTTCTCTCCAAGTCTTCAACTTGTTTGAGTGTTCCTAGAGCCTCCATTCTCAATCTTCTTTCTTCTTCGTCTTGATCAGCATATTTCTCGTTAATCTTTTTCATTTTTCCTTTCTTACCCCGAACACTCTTGGTTGAGTTAACCGAAGATTTCATGTTGTCATTGGCACTTTCAGCAGACGACAGTGTCGCAACTTTGAGATCAGAGGTTTCCTCTTGCTCTGTGGTTTCTTTAGATACTGGACTTGCTTCCTCGGTAAATTTCTCTTTATCGATAGTAATACCTTCAAGATCTTTTTTCTTATTCTTGATTTCAATTTTCAAACCATGCTCAGATTGACGCTCAACCCTAGACTTGGTGTACTTGGCTGCTGTTTCCTCGTCACCTAGCCAATACAAGCCGAATCCCATAACCAATTGTGCTGGTGGCATGAAATTCTTCTTACCTTTGAAGTTGAGACGGCCAGGACCCAATAAAGAGCCATCGAACTCTTTTTTGGTCACTTCGTTTCCTCTTAGCCACCAAGCCGATGCGCTGACCTTTCCATTCCAGGCTGCAGAAGTCAGCATAGCGAAGATACCCGCTTGGAACAAAGCAGTTGGAGAAACATCCTCGCCAGGGTATGGGTTAAGAATAAAGACATCCAAAGACCCCTCCATATCAGAAGACACAAAATAGCCATCATCACTGAAATGCCTGTAGTAAATCATGTCGACCTGAGAATCATCACGACCTGCCAAACATAGATAGTTATCAGATGTGACAAACCAGTAGTATTTCTCAAACCAGTACTTTGAACGAATAGACCGAAGTGCGTCATTCTCGTTTTTGAGATTTCTGGCTAGATCTTTTTGTATTTTCTTTTCTGCATTTTTCAAAGCCATCCCAGAACTCTTTTCCACTTTGTTTTGCTTACTGAGTGCAACCTTTTTCGAATCGAAATATAGTCTAGCATTAGCGAAAGAGGAAAGTGTCAAGTCAATCTCGACCGTGATAGTTGGGATTGTCGGTTGTTTCTTCTTTATAGATACTTTCTTTTTCGCCTTCTGCAGCTCAAAGCTTTCAATAGATTCCGCATCAGAATCAGAATCGGACTCACTCTCAGATTCAGAGGAATCAGATTCGGATTCTGAGCTTGAGTCTTCGGATTCTGAGCACGTGTCATCAGAGCTGGCAGTTGATTTTTCTGGAACATCGGGAATTTCCTCTGGATCTGGCAAGGCCAACTTGATCTTGTTTTCAAGTAAATTGAGTGGCAACCTAAAGTGCTTTGCCTCGTCTTTGTTTTTCGCCGCATCAAATTTAATGATGTTTTCGATATCGGTCCAATCCATTTGCTTGCTTACCATAGCTTGCAAATACTCTTTGCATTCTTCAACAAGTTGAGAATGATAGATAATAGTATTACCCTTCTTTTCATTCACTTCCTGTTGAGTTAACAACAGCTGAATTTGTTTGTCTCTCTCACTTCTAGCATTGTTCAACCGTTTCTCTGCGTGTTGCTTTTGACTTTCAATTCTCAAAGCGTACTTGGTCGATTCTATAGTAGAAAAAAAGCTGTCAAGAGTTTGGTTGTACCCTTTGACTGAGTGGAAACGGAATCCGGGCTTGGTTTTATAAGGGGGAAATGGGTGAAATTCCTCAAAGGTGTACTCGAGCGAATCCTTATCTTCAGGGTTGTATAATGGATTCCTCTTTTCGACAATAGTTCCTTCAGCCAAGCCGTTTTTCGCATCATCGAGAAGGCGCTGGTACTGTAATTGGGCCAGCTCGAGGGCTGCGACTGCTTTCGATAAAAGAATTTCATTTTCCTCTAGAGCGAGGCAAGATTGGGAGGCATCCATGTCACTTTCAGCAAGTGCTTTGAGAATTAGATCACTAGACAAGTAGCTCGCATTCACGAAAAGTAATTTATGGATTGAAAACACTTTCTTTTTCTTGTCAGAGGTTGCTGCCGACAATTTTGTCTTATGGTCAGTAATCCAACCGTTGATGGTAGACGCAGTGATTTTATCCATCAGAAGGTCGGCGGATTCATCAAATAAAGACATATCGAACATTTTATAAACCTCATTGACAGCGTATTTATCGTTGTCGGGGCCCAAGTCATTCACCAATCTATGCAATGCTAAGATCTTTCTTTCGTGATCTAACAACAATATATTACCTGCCGAAAAAAACTCCAAAACTAAGTAGAAGAGACCATCGGAAAATTGGAAAACAAGCACACGGTCGTTGCCCACTTGTTGAAGCAGACTTAAGCGTCTCGTCTTCAAATGCTTTCTCAACTTTGTGACAAAATTTGAAGGTGCAGGGGCCGTGGGCCGATCAAAATCAGACAAATGGAGTTTATTTCCACAATCAATGACCAAAGTCTTTTTTGAGTCAGGCACGGAGAATTTCAACACATACTGTCTCGAGGACCCAATGACATTATAGATATTTTGCAATCTATAATTTAACACGTTCTCCTGAAGTTCGTCTGTAACGATCCGGAGATCCAATGATGTGATTCTTTGCTAAATTTTGTTAGATAGGGCTTTTTCCTAGATACAAAAGTTCAAAAGTACGTACTTTCATCGTCTTTTCCTTATTATCTGTAAAGTACGTGATACTCTTGATGGCGAAAGAATAGATGTGCACCGACGAAAACCTCAACCGCGCCTAGTGCAGGTGGCTCTTGGTTGCCCGTCGCGTGAGACGGTGAGAGTGGGCATAAAAAAAGACACACGTCATAGTGCGGCGACATAAAAATTAGACAAAAAGTGTAAAGCTAATGAATAAAACTAGATTTATGTCCTATACTATGTTCAGTGAACTTGAAAATTTCGAGAGTTTAAGCAAAGGGTTTGATTTTGATTGAAAATTTCGAGGGATCGACCTGGCCAAACGATGCGACTCCAGTGTTCTTTCACTTTTTGGTCCTGTGCTTCAGTGCCATCAATCGCAGCTAAGTTCGCGCATCGATTTAAAATTATATGTTGCCAAACCTTATCTCCAATGTAATATTAGACAAAAATTTAAGCATATTTTGTGAGCTGAACCAAACACGCAATGCTGCTGTCGCTCGATAAACTGTTAGCTCCCCTCATTAAGGCGTTAAAGAATAAGAAAAAGGCAACTTTCTTTCTTGGTGCTGGTATATCGACGTCATGTGGAATTCCAGATTTTCGAAGCCCAAAAACTGGGCTCTATGCTAATCTCAAGAGATTAAATCTCCCGTACCCCGAAGCAGTTTTTGATATTGACTACTTCAGGGATGAACCAAAGGCATTCTACACATTATGTGATGAGTTGTATCCAGGAAAGTTTTTCCCGTCCAAGTTCCATTTTCTTTTAAAGATTTTTCAAGACAACGGTCTTTTGATGCGGATCTACACACAAAATATAGATACAATGGAGAGTATTGTTGGCGTACATGAAGAAAACATCGTCGCGGCACACGGTTTATTTGCCTCTAATCACTGTATTGACTGTGCCGAACCAATGGAAACAGAGACATTGATCGCTCTTATGAACGACAAGTCGAAAAATAGCGGAATACCCAAATGTAGCCGATGTAATGGATACGTCAAGCCAGATATTGTATTTTTTGGCGAGGCCTTGCCCATTCGTTTCTTCGATACATGGGATGAAGACTGCGACAATGTTGAAGTGGCTATTGTTGCTGGAACTTCTCTTACTGTTTACCCATTCGCCGGATTACCCTCCGAATGTAGGAAGTCTTCCTTGAGAGTGTTGATCAACAATGAAGTGGTGGGTGACTTCAAGGATAAAAAACGGAAGACGGACATGATCCTCCAGCAAGATTGTGATACAGTTGCAGATGCTTTAGCCAGAGGGTTGGGTTGGGAGCAACAGCTTAGTGAGCTTATTGCGTCCGAGAAGAAGAAGTTTGATGAAAAGAGTAAGTCCCTTTTGAAAGAACATTCAACCCTAGTCAGCGAACCTACCAATGTGACAACTTCTGGGAATGAAAGCCCGGATACAGGCGATGCTACTTATGCGACGAAAGAGATGAAAAGACTTTCTAAAGAACTTGAAAATGAATTGGGTAAACTATCTCTATCATAACATTGATCACTTCTTTCTATACAAGCGATAGAAAAATCTCATATTTTCCAATTTAACTGGGTACGACACTTCCCTCTCATTGATCCTGTACCAGCAACTTTCACTCTGATTGACAATCTCCCAAGGACCATCCTCAGTCCCCGGTTTACCAATCAAAATCGTGTCAATTAGAAACTGAACAGGGAACTGCTTCAGACCCACGGTTATATGCGAGTATGAACCAGCACTTTCTGTAATCAAAAGTAATGCCCCGCTGCGGCAATTGGAACTGAGTGATTGCAAGAATCTGATCGTTTCCGTTCTTTTTTCACAAAATAATTCGTTGGTGGTGAATAGAAGTGTAACCAAATCCAATTGAGAAAGTTTCAACTGTTCCGGCGTTTGCGCCAAAATATCACCGAGCTTAAACTGTGCACTTAATTTAGATGCACTGTAAAGCCACTTGTTCTGGATGTACGACGTCACATTGTTCACAATAGATGACCAATCAGCAATATCGATGATATCCATATGGAGAGATGATGGCGTATCTCCGTTGGGTGTCTTGAGACAGCAAAACACTGAGGCCAATCCAACTAGCTCCGATGCTGCTCCTCCACCAACACACAACACCCGGCTTTGCTTGTTGGGGTCACTGAACAATGTAGAAATTTCCTGACAAGAAGCAAATAATGAAGAGTATGCTAAAGCCCTAGCCGGCGTCCACCTTGCAGCATACGCAAATCGTTTGTCATCGCTATCGAATGCCGAAAGGTAGTCTCTTTGAAAAAGTTGTCCTTTCACTAATTGGATCATGCGAGGAAGATCCTCTGAGGCCAAAACATATTGGAATTGCTCCAAGAACAAGTCAATCACTTTCGAAGGCGAAAGGGAGTCTTTATGATGCGACGGTATATTATCGTTGCCAGACGAAGCCATCATGCTTGCTTTTTTCAGGCTCCGTTGATCGTAAGCCAGGGCTCTGAGACTCATTTTTTTTTTTCTTATAGAAGTGCTTTCGAATTCAGAAACTCCTTTGAATATCGCTGAAAAAAGTAAAAGATAGAATACTGGTCTAATAATCTATCTGCTTTGTTTCAAGATAAAATGCGTATTCGACTTTCAGATAACAATACCTTTCCAAATCCCCTTCCCCTACAAATGCTTGTGCCCTAGCTGGCCTGCGTCTGGCATGTAAGCCCGGGTAATCTGCGTGGCAGCGATGAGCACAAGTTGGGTGAGTTTCGGTTCACGCACTAACCGCGACAGACTAGTATAAATAGCGAACTTGTTCGCGATCTTTTCATTTTTTTTCTTTTTCCTTAACTAACCTGTGTTAGGGGACTAACCCAGCATGTGATGAAATTAAACCTTCGCGGTTGTTTCGTTGCCGCTGTGGGGAATCTCCTAGCAGATCGGCGCTCGTGAAGCAAGTTTAATGTCTGGGGTTTAGGCGTTTTGCTCGGTGGTCCTTTAGTGGACAACGGCCCTTACTGTTTTAACGTGAGGTGTTGAAGAACTGGTCCCCTTCGGGGTCGAGCGGTTTCTCTACACTTTACTAGGTATTTGTTGTGCCGTGTATTAGGTCGACTCCAGCGATGCCTCTCGGGGTGTTGAAACAGAGTAGCTCCGTCGACAGGTTATAGAGCAAGCGGGTCGGTCTTGAGCTCACCTGAGATGACGTGGCAACACGATGTCTTGGGTTGCAGCTCGGCCATTATGATTCGTGGCAACATATTCCTGTACTCTGCGAAAGTCATTTGGCTAATTATCGTTTGAGTAAAACCATGTTGCTCACATCCTTTAGTACAAAACGTAGAATTGTTTCCTGTGCATTTGCTTATTATCAGGATCAAGCTGTCCGGCTGGCTAAAAGGTATTGTGTATTTCAATGATGTAGTTAAAGCTGACGATTCAACCTAAGGGAGAATCGCCTCTATTTAAGGTTTTCCTCAGGAGTGTCTATAAGAGACGATATTGCTGAGCAGTCGTGGAGGATGCCACGTGTGCGTAGCAATCAAATAACAGTATCAGATGTGTTGGGGTGCATGATATGAGGGCACCTAACATCCGCCCCAGTCTCGACCAAGACATGAATAGAAGGAAAACAGTATAAAAAAAAGAGCGTCAGTATGGACGTTAGAAGCCGGTGCGTAAAGATGAGCGGCGTAGTAATTGAAACCCAAAGACGGTAAGACAGGAAAGTGACCGCGTGGGAAGGTAATAGAATGCTGAGATGATACAGCGACAAATAGGTAAAGCATTAGGCGGTAAACGACTAAGTCATCCGCGACAAGGTAGTCATGCTTAATGAACAACGCGGCTAAACGGCGACGGCATAAGGCGGCGAAGTGATAAAGTGGCAAAGTGATAAAACGACAGTGATCAAGCGAGCAAGATCCGTCTGCACTCGAGTGGCGAGCTATACGTGACCAATTTCATAGACGAACGTGTAGGTTTCCGCCAATAACAAGAGTAGGTGTGAGGGAAAAATGCATGCAAAGTGATGTATGAACATGTGAGACAGAAAGTCTGTGAAGGTGGGTGTGATGAGTCGATGAGAAATATACTCAGGAAAAAAAAATACACCGAAAAGATTTGTAGGCGTCACAAGAGACGTCGTCGCCCGATGAAATGGGAACCAATACGTCAATTTAGACGCCATGATGCGAGATCAAGGAAGCATCGAGTAGAGGAACTCGAATTCCAAAATGGGATAATGCACTCACGGTTGATCAAAACCGAAGTCATAGGCAGTAAAAGAAAAAGGTGGTAGTCCGATGAAAAAGGACAAAAATAATCGATTCACCAGGAATGATGAGATAACAAGACAAGACCGAGTAGAAAACTCGGAATCTTTAAACACGGCGAATGCCAGCGCGAAATGGACCAAGAACGTAAGTTACAATCAACAGTAAAAGAAATCATACAGATGTTCGAGCCGAAATATGACCGCAGAGATGTCCATCAGGTCGGGTGATATATATGTGACTCAACCCTGACCGCGAGGAAGTAGCGCGTCAATAGTCTGAGATATAGAGCAGACGATGAAAATGGCGAGTAACTGGAAGAAAATCGTGAAAGTGAAAGAAAAAACGTAGCCATTGACCAAAAAAAACGCGGGATAATCCGTAGGGGTAGGCAGGCGCTACATAGAAGCAAACACAAGGAATACGCAACAATTAAATGAAGATGCGCTCCAAGAGCTTCTTGTGGGTAGGTGGCAAAACTTAAAAGATAAGGTGTGCTTTCAGTGTGTTTGGTAAAGTCACACAAAGGGAGCAAGTGGCTTGGACAGATCCACCGCGGTCAAGGGATCTAGGAAATATGTAACCCATTTTTTGAACAGAGAGTCCATGAGTGAGGGTAGTAAAGATCTGCCTGGAATTGCGGGTTAGTCTCAAGCAAAGAAAAGTTCGGTAAATACCGTCGAAGCATCTCCATGAGATTGAATCTCTTGCGCTGTCAGAGATGACAGACTGTAGAAGAGTTTCTAGCGATCGGAAATCTGCGACTGATGCAGAACTATCCAACTAGGTGTCACCCTAAGTAAATAAAACGAGCGACAACGAGAAATAAATTTTATGAAGCAGATGAAATCAAAAAGGAACCAAAATGTGGTAGTTATCCCATGAGAAGCTAGAACAAACGCGATGAATCGAGCGTCTTGTGTATGAAAAGCCAGCACGAGTAAACTATGATTTAGCAACATAAGGGAGTACGTGGTACCAACACGAATTTCCCGAAGAAAAAATATAACAACTGTGACAGGCCACTAAGAGTTTCTGGGAATTGGTGACTTCACTTTAACCCAGAAAGTGGGAGTACTGTCGAGTTGTGAGCTTGTGGTTGACCCAGTGAAGGGGACCATCATCACACAAAGAGGAAGCAGCGGTAGTGGTCACGAAACCAAAAGTCAAAAAAATTGAAGATAAAAAAAATAATAAAAAAAACTAACGGAATCGTTGAGGACCATAGGGACGAGCTAGAGTCCGGGTTGTATCGAGCCTCCATATCAGGATCAAGCTGTCCGGCTGGCTAAAAGGTATTGTGTATTTCAATGATGTAGTTAAAGCTGACGATTCAACCTAAGGGAGAATCGCCTCTATTTAAGGTTTTCCTCAGGAGTGTCTATAAGAGACGATATTGCTGAGCAGTCGTGGAGGATGCCACGTGTGCGTAGCAATCAAGTAACGAGTACAGTAAAACCTCTCTAAGTGGATATCGCGCTAAGTGGATATTTGGCTAAGTGGATAAAAAAAACGTGTTTTTAATTATTGACGCTCACCAAGAAGCTTTAAAACATTGATACTTCAACCACACAGATTTTGAGAGTTTACAATATGATTGACCCCACTTTTATTTAATTTTCTTTAGATTTGGGAGTATGATTGTACATTATATTTTCATGCACGAGAATTATTTGCAAGGTCACATGATATTCATGTGATATATATCACGTTTTGGACGCATTTTTCAAAGGCCACAAGATATTCATGTGATATATATCACGTGCTGTCAGCATTTTTCTTTGGTCACATGATATTCTGGTGATATATGTCACGTGCCACACTCACTTTTCATGTTTTAGCGTCTCACTTTCGCGTGTTTTCAAAACATGAATAAAAACAATAGATAGTATAATAGACATTATTCAAAGTACTGGTTTACTGATTAAACTAAGCAGTACAGCCATTACTGGTGTTATTTGACGCATTTATTGGTGCGTGACCCACCAAAATACAAGATAACAGAAAGCAAATAGAGTTTAAAGGCTTTCAGTTCTTAGCCGTCACGTAGACTTCAGCGAGTATCAGCTTATCTGCAGGAATATACATCATCGAATGAAATACTGATAATCATCCTTCTTTTCAAATTAGCATCATGTTTGTAACAGGTACAGTGTTAAAGTTGACTAAAACCTATTTCTAAAGTCTCTAATTATATCTTTGTGAGAAAAAATGTCATTTTGTTCTCATTTTGAGTGAGTTTTATGAAACTACAGGATGTTTGCGCATTTAATTCAAATTTTCAATTTTTGAAACATTAAATGTTTGGCCAAAAAATCAAGAAATTTATATTTCTAATTATATGGTTATATACGCCTCACCGACCTCTATTTTATACACTGATTTTTTTCTTTTTTGTTTATTCCAGGAATTAATTACATCGAGAAAACCACCCGAATTCTCCGTAACTGGATATCCTGGCTATCTGGATAAATCTTCGCGTTTTTAATGTATCCACTTAGAGAGGTTTTACTGTATCAGATGTGTTAGGAGTGCATGATATGAGGCACCTAACACTTATGCTAGTATTTTGTTTGGAAAGATATTTTTTGACTGGTTTTAAGGCGTACGTTTTTAAGCGAAGCATTACGGCACACACATACATTTTGTTCTGTAAGTTTCCATTAATAATATAAATACTGACCCTATATGGCATCCTCATAATCCACAGACTCTGCGGGCGATGCTAAATTTGAAACTGAGGATGAATATCCCATGTTGATATTCACTGAGCGTGGCAGATCTGAGCCTTTGGAAATGAGCCTTTGCTTGCGCTGGTTTTCAAACTCGAATTTCATTGATTGTTCTGCTACTGGCGACCTAGATTTCTTTGTGGAAGTCGAGCTGCCAAGGCTTGGGATCTCAGGTTGATCATTAAGATCACTGTCGGCATACAAATCTTCGTCCTCATCACTTTCTCGGTTACCCGCTACCAAAAATGATTCAGTGCTAGCTGGCTTTTTCTCCTCCTCGGCAACTTGGAATTGCGAATTGAAAGCTTCAATTTCTTCTAGGATTCGGTGCAGCTGTTTCTTGAGATTGTTGATCCTAGCTTCAAATTCGCTTTGGCCGTTATTCAATAGTGTTTCGACTCCATTTCCACCTGCGAAGGCGGACGACGTTCTCTTCTTGTAGAATAACAAGTAAGCAGCACCTGTAACGCATTCTAAAGGATCATTTATGACTGTCACTCTTCCATCATTGAATTTATACCACTTTTCATCCCTGAAGTTCTTTGCAGAAGCAGTGTAGTGGCCACCTCCTAGACCTCCATAGTGTTCATCGACTGCAACCAAATCATAAATTAAGGCTTCGCCCTTCAGTGAATTTGAACTTACAAACTCGCTCATGTCCAAACCTTCAATTGGAAAGTCGACGACCATATCGATTTTATCACTAAAATGGCGAGCACTTTGAAACCTTTTCAAATGAACAGTCAATAAATCACCGGTCGACCAGAGCTGTATTGTTTTAGTGGCACGCTTATGGTCCCTGCATCGAGGGCAATACCATAAGTCTTGTTCACCGAGGACTTCAGGAGTACTGAAATTCTTAAAGCAGTCGTAAAGAGATATGGTTGATCTTTGTTGCTTATCTAAAAGTCTTTTGCTTTCTTCGAGTCTTGGGTTGAAAATAGTTGCAGGGTGTTTCCAAGTCTGATGTTCATCTTCACTAAAAAATTGAGCGTGTATCAGGGGGTTCCATTCAATAACGAGCATGCTTTTATCAGAGACTAAAAGCGGGGATTTGTTAGAAGACTTGGCGAACAAATCATCAGTTGAACTAGGAATTTCACTCACGATCGCTTCCATTTCATTCGAGGATTTAGGCGGACCTCCAAAGTTGTCAACGGATGCAAAAAGAGGGTTCACATTATCCCAGTTTGTGTCACTCTCAAGATCTTCATCGTCTAATATGCTTGGAAGGGTTTCAGTTTCGTTGATTTTCTTTTCCTCTGCTTGTATCTCCCCACCGTCTGAAACAGCGACCTCTCGATCAACCATGACAAAACTACTTTTTTCGGCTTCTGATGAAAGAGGTGATCCTGAAACAACACTCTCGATATCACTCGTCTTCTTGGAATTATTTGATCTTTCTTTAGCACTCGCTTTCTCTGCGTACTCTGGATAATGATAATAGTTGTGTTTCAATTCAGGAAGCTTCGAAGCTAAAAGCGGCAAGCTGCCAAACTGGGGCCTGGTTCTTGGAATTTTTAAACAAGAGTTCGACGACTGAGAAGTGACATATGTTCTGCTACCGAATGAATTCAACAGCGATCTGGACTGAGGTTTTTCTTCGTAGATTTTGATCTCAAATCCTAGTGATGCACTTATATTAGGATTCGCCAAAGACACATCCGAATCATACCCGTCCGAATCTACATTCTCGGAATTCTGATTTATATCAACCATGACAGCGTCTTCACGTAATGTCAGGTTTTTCAAAAGAGGAAAGTCCTCGATTGAATAGTAAGTCTTGGTTGCATCACCTTTCAATGCCTCAAACCTGGCTTCAATGTCCAGATTCGAAAGTATTTTGACGGTTTGCTCGATTTTTCTCCTTATAGACCCAAAACTGCTAGTTTCGGAATTCTTGTCGACAACAACGAACAAAGGTATTCCAAAAGGCTCAGAAAAGTTATAAGACTTGTCTTCATCCCGAACTATATTGACCAATGGAACTATCAAATCCTTTGCAGGGTCGTGTGGAATGATATAAACCATTATTGTATCATCTTGACCAATCAATTCACTTACTGGCAAGAACTTGTTTGCACTACCATTGTCTTGAAAATCTTTGTAGAAGTAATTGCGAAATATCTCAAAGAAAAACAAGTGCGCAACTGGAACCTGAAGAAATTCACTAAGGTGGTTCACCAAATCTTCAAAGTTTGAAGCTTTAGTGAGTTCAACTTCTAGTTCCAGGATAGGTGCTCTTTGTGAATTTGAGGAGAGGTCAACGATTGTAAAGACATGATACCACTTTTTGTTCACGGGAAGAGGTAGAGTCAAGTCATTGAATGGATCAAAGGTTATAGATTGTTTAGAACAATCTGGACAAATAAGTGTCGACTGATATAGCCCAGTAAATAGATCGACGATGATAGAGTCGTTTCTCTGCTTGTGCTGTGACCAGCAAGTATTTGCGAGTTCCGAAATAGCTATGGGATTGCCAACATCTTCATCCTTGAGTTCGGGCTTCTCTAGGTAGGGTTTATCATAGATCCTGTTGAGATCTTCATGTAATGCATCCAATAACCAGCTAAGAAACTCTTGTGAGTCCTGCTGTTGGTATCCGTGAAACATTGAAGAGTGCCGGCCTATTGTATACTTGAACTCCCTGGGTGTAACATAAGAAGTGCTCGTTGTTTGGGAGTCAAAAAGTTTGTGCAACAAGTTGGAGAATGCAATTGCCACTTCTCCTTTATTTCCCAATGGATTGGTCTTGTTCAACTCGCGTTCATACAAATCGAAAAAAAAATAATAATTAATCTCTGGGAGGTGGACAAGACATTGCAATGCTGAGTTCATGTAGCATGTGTTTCCAAGATTACCCAACCCCAAGTTTCCACCAGAGTGAAGAATGAGCGACGAATCCAAAGACGATAAATCATATTTGGCAACTGCCAGATCCAAAGGAAACTTACGTGTTGTCCTGTTGATACTTTCGACAACAAGATGAAACTTGGAAGACGAGATCCCTTGGCTTTTCAAAGTTTGTTCCATGATAGAAGGACCGATTAGCTTCTTTTCCTGGAGATCATTAATGAACATTGACACGGGTATCGTGGGGGGTAAGTCTTCTAAATTCTCAGAATTCACAAACCATACTCTGATATCAACATTCTTAGCTTTAAACATACAACTTTTGATCGCATCAATCAAGTTATAAAACGTTTTTGACTGGGACAAGGAGAATGAACATTTGAACTGCTGGTTTGAACGGTCAAAGGAGCTATAGTATTTTGGTGGGGCAGAAGAATCAGATAAAGCATACACCGCAAAAAACGGAGGGTAAATTTCCAAAGAAGAAGTGCCATCCTCCTCTACTATGACATTACGGATCACAGGGTCACCACGAAGACCCAAAACCGACACAAGTTGGTGGAATAGTTCAGGGGAAATCTGTGTAAATGAATTAGATTCGATGACTTCTTCTGGCAAAACGCCATGTTCGTCAACAATGGACGAGCAATCTACCTTACCAATGATAACCGCTAGTTCAGAGATAGAGGAAGCTTCTTTCAATTCAAGCACTTTTTCGAGGTAGGATGTGGGCACCAAGTATGATGCATCGCCGTCTTGTGGCACGACCTTGAGCATTTCTTTCCATGTCAGGCGCAACTGCAGTAAATTCTCTTGTTCGTTTGATTGGTTCTCCATCTTTGTGTGAGGTAAAGCGGAGTCGCCTTGTTCTATCGATTTCCTAGGATCGGAAACAGCATCGATGCCTTGGTCTTCCAGGGAATCGCTTCCCAAATTGGCAGGAATCCGGTCAGGGAATGGGGCCTTAATCGCCATTTCTCCTCGGGAGTCGAAAGAGGTTCTTGAATTTATTGGCAGTTCTTTGTTTCTAGCGTGGTTCTCTCCCATCATGAGTAAATTTATATGAGGAGTAACGCGTGTTTTGTGAAGACATGTGTGGGGGAAATTTCTTCGCTTGGCACGCCAACACTCGAGCCACTGATTGTGCAAGAAATCGTGCGCGCACCCCGGGGTATTTTAAAGATTGACAGAGGACAGATCCGGTAGAGTCGGACCGCACCAGGACCGGGTTTGAATTGAACCGCCAGGTAACGTTACATCCTTGTGGTCTGTTTTCCGGTAAAATCTTTGCAGAGAGTACGACGGTAATTTAATACGAAATAAGAGGGTTCCAAGACAAAGCCGAAGTTTCTTGTCTGACTAATAACTGACTAAGAATGAAAATACTTAGGTGATTCTAACTCTAAGAAAGATAGATGTTTGCTTTCTACTGTTTTTTTTTTCTTTATTTGAAAAGGAGTATTTCGGATGTTAGGGGTCTTGCCCGATGCCTTGGGGTCAAAGTTGCGGGTAAATGTGGGCCAAGCCAGATATGAACGACCCACAAAAAACCAGACTTCATTCAGGTTATTGCAGCTACTAAGATACTATCGTTTGGTTTTCCGTATTGTTGTTTTTGTAGGACATCAGAAAACTCAAGACCAAAAAAAAAAATACCGATAATCTTACTTCCCCTTTTTCTTGGTCCCTCCCTCAGAATCACAGCTCTGCTATAAGCTGGATCACGCACGCCTGGGTATGGCCCTGCGCTGCGTACACTAACTGCGTTATCTGCACGGCTTTATTTGTTGCACAGCTCCAGTCCCAAAGCACGCTGTGAGCTTCCGACCCTTCACATCAATACAATATAATATCTCTAAAGATGAACAAGCCGTCAAACTCTGAGGGTGAAAACGTTGCAATAGATTATGCCAAAACCATAACTCGTGCAGATTCCTTCGGTACATCGAAAACAAGTTTGGGACAACTACCGCTGTTGCCGTCCCTAGGCACTGCACCGTATGATAGTCTCTCTGTTGGCACCGGCCATGGTCATCTTACAAGCGACGATGAAGGCAATGAAGAAGATAAATATGAGAGTGATAATGATGACGAAGGATATGTGGAATTTGACCTCGGCAACAAAAATGCTAGTTCACACGAGATTTGGAAACAAAGAAACATGTCCTCGCGTTCATCAGTAGACGAGCCCAACAAAGAGACCTCTGGTTCAAAGGCTGATCCCCCACCTAAAATTGAATTGGATGCAGTGAAAGAGGATGATTTTTTTGATTCCGAGGTGTCAGCGTGGAATTCAATGAAAAAAGTTACGAGGGAAAATTACTACGACGAAATGGGGAACCTTGAATTTGCCAATGATCAAGGTTTTGGCTTGTTTGACGTCGATAACAGAAGAGAATACACCAAAATTGATACCGAAGAGCAATTGATCAAGTACGCAAATCTAGATAAGAAGACTGATTTCTTGTTCCGGAGTTATTCTTCTACTCGGCCCCGTCAAGATTCAGCCGAAGACCCCGATGAGGAGTTTTACGACGACACTGAAAATGTGGACTCTGATGAGACCCTCTCTGGGACCCGCGGAATGTTGACAGACTCTCAAAAATATGCGTATGTCGGAATTATCAAACTTATAACAGTGGAAATGGCTACGGATCTAGCTTTGTTGAACCAGCGAACCACAAATAAAGTGGCAAAGAAACTTAACCTCGGTCAAAAAAATTTCGCCAATTGGACAATGTATATCATGTCCAAACTCTTTGATCACCTAAATATTACGGAAGCAGAGCAGCAAATGATCACAAATTTAAGTATGCATGGAGTGGAGACTGATGATCTCATGAAGAGCTTGCTCCTGTTGGATCTTAAAAACCCAAGGTTGGAGAAAGAAGTAGATGGATTTGATCTTCGCTGGGTTCTCGTCTGCGATTTATTTTTGATATTATTGAGTGACGGGTACTATGACAGTCGTTCCAGGACTCTTTTGTTTAGGTTTGCCGCAAACCTAAAAATCTCTAAACTTGAAACTAAACAATTCGAACGCAGACTTGTGGAAAGCTTAGAAATGGATACAAGCCAAAAGACAATTGAAAACAAAGACGACAAATTGCGTGACAGGCTGTTCATCGAGAAACACATCCAAAAAAATCAACGCAAGAGACTCGCTTTTATTGGCTTGGCGACTCTTGGAGGCTCGTTAGCAATTGGTCTTTCTGCTGGGTTGCTAGCCCCCGTTATTGGTGCTGGTTTGGCCGCAGGTCTCACCACTGTGGGTATTTCAGGTACAAGTGGGTTCCTTGCAGGTGTGGGAGGAAGTGTAGCAATCACCACCGGTGGTGTTGCGATCGGAGCAAAAGTGGGAAATAAGGCTGGGGCAAGGAGAATGGGTGACGTGCATACATTTGAAATGAAGCCCCTACACAATAACAAGCGTTCGAACTTAATAATCACTGTTTCTGGATGGATGAATGGTGAAATGGATGATGTGCGGCTTCCCTTTTCCACAGTTGACCCTGTTATGGGGGACATGTTTT
The DNA here is from genome assembly GCA_005406065.1 of Metschnikowia sp. JCM 33374. NCBI lineage: Eukaryota > Fungi > Ascomycota > Pichiomycetes > Serinales > Metschnikowiaceae > Metschnikowia > Metschnikowia sp. JCM 33374. Next base: position 363,325 of record BIMT01000003.1, on the reverse strand, counting down.
CTCTTTTGTGGGAGCCAGAAATGTTAAAATCCATGGGTCAAACTATAGGAATCCTTGCCTCGGAAGCTTTGACAACCTCTATCCAACAAATTCTTGGTGCGACTATCTTAACCGCTTTGATGTCTGCCCTTCAGTTGCCAATGTTGTTATCGAAGCTTTCATATTTACTCGACAACCCTTGGAATGTTTCTTTGGATAGAGCCTGGAAGGCCGGTAAAATCTTGGCGGATACTCTCATTTCTGGAAATATGGGAGTACGTCCAATAACGTTGGTTGGTTTTTCGCTTGGTTCTCGTTTGATCTATTCGTGTTTAATAGAGTTGGCTAATCGTGGAGGTTTTGGTCTAATTGACAATGTTATCATTCTCGGAAATCCTGCTACAGTGAAGTATGATCAAATCACCCTAGCGAGATCTGTCGTGAGTGGTCGGTTTATTAATGGATATTCTAGAAATGATTGGATTTTGGGCTACTTATTCAGAGCTACTGGTGGTGGCTTAATGACAGTGGGTGGTCTTTCGCCTATCAAAAACATACCAGGTGTTGAGAATTTCGATTGCACTGAATATGTTGAAGGACACATGTCCTATAGAAAAGCCATTCCTAAAATCTTGAAGGCTCTCGACTGGGAGATTCTCAGCGATGAATTCGCGGAGATCGAAGAACCTGATATAGAACAGAGGGAGAGACAAAGAAAGCTACTCAGCGAGTTTGATGAGGCCAGGTCTAAGATGGAAAGAGAAGCACGAGAGGAAAAATCCAAACAAAAATCTTGGAAGGACTGGTTCAGGCCAAAACAAAAGAATTGGTGGGAGCTTTACGATGAGTCAGAGCAAACGAATACAAATAACCCTAACGACAAGTCTGAAAAACATGATGAGGTAGATACTCGTCAGACCACTGGTTCAAGAAGAAGTAAGGAATATGTTATACCTGGAGAAAATGTCTTTGATGTCACTGCTTTAATGCAGGAGGTTCAGGACATTGAAAAAATTGGTAAAGAGGCATCTGGTCAAACCTTGGAAGAAATCCGAAAAAATGTTGTCGATGAAACTCCACATTACCGTGTTAACGAAGATATTGAGGAGGCAGAACAAAATTCTACGGCTCTTAAAACCCTAGGATCCAAGTTTGGATCTATCAAGAAGTCTGGGGGCCAAAAATGATTGACCTCGAAACACAGCTTCGTTGTGGCATGCAAGGTGTGATGTTTTAGTTACTAGATTTAAACAATTTAAGTTCGTATGAAGAATATATCCACTTTAAATAATGCTACATAATGACTTTATCTTTATGTTACAAATATTGTATCCAGATCGTGGTTTTTGACCCATAGAATTAGCCATGTTCATATTTACGCGGTGCTCCACATTAGAAAACTTTTGCGCGCGTAAATGTAAGTCTTAATGTGTGTGACTAAATTTTTCTTGAACTTTTTCCAACTGCGAAGTAATAATCAGAAGCAAAACCACCACGCCAAAATGCCTACCATTCCAGTGGACAAAGCCGATCTCTACGAACTCTTGGGTAGAGACTACACCACCGAAGAATTCGATGAGTTATGTTTCGATTTCGGTATCGAGTTGGACGAGGACACCACGGACGAATGCCAGGGAGATGAGAGACCACAACTCAAGATCGAGATCCCAGCAAACAGATACGATATGTTATGTATTGAGGGTATCGCGCAAGCATTAAACGAGTTTTTGGGTAGATCTGAACCTGCCAACTTCACCTTGAAGCCAGAAACTCCAGCTGTTAAGTTGACAATTGACAAGTCCACTGAGCAAATCAGACCATATGCTGCAGCTGCCATCTTGAAGGGTGTCACCTTCGATGACAGACGTTACGCCTCTTTCATTGCTTTGCAAGATAAATTGCACACAAACTTGTGCCGTAACAGAACTTTGGTTGCAATCGGAACCCACGACTTGGACAAATTGACCCCTCCCTTCACGTACGAGGCGTTGGCTCCAACCGATATCAGTTTCGTCCCTTTGAACCAGGAAAAGAAGTTGAATGGTACCGAGCTAATGGAATTTTATGACAAAGACAAGAACTTAGGAAAGTACTTGCACATTATCAGAGACTCGCCCGTGTACCCTGTTATTTTCGATTCCAATAGAACTGTTTGTTCCTTGCCACCAATCATCAACTCCGACCACTCCAAGATTTCTTTGAACACAAAGAACATTTTCATAGAAGTTACCGGTACGGATCGGACGAAGACTGACATTGTCATCAACCAAATTGTAGCAATGTTCTCCGCGTACTCCGAAACCAAATTTGAGATCGAACCTGTCGAAATTGTCTCCCCTCATAACGGCGAAGACAGAGCCAGTCCTAACATTACACCAAGAAAGTTTGAGGCGGACATCGAATACATCAACTCTTGTTTGGGCTTGAAATACTCAGGCGATGAAATTGCTCAGCTTTTGAAGAAGATGTCTTTGAAGGCCACCGCTGCAGATGACAAGCACCTTTCTGTTGAGGTCCCAATCACTAGATCTGACATCTTGCATCAGTGTGACATCATGGAAGATGCTGCCATTGGTTACGGTTTCAACAACTTGAAGAAGACCAAAGCCCAGAGCGACTCACTTGTTGCTGTACCTTTGCCAATTAACAAGGTGGGTGATATCCTTAGAATTGCCTCCGCTCAAGCTGGCTATTTGGAAGTATTACCTTTAACATTGTCTTCTCATGATGAAAACTTCAAATTTTTGAGACAAGTTGATAACAACAAGGAGGTGGTCAAGTTGGAGAACCCAAAGACAGCTGAATACCAAGTCGTCAGAACCACTTTGCTTCCAGGAATTCTCAAAACTATCAAGGAAAACAGAAAGCACTCTTTACCGATCAAGGTATTCGAGTGTGGAGATATTGTGTTGAAGAACCCAGAATTAGAGAGAGGTGCTTTCAACCAGAGAAACTGGTCTGCTATCTACGCAGGTAAGGCTTCTGGGTTCGAGTATGTTCAAGGTTTGTTGGGTAAGATTATGCAGACATTGAGAACTCCATGGATTGAAAACCCAACCGAGGACAAGAGAAGAGGTTACTGGATTGAAGAAGACAAGAATAACGCAACATTTTTCCCAGGAAGGGGCGCTAAGGTGTTCTTCAGAAGTTCCGAAAAAGCTGAGCCAAAGCATATTGGTGCTATTGGTGTTTTGCATCCTGAGGTTTTGGGTCACTTCGAGATCCCATACGCTGCTTCTTCAGTGGAGATAAATGCCGAGGTGTTTTTGTAAAGAAGTTACTTTAAATTTCTGCAATATAGTTTGGGTATACTGCGATAATATACGAATTAATCAGGTGTGTCCAAAAGGCCTTGTAGTCTCCCACACTGTGTGATAAATGTTTTACTGCAGGTAGTTTCCTCCGCTCTATTATTTTTTCGCCACTCTTATTTACTTATCATTTCCTCTTCTTGATTTTAATCATTTATTCTTTTGTTTGTCTGCTTTTTTCACCTCTTTTTTTAAGGGTCCGCTAAATCTATTATGTTTCTCTTGGTGGTAGCTTAGTAGGTTTGAAGAATGAAGATTTCAGGTACGAATAAGGGGTCTATGTGCAGTAATTTATGGGGCAGTCACGTCCCTCGTACCAGACTCCACTTCCGAGTATACCGTCTCTCCTTTTTCTAGACCTTCGTTCGAAATATCTACTTCTGCCGAAAGCCCATTAAATCTTTCGGGTATCATACTAGTAGCGAACTACATCCAGAAACCTTTTCAAGGATCTACTCAGAGATAACCTCATTTACAACTGTGTGCTCGAAATACCTTGTATACATTTGTCTTTTCTTCCACACTGAGCAGAACCACACAGCCGAAAAATGAGCGCAAAAGCCCCATCTAGGTCGTATGACATGATCATGAAGCTACTCCTTGTTGGAGATTCGGGTGTCGGAAAGTCTTGTTTGTTGTTGCGTTTTGTCGAAGATAAGTTCAACCCATCTTTTATCACAACTATTGGAATCGACTTCAAAATTAGAACTATCGAAAGTAACGGCAAGAAGATCAAATTGCAAGTTTGGGATACTGCTGGTCAAGAGCGGTTCAGGACCATTACAACTGCCTACTATAGGGGCGCCATGGGTATTGTGTTGATCTACGATGTCACAGACGCTCGTACATTTGAAAACGTAGAAAATTGGTTCCAGACTGTGACACAACACGCCAACGAGGATGCACAAATCTTCTTGGTAGGAAACAAAAGCGACGATGAGGAAAACAGACAAGTTTCCAGAGAACAGGGTCAACTGTTGGCGTCAAAGTTGAACATTCCATTCTTGGAGGCGTCTGCAAAAACAAACGAGAACGTTGATTCTATATTCTATGAGTTGGCCGGAATTATTCAAGAGAATCACGTGGATAATGAACCCCAGCAAAATAATGGGGGAGTTGACGTTTCAAAGGGTAACGGTGTCCAAAGCTCTTGTTGTTAGTTGTGTAGTTCTCCTTCGCCATTGCTGCGTTAGCTGCTGAATGCAAAAAACTAATCTTCTGTGTTGTGGTCTTTTGCAGGCGTATACAGATCCTTCTGTTATTTTTCATATAATTTTTTTAATGTATGTGACCTTATCAATGTTTTAAACTGGTTAATTTACCACAATTACTACAAGAATCCTCAATCATTCCTTTTTCTGTATTTTTGAGCCCAAGATGTAAGACACCAAACCTCTTCTAATAAAAGAGGAAAGAAAAATAAGTTCTCCAGGAAAGAATAAGCTCCTGTTATGATGTTTGTACCTCTATGTAATGCGATCTTCATGAACGCTCCATTCCTCGTCCAATCACCCGCTTATCTCTAAGCTGATGCTAAAATTAAATCTTCTTGCCGAAGTAAACCCATTGGTCGTCCAAAGGCTTCTCCTCCAACTCTTCCCATGCTTTCAACAGACCCAACTCTTTGGCTAAGGTTAACTCCTCGTGAGCTTGCACGACGATTTCTTCAATCAAACCACCTCCAATTTGATTCTCAATTTTCTCGGCAATTTCATTGGCCTCCACTATTTGCAATCTGTTTTTCGTCATTTGCTCGACAGACTGTCTGTAGACAGATTCCTTGGGGAACTCTTTCTCCAACACCTGCAAAGTATGGTTGTATAATGAGATCAACGCTGGCCTTGGGTTTGGATGTTGATAGTATCCAGTCAACCCGATAGGGTAGCCCGTTGAGGCTCTCACGAGCACTTCTTCCGCTTGTCTCAAAACTCTAGTGAATCTCATATTTGTAGCGCCAGGGCAGTATTCTATTAGAGATGTCTTCAATGAAGATACCGTGCGTAAGCGAAATTTCTCTTGCACTTGGTTGGTGGAGGTGCACGGGTGCGCTGAAAGCCTAGCCGTAGCGAGTACTTTACCAATTTGTGAATTCCCTTCTTTAGTATATAAATGTTATAACGGTCAGTGGGTTAGTTAGATCTCTACATTCATATATGATTATATTTGTGTGTTTTAATATATGTACAACAAACGTCATTTAATCCGTATTTGCTTGTATAAAAGGGACAATATATATGCATATTCTCTCAGCATATCGCTGCATGGAGACAGCTATGGACCATATCAATTAAAAAATCCATATAGAGGTTTTTGGGATTTCTCTTTTTGGTTCATGTAATTTCTGTGGGTGTGTCTATTTTTAAGCTCTAAAATAAATTAACAGGATTTTAGAAGTTTGAAGATTATAATAGTAGTGTACCTCACATGGTAGGATTATGCTGCCGAACCATCATCGACAAGCACCCTATAATTCCAACGTACATGTACACTCTGTTCATGGTCGAAACATCTTTTTTGAAGTCATAGAAGTCATTTTATATTCTTTTACAACATTCTATATTCCTTTTAGTATTTCTATAATTCTTCTAATTGGCTCTTTTTCGAAATCTTCTGTTCTCAATGTTCAAATCAGGGGGTGCGAACCATTCCTTAGGGCTAAGAATCGGTTTGCTAGGAGCAACTTCTGGGACTATCCAGATTTAAAAATCCCCACCAAAATCACCGCCTCCAAAGTCGTCTCCATTATCAAAGCCCTGGTCATAGCCTTGATCGTAGCCCTCCCTATAGCCATCCTCTTCAGCATCATGAATGGCGTCACTGATAAGCAAACCTCCTAAAAGACCAGCACCGGCTCCCACAGCCAAACCAGCTCCTCCGCCAAATTTGCTTTTCTTTGGTTGTTGCTGTTGTTGGACTTGTTGAGGGTACGGCTGTTGGTAACCACCGTAGCCCTGTTGTGGGTATCCGCCGTATCCTTGCTGAGGGTATCCGCCGTATCCTTGTTGGGGATACCCGCCATATCCTTGCTGAGGATATCCTCCCTGTTGAGGATAGCCACCATATTGAGGTTGTTGTTGCTGTTGGAAGGCTCCGTAGCCCTGTTGAGGATAGCCTCCATAAGTAGGGGCTTGCTGTTGGTTTGGCTGGTTTTGGCCCAGGTTCAGATGATTGAAAAGGCCCTTTTCCGTTCCACTAGATCCTTTGATCTGCGAAGGACTATAAGGAGGCGGTCCTAATTTTTCATCGTCTTCCGGGAAAGTTGTTCCTGGTGGCGCCTCCCATTGTGATTTCTTGGTGTCCAAGTTCACGTAGAACCATGTATTATATTTTTCGTCGAACTTCGCTTTCCAACCAGGGGGAACCTTGGGCTCTTTCTTGGGATCGTTTTTAGGATCTAAAGCCATTTCGTCAATTACAACTTTTGCCGCTAATCTGATGAAGAAATTATGTGGTGTGTTTATTTTAATCAGTGTCGAGATATGCGCGTACAGGCTGGAAAGTGGCTTGGTAGGGGGCGAGGAAACGTCATGCTCCGATACGCCGCATCATTTGCGAAATAGGAAACGTCAGGTCACACCAGAATAAACATGAAAAATTACCGAAAAATGGTTTTTCGTGATGAATGGGGGCCAATGATATTTCATTTTATTAATGGGATTTCGTGTACTCTTTCAGATGAAAATACGAAATTTTTATGGTCTTCCTTTTTGCTTCTAATTACTGTGGCGTTAGCAATATCCTCGGAGCTTGCCGCATTTCAAGATTGCACGGTTTCATTAGACAGTAAAACATATAGTGTCAGGGCTTTCTTCTGTTTATAAAAATATATTAGCTACACATAGTCACAGTGTATATATAATCCATGCCCCAAAGAAGAATGTGGTACCCGCTAATTTTTTAAATGCACATCAGTACTTCATCCCCTTGAGAATACAAAATGGGGAAAGATCCGCCAGAGACTAAGCCCCAACGGGCGCCCTCGGTTGACACAATTGGCTTGGGTAATTAGAGTATAAATAAAGGAGAGAAATGCCCTTAGTTTTTCTATTGCATTTGTCAGAACTTATCAATTCATACACTCTATCCTATTCTGAAGTTTAAAATATTCAAAAGCCTCAAACATGTTTACGCAGTTTTGGTCGCAGTCGTGGTATATTCAAATGTTCACAGTTTGGATGGTGATATTGGTAATTTCAAGATTAAAAAGGTACGTCCTCTGTAAAATCTACCGAGCAGAGTCCGTACCTAGACGGGGAGATTGGAGTTTTGGCTTTCGTTTCTTATACGAAACAATCAAAGAAGGTCAACAAGGCAACTATCAAGAATTTATCAGACAAAAAATGGCGGGCTTGAAGCTTCACACCGCTTCTTTTAAATTAGCTGGTAAAGAAATTATTATAACTCAGAACCCTGAAAATATTAAGGCACTTCTTGCCACTCAATTTAATGATTTTATACTTGGTTCTCGGCATAAATGCTTTCATATCACGTTGGGTGACGGTATTTTCACCCTTGACGGTGATGGTTGGAAACACTCGCGAGGCTTGTTAAGGCCGCAATTCTCTAAAGATCAAGTTGGGCATGTTAAATCTCTCGAGCCATTCACTCGACTTTTGATTGACTGCATTTCAAAAACTAAAGGCTCTCTGTTTGATATCCAGCCACTCTTCTACAAGTTCACAGTTGACAGTGGTACTGACTTCTTATTTGGAGAATCTTGTGATTCTTTGGTTGATCATTTGTCTGATCTGGGAATTAAACATGGTTCCGGAATCGATGGTGAGACTAAAAAGAAATTTGCCCAAGCTTTTGATTACACTCAATATATGTTGCATCTTAGGTTGAATCTTCAAAGCTTGTACTGGCTTGGATATACACGGAAAGTTTGAGGAATGCAATAAAGTTGTCCACGATTTCGCGAACTTCTATGTGAACAAAGCCCTCATTTCTTCAGAAGAAGAACTTGAAAAAAGATCCCGTGGAGGGTATGTTTTCTTAAATGAATTAGTGAAACAAACCCGAAACCCTATATTTTTGAGAGATCAGTGTTTGAATATTTTGCTAGCAGCAAGGGACACAACGGCAGGTTTGCTTTCTTTCACTTTCTATTTGTTGTCAAGAAATCCACATGTGTATCACAAGCTAAGAGAAGATATTCTTGAATCCTTTGGTGGGGGTGAAGATTGTGATATTTCAAGAATCACTTTTGAATCTTTAAAGAAATTTTCGTATTTGAAATGGGTTCTTAATGAAGTTTTAAGGATGTACCCCTCGGTCCCAAGGAACTTCCGAGTATCTAATAAGAATACAACTTTACCTCGTGGTGGAGGCCCTCAACATTCGTCGCCCATTTTTGTTGAAAAAGGCACCCCTGTTTTCTACTCTGTTTACTCTCTTCATAGAGAAGAGGTTTATTTTGGAAAGGATGCACACTTGTTTAGGCCTGAGCGATGGGGAGAGGCTTCTTTAAGGCAGATCGGTTGGGCTTTTCTTCCTTTCAATGGAGGACCTCGAATCTGCTTAGGTCAGCAATTTGCCCTCACAACTGCGTCATATGTGATTGTTCGCCTTTTACAAACATTCAAAGAAATTCAATCATTCGACGACAAATTTCCACCTAGATTGAAAAAGCACTTGACCATGTCTTTAATGGACGGTGCAAATATTTCTTTGCTGTAAAAAAAGAAAAAAACCAGGCTGATGCCGCTGTTTCAAGATTTATTCGCGATTTTAGTGGGGGACTTTTTCTTGAAAGTCATAGAAATGAAACACACGACCGCTATTATTCCAGTCTTTTTAGTTTATGGTAATCTACAAGATATACTACACCTACAAAGAGTCACGTTTTCTCTTTTATATATCCATGCGGGCTAAAAAAAATAGTTTATTAGAAATAGAGAGAAAAAAAACTTGCTTTAATATGGGAAAAATTTCACGTATATTATGTAACGTATGAGTTTACTTCCCAATTTTAGCACCCAATAAATGACATGCAATCTAGTGCGAAACATCGTTATTTGTGACTTTCTTAAACTTTTCGTTTCTCTGTTAAAAATATCAGTAACACGATTCCCCGATCGAGATACGTGCTAAGTATCTTCTAGTAAAGACTCTGCACTATTCCAATACACCTGATCATTCCATAAAAGTGAAATTCCTCATTACCCCGCCCTTTCTGAAGTTCAAAGCTCGATCAAGCTTGATCACAAATAGATTGAAGCACCTTTATATTCCATTAAAAGTGCTGAATCTGTTGAAAATGCTTAGAGCTATTTTGTTTACCGTTATTTTCTTTCTAACAGCCTCGATATCGTTACTCTTTGAGAGATCAGAGGAAGTGTTTCAGCTTGAGACGACGGCTAATTTTCAAAAGCTAGTGGCATGCACAGATACACAAATGGCCAAGAATTGCTGGAATAGATATGGTCTGGCTATATTAACCCTGTCAAAGCCTGCCTTCTCTGAATTGGCAAATAATTTTGTGCACGTTTGTCTCAAGCGATCTGAAAGTCGGCATGTGCATGATTTGCAATTTTTACTCAACATACAAAAATGTTTCCATTTGGCAGAGATGATTGATCTTAGACCAGCATCGTACGCAACTTACACTGCTAAAAACGAGAAGAATGTTTTTGTACTGTGGCTTTTGTTGATTCAAACTTCGATCTTGATCTATTTAGTTCTTAGTGTGTCCGACCACACGATCTCAAGAATTCGGGTAGTTGTTTGCGTCTCTTTTGAGTCTTTCGAATATTTGATATCTTTTGCTGCTTCCAAAATTAAACTCTGTTTTGGGTTTCTTTGTTTAATTTACAAATCTCTAAAATTTTCTAGTGAACAGGATGATCAGTCTACTATGCTTCAGACCAGTTTCTCCAATGAGGCTTTGGGTGCAAACCAGACCGAAGGAGCCAAAACATCCCCGAGAGCAGTATCAGGTAAAGATACACATAAGATCGACATCAATTCCAACAGTCCTGAAAATATTTCCAATATTTCCAAAATGAAATCAAAAGAAATTTCATTTGGAAGCAAAATAAAAAACAGATTGGTTAACCAATGTGCTTGTGAACTGGGTGATTACGAACCTCACAGGGTGTGTGGGCAGGATTACGAAGACTCTTCTGAATACGGTGATGAACTGGCAAAAAAGTGTGAGGTGATTTGCCAGAAGTCACTGAAAACTATCAAAAGTGAAATCAAGGATCCTAATAATAATTTCAATGAAGAAACCCCTGGAAAAGAGGTTTTCAAATCACACCACAATATGAATTTATCCAAAGAATTTGGGTTTTTACCTTATGACAAAACGACGCTTAATGAGATTAAAAGAGTGGATGTGCACGATTTGAGGATATGCGGGCTCGGTTCAGACAATAAAGTTCTAAAGGACTCCAAATTCGTGCATAATGACGAAAATATTTCTGCATCTACCCAAGAGGCTGGGAAACCTTCATTCGATATTTCTACTGAGTCGGGCAGGGCAAAAATGAAGGCATATGTTGAAGCAAAAATGGGCTGCAAAATTCCACTCAAATACCCAAAGATCCATAGTGAACATTACCGAAGCCTCTCGAGAGTAGATTCAAACAGCCTGAGAATGCGTCGAGTTTTTGTTGCCAATAAAGGTTGGGTTTGGCTTACGAGACAGGAGACGAATGGTGGGTATTTTGTCAATAACAAGAGAGTAGATGACCTCACCTCCTGGAATTAATTTCTTGGAGCAATGTTGTTGTTGTTTTTTTTTTTGTTTTTTCTTTTTATTCTTTTTTCATTCTTCTTTTGAAATATTCTTTAAACAAATACTTGCCCTTCGAAGAAAGTATCTGGTGAAGTACTTAGCTTTCACGTGGAGTAGTCTTTTCGAATTTGAAAGAAATAATAGAAAACTGATAAAAATTAATTTCTGTACATTAGTAATAGGAGATCCAATAATATGTCGTGGTGTTTTGATGCTATCAATATTAGGGTATGTTGACACCGAACGACTGAAGTGCACGAGACTTCGTTAATGCGGTAATGTTAACATTCAAGCACACGAGACCGTCACTTTTTAATTAAACCAAAAGAAAGAATAGGTAAAAATACCTAGGCTCAAAATTTTAACAAAAGTTTATCAAGGAAGAAAAAAAAAAGTGGAAATATCCAATTATAGAGCTCTGGTATTGCATTCTTTTTGTAAGACACCTCAAGAAATTGACCAACCTGTGGCTGTGGTTAAACGCACACGTTTCGCGGTTCCCATTTTCACATGATAGAGATGCGGGAGGGGCTGAAACATAACATTAGTAAGTCCCGTTGTGCCACAGCATCAATTTAGAACTCGGAACTAAACTTGAGGTAAATTCTCAAACTTGACTTGGTGTGTTCGGTTGCAAATCAGTTCATTTCATTTATTAGTTTTTCAAAGTTGCACATACAAGGACCTCTGGCGTCTACCACCTTCAAGGGGCCGAAATATTTTTCTTGTCTCGAATAGTTTTACAGGACATGGAACCACCTAGACAAGTCAAAAGAAAATTGTCGGAAACGGTAAACTTAGACCCACCAAGTGTTTGTGAGGTTCGATCGCCGCTTTCAGATACGGGATCAGGAGACTCGCCCAGAGATGAGGATCTAGTGTCTGCTGCGGAGGCCTTGACTAGACTAACGAATTCCACCTCCCCGCCACCAGTATTTCATGATGCGTATTCCATCAACGCTGCAAATATCATCCCCAATACCTACCACAACTCTCAAGGATATTCCCCAGCAAATCCATCCTATTGTTCAGCGTGTTAGCACTATATCTAAGCTTCCCTTGGTTACTAATGCAAAAAAGTACTATGAGACATCTAAACGAAACTACGCAACATTCAACTATGCAGCTGGAATCGTGGAAAAAGCCGCCATTCCCGTTTTTAACAAAATAGAAGTTAACTTGAATAATAAACACCAAGCAAAACTTGAACAGAAGGCACAAATCAAGAAGAGAAGAGTTCAAAACAAAGGTCAGGATAAGCACGAAATAAAAAAGCGCATCAAGTTTTGCTTGCATATTTTAAAACTTGCCAATGATAACATCAGTGCTAAGGTTAATGAGCTCCAAGATAAAATCAAAGAATCGAAAGCCTCTCCGAAAAGTAATGCCAAGAAAAAGTTGGCTTCCCCAAAGAGTGAGCATCAATTGGAGTATTCTCAAAATGTCGAGTTTCCTTCGAACGAAATTACCCCCACATCTACAAATGTACCTGAAAAGGCTCTACAGACAAATCATGAAATTGTTGCCACTGTCAAGAAAATTGTCCATGTTATTTCCAATTTCAGACCCAGCTCTTTGAACGTTGCCGAAGGAGGGAACGGAGGGCCAGATGTGTTCCGAGGTGATGATGTCAAATTGAAGAAAACTATTCGTGAAATTATCTTAAGATTACCCAAGCAAGTATCGCAAAGTGTTCCAGGTGCTCAAAAAGCACCGAACCAAGCCATTTGTTTCGCCAGAGAATCATTGGATATGATTGGACGTCTTACTACGGTTTTCAACGAACAGCTAGAAAAGGCAGAGCATTGGGTAGACCGATCTGCCGAGAAAGAATCCGGGGAACCTTCAAGTGGCCAGAGCTCTGATTCGAGCGAAGTTACTACAACCCAGAGACCCGGAGTTGTGAGATTAAAGACTGAGGAAAGTTTTCACTCCCTATAATCAAACCAAGAGACAATTTGAAATTTACACAATACACTACACCCTGGAGATACCTTATACACGTGAGCCGAGTTTTTAATGGGTGAATATGTGCTTTTTCTGGGCCACTTTATAAAGCAAAAGAGACACAAGACTACATTAATCTGAATTTCACCCAAGCCATGAGCGAGAATAAACTTACCAAGAGATAGGACCTTGTATAATGCCATTAGTTTCGGGTAGTCTGTACTGCCAATAACTTGGAAAATTGGCCATGACCCTTTGCCTTGCTGGCTGATTTCAAAAACAATAGCAATAGAAACATTAACTACCCGGATCATGTATCATGTATCATATCTCGAATACTATTATCTCATTCTGTGTTAGCATAGAGCTAATACCACACGAAATAATACGCACGCTTTTGTTATGCACCAACGGTGTTTACATGGTATTTTTTTCTTCAAAACATTCATTCAAAAGTAGATAAGTTTAGTCTATATGAAACGCTAGTCAGAAACACTCTATAACTAAGACGTGAAGGACTTGTTTCCAGTCTCAAAGATCATTTGCACGAAGGGCCCTTGTTAACTCCGTAAACAGCATTGACACTCTTGTTGCCAAATTCTGGTTGAATTGTAACACTGCTAATACCAGATCTGAAGAGAATTTCTCTGACCTGAGCGACGGTTTCAACAAAGGCATTCTTGTCTATACGTCCGTCACCCTTTGCATCATGGATGTTAGAGTCTGGCGTTTGCTCATTAAGCTCAATGTGCACAGAAGCAATAAGGAAGTCTTCATCCAAGTTCCAAACATGGAAGTCATGAATAGCCTTGATGGATGGAAGAAGGGTGATCTCCTCAACAATACTGTTTGAGTCCAAATTTTGCGGAGTGGCTTGCAACAAAATCTTGCAAGATTTTCTACACAAGGGCAAGGCAGAAGAAAAGATGATCAAGGTAATAAAAAGCGAAACGACTGGGTCACTGTAGAATCTCCATGAGTAGTCAGTCTTCCAAATAAAGAGAGCAGTAGCAATGACACCAACATTGCCCAATGCATCACCTAAAACATGCAAGAAAACACCTTCCATGTTCATCGACTTTTGCTTCTTCTTTTGTTCTTTTTTAGTACCTGGTACAAGGTTGGTTCTCTCATCGACACGATCAACAACAGCATCAGGCAAGTAGTGAGCGATGTCATTGCTAGAGCCATTGTTTTCAGTGTAAGATGTTGATCCAATGTTGGATTCCTCATCGTGGGCATCCGAACCACTGGAGCCATGGCCGTGACTGTGAGGCTCCTCGCTGGACGAGCCACCGTGAGAGTGGCCATGGGAATGACCGTGTTCGTGGAACAAGACTAAACCGACTCCATTACTCAACAAGCCGAAGAAACCAACGATCAAAATAAGTTTTGGGTTGGAGATCTCAGGTTGGTCGAAGAAACGCTGGATGGCCTCGATGACGATTGTGAAACAAAGAGCCAACAAGAAAACAGCGTTAACCAATGCACCAATAATCTCAGCTCTTTGCCATCCATAGGTGTATTTCCCATCTGCTGGCTTCGAGTCCTTCACCTTCACGGCCCATAATGCGATGAAAAGCGAGATGATATCGTTCAACATGTGGAACGAGTCAGCAATCAAGGCCAACGAGTGGACGGTATAGCCAATGATGGCTTCCAAAAGGAAGAAGAAGATGTCAATCACCAAGAGGGTGATGATCCTAATTTCCTTAGCTTTCATGATGGTCGTTTTGTCCTTCTAGTTAAATTTTTTCGAATGTTTTTTTTCTTAAAAAAATTCCCAATTTTGCCCGCGCTCTCACTAGGGCTGTGCGACTCGATGGCCTCAGAAACTGGCAAATTAACGAAGAAAAGGGGGTACGTAGCGACGGTCAAAATCCTACTTATTTTTATTTATTTTTTTGGTATTTTTACCATATGTCCCGGGGTTTTTTTTTACTGTGTTTTTTTTTTACGGCTACAGCCTTCTCTAACAAATTCCCTTTCTACTTGGTATCTGCAGACATTGTACGTCCATTTTGGATTGAGCGAATTTTGCCACAACTTGACATAGGGGTGCCTTGAGCAACCAACAAAACCTCATCAAAAGCGGTAGAAACCTTTTTCTGTTTTAAAAGAAAAAACGAGATATCTGAGATTTTGTGGTAAAATTCGATTTACATGGCATTAAATGGAGATAAAGCAATATCTGAATTTTAAGACTTCAATTGATTTTTTTATTTTGCGCATTCTACAGCATATTATTTGGAATCAAAGAATTCCTGTCCACAAAGTGACGTCAAGGGAAATATTTCCACAAACAAAATAGGAATCAAAGTAAGTTCCGAAAGTCGGAATTAACCCAAAAGTTTATCATTGCAACCAAGCGAAACTCAAAGTTATGATATTTATCTAAATCTGTTAACCAATCAGTTCAAGAAGTCTTTTTGATGTTTATTAACTGATATTTTTAACCTTAACATTCTCAAAAACTGTTTGCTTTCAGGAGCTATTGCAGAATGTCCTGTTCTCATAACCCGAACGGCTCCGACCATCTCTCAACCATCCAAAGATTATATTGCCCCGATAGTTATACTTATCTAACTTTTATTTTATTTAATTAAGATATTCAAAGTTGGTTTGCTATTGATAAATAAAAAGGGAGATGTAAATATGTGTACTATCACTGTATTAACTGTTCGTTTGATTCAGCCATTACTACGACCAAAGGATCAATTTCCGGGTAACATTGTGTTAACTAATGCAAGCAACAGCTTGTATTCTAGCTTGCATAACCATTTAACTCTTGGAAAAAAAAGTTCTTACACCTCCAGTTAGAATATCCAAAACTCAAACATCAAACTTTGTATATACTATGGAATTTTTTTTTTTTTGCAGTTATTCGGCCGTATATGAACTTTTAGAGAGCTGTATCAAATACGAAATACGCTCGATAATGGAGGCACAACCTCTTTGTAAATTTGTCCCAACTACCATCCGTAAATCCCTAAGTAGCAAGTATATCCGTTTGAAAATGTATAGAAGGGCAGAAATTGTTCCCGTTTAAAAAAGTATGAATTCTTTTGACCAAAAAGTAATTTTTTCCCACTCAAGCTTGAGTTTCCGCCCCGAAAAACTTAATGTTTAGGCCAGGAAACTAAATTGTGCCCCGTGGTCATTGAATGTGTAGTAATTTGTCTGCGAGGAGTATAATTCTTTTTGAGCACGAAAATTCTTTGTTCTTGAAACAAATTCATTCCAAAAACCTGAAAGTTCTATATGTAATTGAGCCCTGTAGATGTCATTTGTGATTGATACGGTCCAACCTTTACTGGCACATTTAGCAGCTATCTAAGATAAATATATCCGGGTTACACAATAAATTATATATTCATCTAAAGCGAAAAAAAATCTAAAAAAAGAAAAAAAAAAAAAAAAAAACCAAAAAAAAAAAAAGAGATTAAAAAAAAAAAAAAAAAAAAAAAAGGGTTAGAAAAAAGGGTAGAAATAAAACAAAAGCAAGGGTCAGCACGTTCGTTGGTGCACAAAGCAAACCGTCAGCGCCGCAGATAAATAATATTGTTTTCTCTGCGGTGTCAAGCAAAAGAACTAACTTGTAAAGTCAAACAAAACACGCAAGGAGATAAAGCAGTGAAAGCATTTATCGAAAATATAAAACGATAACTGCATTCACTAGCTTCTCTGCTAAAATCAACCAAAAAAGTGGAACGTAATGAAATAAAAGATAGTCATGTGTCATGACTGCCTAAGCAGCAAGAGAAATTGTGGGCTCATTGAGATGATCCCATTAATTCACTAAATGTAATCCTTTGTCCGCCCATTTGCTGATTTGCTGATGGTGGCGGTGGCGGAATTGGAGGATACGACTGGAAAGGGTATGATTGCATTGGTAAAGGTGGCTGCGGAATAGCAGCCGCCGGGTACAGATAGTTAATAAAACCTTGTTGGTTGGCATTATAGTCGAACCCTGGGAGCGAAGATGGCGGGTATGCTGTAACCGGATAGCGAGGAGGCCCATTTGAGGGCATGCCTTGGTACACAAAAGCAGGTGGCATGTTGAGTACATTACGCGAACCAACATGCATAGGGGTTGGCTCCTGTGGACTTTGAGGAGATACAGCAGTAATTTCAGATAATTTACCCGCAAAAGATGGTTTAGGAAGCGCCAAAGCTTCTGGCGACGAGTGGAAAGACGACCCCGCGTAACATTCCTTCACGTCAGACTTGGTTGAGTCAGAAACAACATCAAGTGGTGGAGTAGTAGCACCAGACTTCTTAGCAGAAGACCTTCTTGTCTTCTTGCCACCATTTGCCTTGTTGCTGTGGTCTTTTTTGTGATCAAAGCCACCGAAGTCAGGTTTTTCACCGTTAGGTAATTGTGGGGACCTGCCTTTGTTGGATTTGTCCTTGGGGCCAGAACCGAAATCAGGTTTTTCGCCATTAGGCAACAGAAACTTAGGTTGATGTACAGGTTTATGTTTTCTTGTTTTGGCTCCCGTGGGAGCACCATGGTGAACTTGTAGGGGTATTTCGTGGGCCATCATTTTGACTATATGATCTTGTGTGTGGTGATATCACGTATATTTTCTTGGAAACCGAATTCTCTTATTTTCTTTCGATACCGGCTGCCAGAGCAAAAAAGTAGTAGATGATAATCCAGAAATATGATGTAGTGATGAAAGCGAAAATCCGCCGACCCCCGAGCAGAAAAAAAGAAATGTGCATAGTCGTGTGTGCACCGATATCAGTTGGGGCAGCTGATTAGCTGAGAGATTCGGCCGAAAACCCCCCACGCAGGCCGAGAAGCTTAACGCTAAGATAGGCTACAGATAATATCACAGGAATGTGCATAAAAGATAAATTGACGATATTTATTCGGAGTTGAGTCTCCAGTAATTTAGGGGTATTAAAGTATCCAGTAATTAATATTTATAAATATCAAAATCAAGCCCTCTTTTCAATGTTAAGAGTAATTTCAATGACTTGTAAAAATGGTCAGGATACCAATTGTGCCCATTCCAATAAGGCACCATACAAGCACAAAGTTTGGTCTTGCGCTAAACGACACAGATGACCCATACATCGACAAGGCAATCACGACGAGAAATCCACTTGTGACTGCCATGGAAACACCAAAAACGTAGTTTAATTTACTGACGTCAAATTTGTCTTTGCCATAGTATCCCATGAACAAGTATCCAAGGAAAGCACCTAATGGTTGCGAGAGACCCCCGAGAGTAGCACTAATACTCACGGCTTTCAACTTTCTCCACTTCACATCACCGAAAGAATAGTACAACGGCAAGCACATCAGAAAACCCTCGGTATAGTTATGGATCAACAAGCTTAGGAAAATGGAGAACCCTAATTGGGGATTAGTCTCTGAGGTAATGTATGTGATGAAACCCTCAGGCAATTTGTGAAGAGTAATAGCAAATATTGTCTGGATACCAATGAGAAGAAGCCTTGAAAATGGCGAGTTGACATGGTGATGATGATGCTCATCTGACACGTGATGCAGATGGGAATCTACCTCTGCCACATGATGTTTTGCGGCAGGACCCGTCTTTAAAATGTCTCTTTCCTCTGGTCTGATCTCACTATCATCTTCCTCAGCCTTTCTCAATTGGGGGATCTCACAGTAGTGCAATTCACCTGTTCTATCGTAGACACATCTTTCAGCGGAAGTGTAGCCCTTACATTCACCCAAGACGGATTCATCAACGGTTGAGCCATGCGTTAAAAATTGCACCAACCCACTAGACTTCTTGTGCTTCAAAAGCGGCTGAGACTCTAAAGCGTTTACATCGATGTCCTGCGGATTAACCACAGTTTTACCAGCGGATTCATCATTCTCTACAAAACTGGCGAGGTTGTCCTGATGTTGCTCATCAAAGTAATCATGTGACTGTGGAGCTTCATCATGGTTATGATTTGAATGCGAGCTTGAAGATGAGACACCGTGTGCATGTGAAGGAGCATGTTTGTGATGTGAATGGTCATGTCCACCATGTCCGTGCAGAGCATGCAATTCACTCTGTGGAACTTCCTCAATCTTTCCGTCACCATCATGAGAGCAATGTACCACAGATTCGGTAGTAATCAAGTGCATTCCATAATTGAACATCATACAGGTGAGGATACCTCCTATGAATGAAACTATCAACACAGTATTGGCATTCTCTTCATCATCAGATGCGGCCAAGTAAGTCATCGCCTCAGGCAAAAGTCTGTAGAGAGCAGTGAGCAATAAACACCCACAACTGAAAGCAAGCGATCCATTCATGAAGGCATAGTTCTCTTTAAGATGGAAGGGAAATCTATTGGTGAATGCCTTCGGCAATACAAAGTAGTAAATATCGTCCAAGAAAATGATGAAGCATCCGAGAACACAAAGAAGCGACGAAAGTGTGGTAAGGTACCAGCCCTGAGAAGCGTTGTCGTACCAATTAAGCATGCTGATTCACTTGGTGGATAAATATGCGGGAAAAAGAGGACACGAAATACAGATAAATCAGTGCTTATCTGTCACAAGTCAAGGAGCGGAGCCGACAATTTTTTTTTCGGAGTATTGATTTTTGCGTGCTGCTATGCAATGCGGTTTGGAGATAACAAATTCTGCTTTGCTGCGTAATGATGGCGACGACGAATCAGATCACAGATCAGGTCAGGAAAACTCGACGGCTCGATAAGTTTTCGGCTTTTAGAAAAAAAAAATCAACAGGTATGTCTTTAAAAATACATGCAAAAAAAGAACAAAGCTATAAATCCGAATGTATTTAACTACTTTCATAACTACCAGTTTCTATAAACACTAGGAATTTGGGAGTACAGGACGTTCCTGCTGAATCAGCGTGGTTTTCCATTGTATGCAATATAACCTCACTGGTATTTGAGTTCCGACAGGCCCCTTCTCTCCAGTGCATCGCCTCTTGCAGATTAGGGCCTTGGGATCCATGCGCGTTCACTAGTTGACTAAATAAAAACAAACATGCGGAGCCACGCCACTTCCTAATTAAGCCTTCCTGTTTATTTACATGTGGAGGTTTTATAAATACACTCAGAGTACTCGGCAGGCACAATCAAGCCATATTAATCAGATTTGGGTCCATCCCATTGAGGAAGTTCGGTGTATCTGCTTTCCTTCTTGCGACGGAAAGGCAATTTCGAGCTCTTCTTTGAGAACTTGACTTTCTTCAAAAATGACAAGTCGTGGTTACGCTTATTATACCAGACGAAGATGTACATGAAAAGTACCGCAAGCATAACGCATGTTGGCATGGTCATGATAATCATGTACTTCTCGTAGTCAAGCCCTTCCTCAACGTCATAACTATCACCGTGCAATGCCTTCATTCTTTGTTTCTCTTCCTGGGCTGCAATATCTACCGCATGCTCTTTAGCTACCTTGGGCCTCTGAGCAATTTCAATGACAATGAAGTTGGACATGTGATCAAATTCTTCATCAGAGATATTGTCAGGTTGAAGAGAGACCAATATCTTCTTGTAGTAATCATTTTGAAGCCACTCTTGATCGATGATCAATGGGAGAATTCCTTCCTCCTTGGGCATCCAGTCTGACACAAAAAATGAGGTCTCACTCAAAGAGCCTCCTTGCTCCATTATAGTCGATCTTTTTTGTGAACCATTTCCCGCCAACTCGTCTTCAATAAGGCCTCTCTTTGTTCCTTTTTGCCTTGCGCTTTCTTTCACATAAGAAAGATGTAATCTGACATTTTCCACAGAATCGTCAAAGAATCTATAATACCACGTGAAAAAGTACGTGTGGTCTTTGTACAAACGGGTGTTATCGCGAGGAAAGCAGAAAGGCTCAGGGCTCTTGTCTTTACCCAACCCCTTCATTTTGTACGAGTCAGGCGTACATCGCAAAATGGGGTTCAACAGACGATACGTGAGATCTTCCTCCACAAAGGTCTCCTCATGAAACACTTCATCATCTTTCATGTTATGCGCTTTTAACTCTTCTTTGGTGTACCTCACAGTAGTGGCAGTTTGGAAATACGTGCCATAATCAGGTGATTTATCTTTAATGATACCATTCTTCATCTTTGGTACAATAGTCGTAGGGGAACCGTCGCTTTTTAACGAAATCCAGGGCTCTAAGCCATTGGTAGTTTGCGGGGGTTTTGCACTGATAGTCACACCTGCAATTAGCACAGGGGTGACGATCTCCACCTTAGTGTCATATATTGTTCTAATCCAAGGTTTCAAGGTTGTTTTGGCAGCATCGCTTCCATGAAGTCTCAACAGTTGCATATGCTTGTAGTCCTCGTTGACGATCACATCTTTGAATCTCTTTTCGAGAACTGGCCCGTCAGTGATAAGTGCGTCCACACTTGCCACGGTCGTTGGAAAATCCGAGGCAGCGCTAGCCGTCACAACCGAAAATGCTAGAGTGGCCAAAATACTCGAGACTTTCATTTTGTATGAGATGAAATTTCTGGTTCCCTGTAATCAACTGGTGTGCGATGGAGCAGGTGACATGAATCCGGAAGTTGATTCGCGGTCTGCCCGAGCCTAGAGACAAATAATGGAAAGAAAATAAAAAACTCCTCCGGGCCGCGTGGAACGGGACCGGCCGGGATAAACTTAATTTTTGGGGCAAATGATCCTTAAATGAGGCTTTTTTTCCCCACAAAAAAAAAATCTGGCAACGTAGAGCAAGAAAGTATACATAGATCCGTTGAGAATAAAATAAATCAGCCAGAAGAATTTTACTTCTCTGAATGTTCTCATTTAGAGGTGTCCTCAGGATTATTTACAATAACCTATATTTTCCACACAACAGTCTGGAAAGATGTGGGTTGTTGATGACTCCGAAATAGATAGTAAAGTCCAGATTCTAGGGCAAGAATCCAGTATCTATTTGGCATGCATCATTTAATCTTTGGCAAAGAAAATTCCATCATCACAAGCATAGTATTATTTGTGATGAAACTATGCTGAAGTTGCCATGTGGTTGGAAAAAAATGATGTTACTTTTTTCGTGACTTCTTATACTCCGGCGACGCGTTGCGGGTAACGGGTGACTGGATACGCTTTCGGCTGAGCATGGGCGGTCAGTTCTTAGTTCTAAAACCACGGAATACTTTTGGATCGAAATTTTTGAACATATAATAATGAAATCTTAAAAATAATTGATTCTTTTAACTACGTATAGAAGTAATAAATCTCTCTCTATATATACATATGTATTATGCACGAATCCTCTAATACCACATTGCCATGGTGGTAGCCTTTCCCGTGTCTTGAGGATCCCAGGTCCATCGACTCGTCGTGAGACAGCCTTGATTTCCACTATTTATGTGCGCCTAATTTGTATTTAATTTCATTCAACAAACTTGGAACCTCGGCACCTTCAGCAGCACGAAACTTATTGTTGTCCAAAGACAGGTTCAATGCCTCGGTGATTGTACTAGCAAAACTCCAAAATGCCGGGAACTTGTTCTCCAAGTAATGCGCAATGAACCTGTCTGGAAGAGCCACACTAGTCAAAGAGTAAAAATAGGAATAAAGAAGAAGTTCCGAGGAGCTGATTTTCTTGGGCCGAAACAAGTGAGCAAACTCGACAGGTGCCTCAGGATTTAGTTCCTTGAAAATACCGGTCACATGTGAGACGTAGTCATTTAAAAGACCCAAACACCGAAGCGAGTTTTTGGTTTCTCTTAACAGGGCCTTAGACTTCTCTTTAGAAATAATTGCTTTTTCATGCAAGGAGCTTATCGCCACATGATCCTCTTCTTCACTATCTTGATCGTTAATTAACTCTGTCTCGGCAACTTGATTTTCCGAAGTGAAGCTAAAAAGCAGAGATTTATTAATGTCCAACCCAACAACTTTGACCTGCTCGCAAGCATTTTCATAAAACTTGAGTGGTTGATTGTACATCATAGGAAATGGCAAGTATTTCAGGAAAAGTTTTCTTGTGTAAAGCTCGTAATTCTGAGAGTTCACGTAAAGATTATATTGGTTCACATAATGGAGCGTTCTGGTGAGATATGTAGTCAATGTGAGGTTCACTAACAGCTCGAAAGATGAGAGCTTTCCATCTGGAATAAATTTTGTATCCGATGGATAGGTTTCACAGATGTATCCGGAAATCTGGGTGTATCCTTCGTACTTGAAAACCGCGTCCTCATTCTTCACTATCAACAAAGGTAGTCTGTTTGAATCAGCAAGATTCGTATTAGAAGAGGTCACTATGCGAAAGTCAACATTCTGCGGGATTAAATGAAGACAAAGAAGCCATGACAATGCCCTTGATTCCGCATCAATGATAGATATGCTAGATTTGCCCCATACATGTAATTCAATCATTGGGAGTAGGTAAGGAAATTTGGAAAAAGAAAGCGGAATCTAAGGCCGCTGCGAAAAGATTCGGAAACAGGAGAAGATGAAAAATGTGTTTGAAATAATATAGGATTTTTTCGCCGTTAAGTCCCTCAAGTAGTGTTCCTTTGCGTTTCTTATAATTTTTATCTCCGATATCCCACCGTTGAGATCTAGCTCATGTGAAAGACCGGCACTGAGGTCTGTGCAGAGCAGAGGCTCGGTCAAGAATGGGAGAGGTCGTTGGACCAGTCCGCAGAAAAAATACAACATTATTATGAAAAATCAACCTTTTTCTTCAATTTTCTAATTTCTTGAGTTAATTTGTTTTTATACTAAACCGATAGACTTATTTCAAACAAAAATTACACTTTACTTCAATTCAATCGTAGTCTTTTCATTCGTAGAGTAGAATTATCCCAATAGAGTTCGCACCAACACACCGCCACCAACAGCGCTCGATGCTCGGTCCATTTCGTTAGCGACACTACCGCACTTTGCCAGCCAGCATCAAGTCTCAGCTTCTTGCACTAATCTCCAGAACGTCTATTTCCCCCACACATTTACCTAACTCAGAAGTATATTCCTGGCTTCATTTTTCTCGTCTTGAAACCTCCGAGTGTTCATAAAGCGACTGTTATGGTCGTAGCTGATAATCAGAAAAGAATGTCGTTGGATGTCATCGGCCAGCTCGAAGAGGTGGTTGAGTCCCAGCCTTGGAATTACACTCTGTGGACAAAGTTGATCGATCAGGTGGTATTGAAGGATAAGGAAGAGCAGGTGCGCTCCACATTTGATAAATATCTCTCCATATTCAAATTTGATGTATGTATTTCTGAAGAAACAACAAAAACACAAGAAAAAGCCTGTAAAATGCGCATTTCACTAACAATAATAGGCTAAACAGTGGTCGAACTATATTAACTTCGAATTGAACAGGGGAGACTTTTCCAGGGTCGAAAAGCTTTTTTCTAGATGTCTTCCAATTACTACAGATGTGGATATCTGTCGAACTTACGTGCTGTACGTGCGTCGAGTTAATGACGTGATTACAGGAGGTGAGAAGGCCAGAAGCACTGTCGTCCTGGCGTTTGACTTTGCAGCGAATAAGGTTGGCGTTGACCTTGAAAGTCATGATTTATGGAAAGACTATTTGGATTTCTTTAAAAGCTGGACCCCGAGTTCCAGCTGGGAACAACAACAAAAAAACGACTTGATACGAAAATTATATAGAAGATGTCTCGTGATTCCGACATCTAAAATTGAGACTATCTGGTCTGAATACACCAAGTGGGAAAATGACGTATCGACACCTAATTCTGCCAGTAAGTTCATCGCGGACCTTTCAACTTCTTATATGGAAGCCAGATCTTGGAATACCGAATGGCACAATGTTACAAAGAATTCACTCAGGAGAAGACTTTTACCCAAATCTCCTTTAAACGCCTCCGATAATACTATTGATGAGCAAATTAGTTTGTGGTATCTGTGGATTGATTTGGAGAAAAAAAACAGCTTGAACTTGCAACCACATAATCTACAGAACAGAATAGAATACGTATACAAGCGTGCTACCTCCTTGCTCCCTTTTGTTCCAGAGTTATGGTTTCGTTATGTTCAATATCTTTTGCACCAGAATGGGGATACTAATCGTGGTATTTGCATAGAGCTACTAAATGATTCTTTGGTCCTCAATCCTGAGAGTTACTTATTGACTTTCCAGATAGCTGAGCTTCTCGAGCGGGAACACGCATTTGCCAAGGCACAACATCTGTTTGAAAACCTTATCAAAGTGCTTTCGGACAAACACTCTAGGGTTAAAGAAGAGATCGAAACTATCAAGAGAAACATATCTGAATCACAGGGAGTTAACTCCAAAGGAAGTGAATCTTCCGAAACTAAGTCCGCAAGTGATGATGAGGACGAGCAGATTCTGCCACTTATCCATTTCAAAGAAGCCGATGCGCTAGCTATTCTAAAATTGGAGGACACTTTGCAGGAATTGAGCAAGTCTGTGACTTTAGTTTATGTAAAATTAATGGGCTTGTGTAAAAGATCTCAGGGTATCAAGGAGGTGAGGTCCGTCTTCAAACAACGTAAAAACTTCAAGTCCATGGGATATGAGCTTTATGTTGAAAATGCATTAATCGAGTTTTACTCGGACAATCGGAAGACGGCGGATAAAATTTTCGACTTGGCTATGAAGACTTTTGGAAAAAACGGTGCATTTTTATATTCATACTTAGACTATTTGATCCTCACTAATGCGATCGAAAGTTTGAAGGTGTTTTTTGAGGTTGCCGTGACAAGTCTCCTCAAGGAGATTACTAGTGACCGAGAGGCCTTACAAGTGTCAACTATCAACATCTTGGACCAAAGAAATAAGCTGCAGACACTTAAGCAAAACGAGTACTACATGAAGAAGATCATAAGAAGATATATTGATTTTGCAGCAAGGTTTTTGGAGTTGGACACCGTTTTGAGCCTTGAAAAGAGGTATGTTCAATACTTTCCTGAGAGCGACCAGATGTCATTATTTGCTGACAGATACAAAATGGAAAAGTATGATGTGATTGCAAGATATGACTTGGGTGATAAAAATGCATTTGCAGCGAATTTGGATGATGATGAAGATGATGAGGAACCCGAAGATATTCACCCGAAGAAACGCAGAAAAACAAATTCCAGAGACAATTATTCCCCGGAATCTGCTGGCTCTGGGAAATCATCCACATCTTCAAATGGCGTATCGGTCGTCCCACAAAAGCCTCAACAAGTTCTGCAGCAACATGGGTTTGTTGGTAACAAAATATATGGTTTGCTTCAGGTTTTGCCCAATGCTGGATATTTTGGGCCCCCTCCGGAGCATGTGTTTGATAGTGGAAAGCTAGTTGAATTGTTTGCGAATGTGGAGCTACCGGGCGAGACGTAAATTGATGCGGCTACTACTCTCATTTATTTACATAACTCAAAGTACACAGTTTAAACAAGTCGTGATTTTTTTGTAAATTTGCAATGAGAAACCATACATGATTATTAAGTACTTCTTTAAAGTTATGGCATGCGCCTCTCATAAACATTTAATCCTAATTGACTCGAGCATATATTAGAAGCGACTATCTTCAGCAAAAAAACTGATGGTTTCTTCATACGACGGCTTAAATGCCCAGCTGTTGTACACATCATGAATTTTAATCAAATCCTCTCGTGAAAGTTGACGAGCCATTTTCAGAAGAACCTCACGTGGTAGCTTTGGACCTAAATCCTCAGCAGCACCCGGTGCAATTGCAGCTAGCCCCTCTTTAACAGTATTGAGAGATCTGTACATTAGAATCTGGGCAAGGTAGTCCACTGCATTTACATCCAAGCTACCCAAGTCACCACGTGGGAGAACTTCGACAATAGAGAGGTCACCTCCATGAGGTACAATAGAAGTTGTGGGTATGATTATGGGCTGATCCTTCACCAAGATGTTGGGGTCAAACATCTCACCAGGAATAGCCACACTATCGACTTGAGCATCGGAAATGCCGATCAATTTTGTATCAGTATACACGTCTCTTTTTAGAGCAGAACGATTCCTTTTACCGAAACCAGGGCCTGCTAAAAACTTCATCGTGGTTGCCTCACGTACTAAAAGCAACATTCTGACACGGCCATACTTCTGAAGCCAGTTACCACATGCGCAGCATTGGATCCATTGTGAAAACAAACTCTCTCCCAGCTTGTTCGATGTCAAGTTTCCCACAATAAGTAGCTCATCGTGGATTTGAGATCTGGGCTGGACCAACGGCGCAAGCGCTTTCTCTTCATTGATTATCTTATCGTATGTCTCCCATGCGAAACCATCCAAATTGAAGTATTTGAAGTTTTCGCGATTTCCGGTCTCAGCCTCAAGGAAAGAAATCCGCTTTTCCCAAACATTCCTATTATCCTTGGTATTGTCGATAATAATATGATTTCTGGGTTTAAGTTCGTAGTTGATCATGGTAGAAAGCATGCCGTATCCGGAAAATATATCAATGATATCTAGTTTTCCCTGAGAGTTGGGGTACTTTTGCGGTAGTTTGACATGGTCCAAGATCTGCTGACATGCATCCTCTTTATTGATATTCTTGAGACCATATTGATATGCTGACTTGGGAACAGCTTTAAAGTTTGCTTTTAGGACCGGGTTAAAGGATCGGAGCTGCATCTTTCACGGGTAAGACTCTGCGTTTGCTGATGTGAACCTGTTAATAATTTTGCTTGATGCGCAGAAGAATTCACGCTGCTGCGCACGTCTTACTGTGACATATACACACTAGTTTTGTTTGCAATAATAGGTTGCCCTTTCATTGAAACAATCATTGAGTTAATGCAATTAATCGGTTTATGCAATTTCTAAAGTTTAATTGAACATGATTGTTTCTGACGATGAAGTCGAATAGAACAATTACTTTGGACTTAAGATTCTATAACTATTCCCACGTTTCAGGACTTAAGCTTAGGGTGTACATATTTGGTTAGTTGAAGTAACGGCTTCGCTTCATTGAAAAAATGTAAAATCAGTAACCGCAATAATTCCTCACATTATGAAATGGTAATACAACTGAAGGGTTCAAGGTATCTTTTTAATTGTTAATGTAGAAGCAATCAATTTCGCAGAATAATTAAATGCCCAAAGAGTTTGTCTACTGTTCTGGGCGGGACTTCCGTTTTTCAAGCAATAGAAACAAGTGAAAGTTATCGAAGAAAAACATGGATATAATTTTTCTTATTATTATAAGTTTTCAGCAGTTGTGTTCCTCAATGTACTTCCACAGTTTAATCAAATAAGGCATGGTCATATAGCCTGCAGTAACTAGCGAGCCCATATGACGTCTTCGCAGCGGACGGGGACAGCAGATAAGAAACTTCGAACTGTGATCGTAAGGCCGGTACGATTGAAGAACTCTCCATAATTTTGCTAACGAAAATATAGCCAGCACGAAGTTCAAGGGGGCAACAATACAGAATATCCTTGGCCCTTATAACGACAGCTTCGATTACCTTTACTCAGTACTCAGTTCGAAAGAATCATGTCCATAAATAGAATCGCAGTGGTACACCCTATTCAACCGAATCGGTTACCCATTGAATTGCGGGTTGGCGAAAGTCTACATTATAGATCATCTACTGCAAGACAATCGTTTTCCGTGAGCCTGAGGGAACCGAAAGGCCCCGTCAATGTTCACATAGCGGTCACCAGTGGCCGTGTTTTTGTTACCTCTCAAAGGTTCATATATATTACAGACTCACAAGGCGACGTTGATTCATTTAGTTTCGAGTTTCTGGCTGGCCCTGCTTGCCACTTTTCACATTCTTTGAAAACGCCGTGGTTTGGTCCAAACTTTTGGCTGTTTTTGTTCTTCTGTCCTCCGGATTCAACGTGTGATGGATTTCCAAAGAATGAGTGGTTTGAAGGAAAGATTTCTTTTAAGGATGGCGGCTTGTTTGATTTTGCCTCTGTTGTCGATCGTGCCATTAATGATGTGGTTAATAACCCGCATATCGATGAAGATCTTCCACGGTATTCTCTGACGTAGAGACAAGGATATTGAGTCTTTACATCCTAATGCCATTGAACAAGTTTATATTACTACTGCTTCAATTTACAGGGAACACTTTAAATTAATGTATTGAATTTTCGAGTTTCAGCACTTCCTGCATTATTATGGATCATGTCTTGATTAGTCTATAATCTTTTTCAAAGAGGTAAATAATTCTCGCTAAATTCTGCGACCGGTTGCTTGGTTGCTGTTCCGCCTGCGGCCAACGGCTTGGATTGATGTACTTCATCAAAGTTTTTGAAGTCAAGAATGATATCCCACTGTTCCATTTCATCGGGACACTCTTGTTTGTACATTTCAATTGCCAAATTCTCCAATGTTAGAGCATCCCGATAAACAATTGACCCTTCTTCATTGTAGGTTCTAGCGTTGGTAAAGATTAGATGGATATCCTCTAAAAAGTCTCGCATTTGTGTGTAAGTTTTGTTGCCAATTCTCTTCCGAATCGCATCGAACGCAAGTGGGTGTTTGATGGCAATGTAGTAATCAGGATACAATTTTTTGGAGGGCTTAACCATGAACAAGTCACTTAATCGGCGCTCCCCTTCGGAAAATTCAAGCATAGCGTTCAAGATTTTCTCCATTCTTTCTTGCAACTTGGCCCTCACTTCCGGAGCAAGCACATCAACTATAGGCGTGCTTCTGGTTGACGCTGCCTTCAACCTTGGCCTTCCAACTTTACCTCTCTTTCCTCTGGCAGAAGGGGTACTAGGCTTCGGTTTCTTTATGGGATTCTCATCCTCCAAACCAAGAGCTTTTCGTTTTTCAATATCGACTTTTCTAGGCCGGCCCTTCTTTTTGACCACGATTTCCTCTCCCGATTCGTCAGATACAGTTCCCTCGATCCGTTTGAGCCATTCTTCTTCAGGTTAAGTTGTCATCATAGATTGCAGTTTTTCGCTCACGGTTTCCTCTTCCATATTCTTCTATCATCTGCTCCTCTGATTTGTACATGGTTCGAGGATCCTTCTGATAAACTTCGGGGAGTTCCAGATCTGTAAAAAGACGGGAAGGGTAGGATGCCTCTTTCAAATTTGTTGCTCTTTGGGTATCCAACTCTCGGAAAACGTCTAGTTCATCCGCATTCCGGGCAATGACTTGATTCAACTCGTCATCGTCTAAATCTTGGTCCTCGTCCTGACTCTTATGACGCCTTTCTTCCTCCTTTTCTAGCAAGGCTCTCAACAAAGCTTCTTGTTCCTCAGAAGTCGACTTATTATCAAACTTACCGGCCTGAATCACTTTGCCGTCAATTTCTAATTTGGCAACTGCTCTCTCCAAGATCATTTCCTCTATCGAATCTTCTGTGATAAGCCTTAAAATTCTGACTTCATTCTTTTGTCCGATTCTATGAGCACGATCTTGCGCTTGTAAATCTTGATGAGGATTCCAATCAGAATCAAAAATAATCACTGTATCAGCAGATTGCAAGTTCAAACCCAAACCACCAGCTCTAGTTGATAACAAAAAGCAAAAGTAGTCTGATCCAGGCGCGTTAAATAATTTTAACAAAGTTGTCCTGTCATCAGACTTTGTTCCACCATCAAGTCTCATGTATTTCATATCACGCAAGCGCAAAAAATCTTCCATAATATCCATAATTTGGGTCATTTGAAAAAAAATCAAAACCCTATGGCCGGTCTGCTTGAACTTCGGTAAGATGCGATCCAACAATTCAAATTTTCCAGAAGTTCTCCAGATGGCATCATTCGTTTCCAGGTTTGGATTAATGAGGTTTTCGACCTCTTCGTAGACAAACGGATGGTTGCAAATTTTTCTTAGTTGCATAAGTTGATTATTTGCATTTTTGATAGTCGATGGTTTCTTCCCATTTGTAGATTCTCCAGCAATCAATGCATTATATTTCAACATCATCTGGTACAACTTAGATTGCAACGATGACATTTTGCATTTGACAACCTTCTCTACCTTATTAGGCAAGTCTTTTTCCACATCCTTCTTCAAACGTCTCAATAAGAATGGACGCAAAACTTTGTGCAATCTTCTGATCACCAATAATGTTTCTTCTTCGCTCAATTCGATCTTGTCTTGTCCTCCAGTATTTGCGAAAGGTGTGTTGAACCACTCATCAAAAGATTTGACCGAATTGAAAATCTTGGGTAGCACAAAGTTTAGCAATGCCCAAAGTTCCGGTAGATTATTTTGCAACGGGGTTCCTGTCAAAATCAATCTATAATCACTATGATAAAAGTGTGTCAATGTCTCAGATAATTTCGACTGGGAATTTTTCATTCTGTGGCCCTCGTCGATGATCATATGAACCCATTTTACCTTTGACAAAAGGCCTCTATCCTTAATAATGTACTCGAATGTGGTTAACAACACTTGAAAATTGTTTTGTTTGATGTCATTTTGCATCACTTTTCTTTGAACTGGAGAGCCCTTGTATGTGATTTTCTTAATCGAAGGAGCCCATTTTTCAAATTCCAAATTCCAATTGGTTAATGTTGAGAGCGGCACAATGACTAAGAAGGGACCCGAGACTTTTTTCACTTCAATCAAATAGGCGAGTAAGGATATGGTTTGGATTGTTTTACCTAAGCCCATTTCATCAGCGAGAATGCCATTCAACTGGTTATTGAAAAGAGAGACCATCCACTGCAATCCTTTGAGTTGGTACTCTTTCAATTGACCCCCCACGAGAAGAGAAGGCTGTTTGGTGACTTCTTCCTTGATACGATGAGCCACCTGATAATAATCCACCTTTTCTCTCTTCTCGTGATCTGGCATTGCCTCCATGTTGGGCTCAGGTTCTGGGGCTGTATTCGAAGATTTAAGAGCCGATTCGCGTTGCTGTGTCTGGACCGCCTGTGCTAAAGTATCCAAGAACTGGTTTGTTTGACTTAACAAATGAGTAATTCTCGTATCTTTTGTATGATCAAGCAATTTCAAATAAGCTTCTTCATCATTCAGCTTCAAAGCTTGCAAACGCTGTTTCGCCATACGTTCCAATTTCTTTTGCTCTTCCTTGGCCGTCTGTGCATGAAAACTGTTCACCTTAATGGCTATGCGCTCTAGCTTTTCCCTCAGGCTAACTAGTTTTTCTCTCTTTTTTGTTGGTAGTGTATGAGAGTATTTTGGCTACTGTTTCATGATGCCGCTTGTTTTGCGCTTGCACAAGGGAGTAAAGCTGTTGCTTGTAAAGCAGTTCAGTCGCAAGTACATTTTCCACCAGAAGCTCAGGAAATTTTGCCAAGAAGTTTGGATGAGAGTTGGGGAGTAACGACTTGCTGAACCAAACTTGAGAGAGTATACGTCCCCTGATATCCTTTTGGTAAGGGAGAAGTTTGAGCTGGTTCAATTCTATGGTGACAGTTTCCTTTTCATGATCATCGGTCAATTCTTTTAACGTTTTTTCCAAAAAAGCAATTTTGGAGTCAATCTGCAAGGTGATATAATGTTCTCTGGAACTTGCAATCTGGTTGAAATCAAGTCCGAAGGGTAGTAAAGAAGGAAGG
Organism: Metschnikowia sp. JCM 33374; assembly: GCA_005406065.1. NCBI lineage: Eukaryota > Fungi > Ascomycota > Pichiomycetes > Serinales > Metschnikowiaceae > Metschnikowia > Metschnikowia sp. JCM 33374. Next base: position 330,924 of record BIMT01000003.1, on the reverse strand, counting down.
CGAATTTTACTTTGAGCAGAATGAATAGAGCCAAAAGGAATATCGGCTTCTTGGGTCGAGTCCAGGATTTTGGGCAAAACAAAAGTGTCGACTTGAGCGTCTGGTTTGGAAACTGGAATAATAAGCTGATTGGATAAATCCTCATCTTTTGAAAGCTCGTCAAACCGAACAGGTATTTCTACAGGTCTGGTGATCGGCTGTATGACATTTGGATCAACGGCCGCGATAGTTTTCGGGGTTGCTGTGGCCGACTTCTGCTGTGAAGTTCTGCGCTTACCGACACCCTTTTTTGTTACGACTTTATCTTGGCCCATTGCGAGCAGCTGGTGCAGTATTTCGGCGGGGTGAGCATGAGCAGTACTCATAGAGATTTCATTTTGCCTGGATATCGCTGATAAATTGGGTGCCTGTTGGAACAGTACCTGTGGTGATGGGCGACGGGAGACAGATGGTGGTACTACTTGCTGAATAGCTGGTGCTGCAGGTCTCATTGCAACATTGCTTGGACCTTGTGCTTGCGTAGCAAAAGAGTTTTGGTCCCCGGGGAATGCTAGTCTGTCATTCGTGGCAAGATCAATGATGTTCTGAGGAATAGGCGCGAATCCTCCCAGATTTCGGAATAAAAACTTTGCAGCCTGGTGCTGCATCTTATAAAGTTGCATCTGTTGAGGTGTAAACGGGGTAGAGTTAGCAAAGCGTGGGGAATTGCTTTGAGGCACGACAACACCCAGGTTTTCCGGGTTCATGACAGTGCGCGAGAAATCTGGATTTAGCAGATTTGTCATGAGGTTCATTTGGGCCATCGTTTGAGGAGATTGTGTGTTAATACCCATAGAGCCTGCTCCCATGTTAGAAGAAGAGGCAGGAATTCCCATCGTGGCGTTAGCAACTACCGGGGTGCCCAAATTGCTTCCCGGATTGTTCACAGGGCTCATTACACTATTCATGGCATTCTGTACCACGCCCCCAACGGGAGAGCCCATTGTGTTCGCCATTTGAATGAACAGCTGCTTTTGCTGGTAGTGAGGTTGAAAGTTTTGCCCTGCTTGTTTCTGTTGCATTTGTTGCTGGTAGGTTTGGGGTGCTTGTGACTGTTGTTGATATGGCATGCCATTGGCCCCTGGAGCCAATCCCAGATTTTGAACATGGGGAATCTGGGGCAGTGCAAAAGAAGGCCCTGAGTGGGTTTGCACCATCAGTGGATCTTGCTGAGGTTGCTGTTGAGGAAGTGGCGGTTGCGGCTGCTGTTGCTGTTGCTGCTGTTGCATTTGTTGTTGTCTTTGGAGTGCCTGGGCCTGAATGTACCGTATAAGCTTGGTCAACTGATTAAACTCGGGCACATTCACTGCATCATTCCCATACTGCGCCTTGAGCTGCTGCCATCTTTGGAGGTATCTCTGCACGTCTTCTCTTGTTGGTTGTCTATTCATCTTTGATGGAACACCAGCGTGTGACAGGCTGTGGAGAGACAAGCCTCGGACATAATCCTCGTTTTTCTGTGCTTTGGTTTGGGGGGTCGTGCGCGACTCGCAACAAGACTCGGCCCGCAGGCACACCATGGCCAAATCTTAAGGGCATCAAAATTCCACCGGTTAATGTTGCAAGGATTAAGCAATGAATTTTAGGATTAAATCTTTTATTATTTTTTTTTTAAAAAAAGGTACCAACAAAATTATTCAATACTATTTACTATACACAGACTATGGGGTGATTCGTTTATTTTGCATGGCTTGAGAGGTGGGCGAGTTGCGCTGCCAGCCTCCTATCCGAGGTCAGCACCGCGTGTATGTTTTTAGGGCCGACGCGCTTTTGACAGCAGGTTTTTTAATAAACAAGTCAGACCCGCAGTTCGGTAGGGAGGAAAACATGTTTTCCCATATATTCTTTCTGTCTTCCATGCAATATTCGGGATATACTTTTGCAGAATATCAATTAGAACGTAGAAAAAAAATTCCCGAACAAAATTTTGCATCACGGTTGATACTTCCCTGTTACCGTGCCAATCTATGAGTATTTAGCAACGATCAAAGCCATTTTTTTTATTCTCGATACTTCCATTCAAACTTCGGACTCAGTATGTGGCTTGATTATGGGCGTAGATGCTTCGAGCTCACTTATCTTAGTTGAAGATTTCTTTACAGGCTCTTTTCTTTCCGAAGGCTGCTTCTTCTTGGATTGATTTTTGCCTGGTTTCAGCTTACGAGCCGTTGACAGTGATCTGGGAATAGCTTTTGGTTTATCGGGATTTTTAGACTCACAAGCGTCTTTAGTTTTGTCATCGATTATCGCTTCACCATCATATTTAGCAAGCGGGTCAGATTTAGCTTTCAAATCTGATTTTGGTGCAGCACCCTTATGCTTTCTAGTGGACTTTTTCTTCCCGGCAGACGTTTTCTTGCTGCTACTATTTTTTTCGGAGATAGAAGAACCATGTTCTCCTGAAGCCTTGGAAGCACCCGAGGCCTTGACCGAAAGACTACCCTCTTTTGACTGACCGTTTGATTTGACAGCCTTTTTAGCTTTATTGTGTGGTTTTGTTTCCTTAGTAAACAACTTCGATACAACAAGTTTTGTTGTGTCCTCTCTTGGTGCGAAATTGATCTTGTTGAAGTCTTCAGTGATCACACCACTTTCAACACGTACGTTAGTTTGAACATTGTCATTTTGAGATTCAGCTTGCGGTTTTCCTTTAAGATTCTTGAGGATGTTTCTTTTACCACCAACGCGTTTAGAGTTCTTCGCACCCTGTACCGCCTTTAAGTCAGTATACTTATACGAGGTTGTATTAACCTTTTTGTGCAAAGCATCTGGTGTTTCAGTTTGGTAGATATCTTCCCCGGTGAAAAAATCTGCTCCCTCCGTCTTGATCTCGAACTTCGTCAAGTCCTTACCATGAAAAAGCAAAAGCTCTGCTTGGTTGATGTTTAGACAATCAATACCGAAGCAACTGGCCCACACCTTAGTCGCAGTGTCCTCTGTAACTAACTTCCACATGTCGCCTGTGATTTGAGCAGGCCCGTTGTGATCCATCCGCGTAAGATACACCCCCGAACGGATCAAATGTTTCAAACGAGAAGGAACATCATGCGATTCTCCAAATACAGCCTCCAAATCACCTCCATTATGATTTATTTCATCGTAGAGTGAGTACTTTCCATGAAGTGGCAATTCCTCTGAGCTAGGGCTTCTGATCTGGAACTTTGTGCACGCGGACCATTGTGGGAACTTCTGTGTACGATACTCAAGGGACATATTGTACAGAAAGTTACCAGGTTGGGTATTCTGCACTATTTCAGGGCTCTCTTCGTTTGCCTCATCAAAATCTTCCGGAAGACCGTCATCACTTTCGAGAATGCGGTCAATGAACTTGAGAGCCTCCAGAGCTTTTGTGGAGCCAACGATTGGTCCCCTTTTTTGGTAGTCGAGTTCATGCAAGGTATATGTAGGCAAGTATAAATTCAAATGAATATGTTCTTCCTTATCCTTGACCTGCGACCGGAAGTATTCTTGGTCGAACCATCGCTCAATGTTGCCCAACCCCAAGGTGAATGCGGAGGGGTCTAAGATGAAGTTGACAGATCTCACTGGATTTTCTGGTACCGACAGAGCAGGAACCTCTGTCAAAAGCGGCTCAGAAACTCCAATTAAGACATCTTTCTCGATATCTTGTTCCGTTGGCGGAGTATTACACTGTGTCTCCATAGATGGCTGATGAGTTCTTGAGTAGGTGTATCGGATTCGCGTAAATTTTCTTAAGCAACGGGTTCTGGTACATAAAATATATGCTAGCACGAGCCACTATCCAGCCCACAAAAAAAAGTGAACAAAATAACATGAAAAGAAAAAATAAAGAGAAGTTAAATAAAATGAAGCCGTTACCAGCCAGTACCACGGGATAGCAACCTACATTAAAAAAAGCCCCCAGATCCTGAAGAGATCAGAAGTTGAACAACGACTGGGCTCTTAGGACACCGACTGTGGCCTGCCTCAGACGAAGGCACACTTGGGAAATTCCAGATTCCTCAGGAAGCAAAAATAGGCCATAACAGACACAATTTAAACTCACATATTTAAAGAGGAAGAGAAAAAAAAAACAATGAAAGATTTTAAGTGGATATTACGTTAGAGAACATGTCATGCTAGAGAGAAGAAACATTTTTGGTTTGCAATAATAATCAGCAAATAAAGCTAGTTGGTTAGTATCATTAAACTTAGGATATTGATCAATGGCTCAATTCAGATCAGATAATTAACAAGAGTTCTATTCATCGAGCGAAAAGCCCTAACATTAGAGATGCCAGAAAAAACATACTAGTAAAAAATTCATCCTGTTGATATTGAGCATTGGAGACATATATTAGGAAACATACCATTTATCCCTAAGAGCAGAAAAGAATATCTGCGAACCAGTAAATAAGAGAGTAAATTTACTCTTGAGCTATGACATTTCGAAGGACAAGAAAAAGATGAAGAATTTTCATCAAAGTTTTTTTGTCCTCTCACTTTTTGTACTTCTGCTCAGGGGGTACGGGTGTGCGAAGTTGTGTATTAGCTAGGGCTCAAGTTGTCACCTCAAAACATAATGGTGAAGCCCGTTGCGAGAGTGCTGTCATCAGACTGCGCGGCAGCATTTGGTACACCCACAGGTAAGCCGGCTTTCTGGGCGATATCCTTGATCACATCTTTGTCGTCGGGACTCAACTTTTCGATCTCTCTCTCCAACTTGTTCACGATTTGATAGAAATCATCCAAATCGTTGTTGTAGATTTTTTGCTTCGTGTAAAGAGCCGCCTTGTATTCTCTGAACCTTGCCTCTTGCTTCCTGATGATGTCATCCAAGTGGATTCTGGCTTCTTGCTGAAGTTGCTCTTCTTCTCCGTTATACTTCTCGAGCATCACCATATCATCAAGTCCCAAAGTTTTCTTGTACATGACATAAGATGCAAGTCCATCTTCCTCGCCGTTGATGGAGTTCTGCAGGAACTGCTCGTTTTGGTTGAAAGCAGCCTTTGTACTATTCAATCTTTGCTTCAAGAAACGTTGTCTGAACAGAGTATAGTGGGTTTCCATAGCGGAAATCAAGTCAAGAAGGTGTTCAGACATAAGTAAGTCCCTAATGTGGACAAAATCACAATGCTCAGAATTTTCCACCTCCACCATACCCCAACCATACTTTCTAGCTCTAACAAGCTTTCCTTCTGGGTTTGTGTAGAGAACATTGGATCCAATAATAGCATATGGGGAATGCGCATTAATCTTCTCATTTGCAAAGCTATCAGTCACATACTTGCACACTTCAATTTCATTCTGTCTCAAAGTTCTCGAGATGATGTTTTTGAAGCTGTATAATTCATCCTTATTGAGTGTGTCGCTTCTTGCAATCACTGGAATGAGACTAACCCTTTTAGAAATTTCCTTCATTGACTCGATATCTAAAGAGCTCAACTCTGTGTTCGTAGGATTGATAAAGTAAACACAAACGTGAACACGGTTGTCTTTCAACTGATGACGGAGTGGTTGCTCTTCTTGGACCAAATATGAGCGGTATTGATACTCGATGTATTTGACAAGAGGGAGCCAGGTGTTTTGGTTGTCGATGTTTGCACCGAAATCAGGCATGTCGACCACAGTCAAGTCCAAGTCAAACTTATCTTCCTGGAGGTGATACTTTCGGTCACGAACTTGCATTGGCTCACAAGTTGGCAAGTCAGTTTCCATATCTTCACCAATAAGAGTATTGAGAAAGGTGGTTTTACCTGTTCCTCTGCATCCAGCAAGGATCATGGTAAAGTGTGCGCCCTTTCTCTTGCACCAAATTTCCTTTTGTATTGGAAGATTGGAAAGGCCCACTTTGTTTGAGGAAAATCTCAGCTGGGGCACTCTATCGATAATGACCTTCTTCAGCTTTCGTGGAGTCGTCTTGGTTGGTGCTGGTGGGACTGTTGGCACTGCCGGGATTGTTGGCTCTGGGGTTTGGTTTTTCGCAGCCGTTGTAGGGTTGGCGGTAGTAGAAGAAATTGGCAAGTTATTCAAGCCAGTATTTTTGGCTGTGTTATCTGTAGGCATATTGGGAATTAAACAAACTCGATTAATAGGTTGATATGATAACTTTGTGCTTTGAATTAATGATAGCTTATAAAGAGAAAAAAGGTGGGAAAACAAAACAAAAAAATAGGCCGCAAACTTTCCTGATATATGGGTGCGAAAAGACTACAGAACCACAAAGACAACACAGAAGCGAAAAGGCCAAAAAAAAAAAAAAAAGGAAAACAGGGAAAAAAGAAAAAAAAAAAAAAAAAAAAAAACGATAAACCTATTGGAAACATTGAATTAATATAAAATGTTATGCTAATGAACTTGTATGAAAAGTGAATGTGTCACCAATACCTTCTTTTTGCCCTTGCGCTCATACTGACAATGTACTACATCCATGATGATCAGACCATCTTCAAGTGTCGATTTCCCTTCTACGAAGAAACTTAAACGAACCATATATACCTCGCTTCAAAACTAGAGGAGCTACTTGCGTGGAACGAATACTAAAGAGTTCGCCTTCATCATGCCTATGTTGATGTCCCCAAAGGATCTATCAAGTGTGCCAATTAAACGAGACAGATATCATCACAGTCATATATATAACTATATAAAAGGTAAGATGATGGGGATTGCTACTTGCGGTAGATAAAATTCAAAGCCAAAGAAGTGGGAAATGTATCAATACCTAGTCGCATTAATTGACGACTCCATTATGTATCCAGATTTTCCTTTTTGAAGTGTATATAGAGATTACATATTCATTCCCTTTACCAAACTAATAAAAAAAGGTATTTTTTTTGAAGAAACAATTCGTATTACAGGATTCCACTATTCAGTATCCTAAAAATCTGTATTATTTATTTTATTCGCAGTAAAAGAAAGAAAACGAAGAAAGAACCCGATTCCGGGGACGCGGGTCAACTAGGTTTAGGCAGTTTCAAATCAGTATTGGTACTCACGTGTTAATTGCCAAGCAAACGTGGGGTCAACCACTAGTATCCAATCATCTGAGTTCTTTTATAATTCTGTTGAAGATTTCAAATGGAGGTTAATCTAAAATCAAGCTTCCGTTGTAACACGAAAATATACCGGACAGGCCAGTCAGCCAGACAGACCAGTCAGCCGGACAGCTACATTAGTCACATGAGATCACGCCTTTTCCGAACGAGACGGCAAGCAAAGAACACACATTCAAAAATAACTTGTTCATTTAATTCACCCACAAATTATTATATAAGATTAAAGATATGAATATTGAAGTAAAGATATTTCATGGGCTTATCTTTTTTTACTTTTTGGTGGGCTTCCGAAAAGAGGTGATGCTCCAGCTTAAACGAGCCCCGCGTGGAGTAGACGGCCGATATATACATAAATTACTGCATCTGCATACAAAGTAAGAAGTATAATTCTAAACCGACAAAAGACCAAAATTGAGTAACCGGCTAATTTTTTTTTTTCTATTTGAGAAACTGCCCATTGAATTGATTTTCTTAAGTAATCTCTACTCGTTTAGTCCATCACTTGACAGAGTCCAAAACACCGAGAAAATATTTAGGTGATGAACAAGTTTGGCTCTGGCAAGGAATAAAACAAAAGGGATTGCCCATTATAATGTTTACAGGTGTTCGCTATTAAGGTCAAGCTTAAACATATAAACTTCTGAAACATGGCGGTTATATGCCAGAAAGAACAAACAGTCAAGCGTCCCTGCTGTTACAAGATGATGATCACATTTTCATTTATTATTTGACCTTTCCAAAAGTACAGTGCCCGAGGTGATTTGTCTTTCCATAAACTTTGAAACCGTCAAGCATGCTTATATTCTCAACGAGTGCGTAGATCAACTGTAATCCCTTCGCCTATAATGATCGGCCAACAAACAAGACAATCCAGCTAGCAATAATCCGCGACCACCAGCCTACACGGCGAAAGTCATTATGCAGGCGGATGCCAGGCACCTTAAATATTTTCTACCGCCATAATTTAGGGCGTCTATCTTCAACACAAAGCCAACTTGTTCTAAGTATGAATTCTATATTTTAACAATAAACAATAGTCTTAAATCATAGGCGAGCTGTGTGCGTTTGGCATTGGTTTTTCCAGTTGAATAAATATGTTTCCCGCTTCTTTTCGTCTGTTTCCCTAGGAATAGCAGCTGCCTCTCCTGTGTTACCATATTTGGTACCTTCTCGGTTATGTACCTCTTAGTTATCCATGAAAGATAAATTAAAATAAAGGAATCTAAAATTATCATTCTAGCGATCAATGAACATGGCCTAATTTGTTCCTAAACAAAACATTCTATGCGCGTCGCTTTCCGCGTTGGGCACGAAGCTCATCAAAAAGTGTCTCCGGTGCAAGATTCGTTTTCTCCGCTCAAATCTCACAGCGGCATTCACGCCATTGCCTATCTAGGACTCATTATAAACACTGTTTTCTACGTCGCATGCACCTTGGTTACACTCAAGTATTGTCTTTTGTATATGTAGACTTGTGCGTTTCTCCCTCTCTCTGTATACTTGATTGCTAATTGATACATTCTTGAGTGTCTGACTTCAACACCTTTTCCAAAAATCCTTATCTTTGCCCTAGTCATATCCGCAGATTGCTAATAACCTCTGCGCAACCCCCTTTACTTTTTTAAATAGTCATTAGGGACCATCAAGACCGCGCTTCGAAACTCCCATCGGCGTGTGACTTAGAACAGATCTTCTAACAGACCTATCATTGAATTGACTATTTGCGCGTGTGTGTGTGTTTTTTCTGACCTTTTGTGATCGAAAGCAGCTCGTATTTCTTCCAAATGGTAGCAACCCGTGTGTCGGTTGACGACATCAACTTGGGCGCCCGTGCGTCCCACCCGCCTCCAGAAAAACGTGCAAGGTCTTCATCTCCTGTCAAGCAAAGACGTCCCACCCAAGATTGGTCAAGCTTGGCCCGCTCTGCTGATGGCTCTCTAGATCGACTTTTCTCCACAACCTCTTTAAGCCATGATCAATTAATGCTTTTCTCAAACTCGGATATATCTGAGCGTCTACACATCAGCAAGGCAGACTATGCCATACCAATTCCCTTCCAAATCCAATTTCCTCCCCGTTTGACCCGCAAGTCGTCCACCTCCCTTCTTCTGCTGGATTCGCCCATTTTAAGCCCGCCTCAAAAATTAATTTTCACCGGCCACTCATACGAGCCAGTATCTCCTAGTATCCCATCAAGCCCTACTTTTGGACACATTTCTCCTGTCTCTAGGCCATTGAGTCCAGTCAAACCTCCTCCCGTGACTGCAAGTCGTAAAAAAGTTTCTGAATTTGTCAAGCAGACTCTGTCCGAAACTCTGGACCAGCTTAGTATGATCGAAGAGAAATCGAATGCGGGCAACTCCCGGGCTTCCAGCTACAAGTCCAAAGATCTCCCATCTATTCCTAATGGCATCCCCGAATTGAGTTTAACAGAACTGCGTGATGAAAAGGATAGCACGCCTGACACCCCCAAGACCAGAACTTCTGAAAAAATCGAGACACAAATAACCCCTGATGTTAAACGGTCCCCCATGACAAACACTTTCACCGTAAAACATAAAAAGTCCCCAATTTTGAAAAACCACGCTCCTGGCGAGTCAGAGAGATTAACTGCTGCTGTACAACCGTCCACTAAACTCAACAAACTGGTGCATGTTTATAATATGGATATCCCTGAGTTGCCATCTCCAAGGACACCCAATAAAAATCCCCGGACCTCTAAAGTATCAGCAAATTCTTCCAATTTCCCATCGTCACTACCATCAGAGGTACCATCATCATCAACGGCAATTCGTCATGATACTTTTGTTAACACGCCAAATCTTAAAACTGATAAACGTGCATTTTCAGAGGAGTCTCGGGTTTCTTCAGTCAGTTCATTCAGCTCTTTCGGAGATATTCTCAACTTTACACATACCTACATGCTGAGTCCAAATGCTAAAGGAGAAGTAAGAGTATCAAAACATGTCGCAGACTATATGTTAGACAATGACTCTTCGAATAATAACCATAGTACCCAGGCTGGCATTCCACCCACAAAGCTCACATCTATCTCGGATAAAGAACTTAAACCGACGGATGTTTCCCCGGATAAAACTCTTGAGCCATGTGATATTTCGGATTCATGTCTAAAGTTGAATAATACCATTTGCGACGAGGGGACAACAGATCACTTACCACGAAGTCCAAAAGAAAACTCCAAGCAGAACAGTGGAATACAACCCACAAAATCCCTTGATACTAAACCACAAGATCTTTCGTACTCTGAAACAGAACCGCTTGTAATTCTGAGGAGAGGCTCTGAAAAAAGTACTGAAGAAGGCAAATTAGATGATAATATCGGGGCGGGGATTGGTTTCCATTTTCCGAATAACAAATCAAATGCCACCAACAGTAGCGATGCCAAAAAGAAGTCACGGGCGCAAAGACCAAGAGCTCGTGATTCCGCCAGGAGCAGTATGTTCTCTGAAGGAAAAATTGAAATCCCCGATTTAGATGACGAACTGTTCTGGCAAACTCCAATGGCAAGCCCTTCTGTAACCATCAGTGCCCCTATTCCAAGCACAAAGAGAAACCTAAATACCGCTGCACGCGAACGTTCATTTGATTCTGATAGCGACTCTTCCTTCAACTCGCAATTTACCAAATTACAATCAAAAACTGGAAGTAAAAATCTTCCTGCAAGCAAATCTCTGACAACAATCTCATCCGCTTCATCGCCTATTCGTCATTCCCGTCACAGGTCTATGTACAATATCGATTTCGACTACAAGAGTGTAGCGTCCCCTACTCACAAACAACACAATCGCTCAAAGTCTAATGCTTGTGTTGGGTCCTCTGTTAATTCTTTTTCGGGCCTTGACTTCCTAAAGAAACCGCAACATGTCAGAAATTCCAGCTTTCATGGTCAACTGAGAGCCCCAGAAGGCCCATCTCAAAAAAGCCGCCAATAAGAGAGGATTTTGAAAATTTGGATATCCGTGTGAACAGGCCTCAAAGAGAGTATCTTATGCAGTTGACTTCAAATTTGGTGACTCGCCTTCTGGTCCCACCCCCAGACTTCCATATACAAGCACCCTCCCCAGACTATTACCATAGCTACAAACTGTCATCAAAGCCAAGCTCTAATGTTTCGTATACCGGTGCATCGGATACATCACCACTCCATCTAGCAAGACTGGAAGGGCTACCGAATCTACAGCGCCTACTGAGAATGACAACATTGTGATTGACCTAACGGAAGAAAATATGATATTTGTATGATCAGCCGGAATGAATCTACTACGTCATATAAATCAACGATAGAGAAAACGAAGGATGGTAAAAATGTTGAAGTTGTGCTTGTGGAAGAAGATGAGGAATGTGATGACAGGGATGATCTACTGAGCATTTACTCAAGGTACATGACAAACTGGGAGGATAGGAATCGATCTCGCCACCAGCATGACCCAATAGTTGCACCTAATATGGGTCTTGTTCGCAAGCCCTCCACTTATTCTGAAACCTCAGAAGCGAGCGATGGTCTGGGGCTAAGTTGGGCCGCATCTTCTGAGTCTAATTTTCAAGTGAAATCGCTAGCGTCAATCAGAAGGCAACAGGGGTATAAAAGTAAGCTGGGTGTGTTAAATGGAAAAGCACCAGCAGGGGCACTCAAACCAAAATCTCACCTTAATAAGAATCTAGTGGGACCTCGTCAAGATGGCTACTATGACTACGAGATGAATGACTCGTATGATTTCAAGTCATTCATGGGTCAGAACGTTCAGCAATAATGAATAACTACATATGCATAATATATATACATGCTAATTATTAATAAGGACCTCAATTTTTCTGAGAAATTGGGAACAAAACAGATTTCAATCGAGCATACGATTAAACGACTACCCTGGTTTGAATGTTCTATCAATGTCTGAGAGACAAACCCTTTCCTTGTACCAGCCCTATGCAGATTTTGATGCCTCATTTTCGGTAATAGGCTCAAGATTGGCCGACTTATGTTGAATCAAATTCTTCGATGAAAAAACTGGGGCGCTAAGTCGTTGATTCGAGGACTTTTCTTCACCCTCAAAGGCATCTTCTTCGCCCTCGCTTATATTCTCTTCATTGAACGGTAACACGGATCTTAATGAAGCCACTCTTATAGGGTTTCGAGTTTTGGACGGTTCCTCTCTTTCGAGGCTTTTGGACCTGTAGAATGTGACTGTTTTATTCGGGAGCTGAATTTTCTTTTCCTGAAAGGTGCGATCTTGGACTATTTTTTTTGGCTTTTTGTTATAGGAATTAGTTCTCAAAAATCCAGAAATCTCTTTTCTTTCTTCTTCCTTTTGCGTGGTTTCTTCATCGTTAAAGTCAAAATTCTCGGGTAACAAATTGATTTCATCAAGGAGATCTTCTTCTAGAGAATAGCTGGGTCCATCTTCTGATCCTGGGTATTGTGCTGTTTCACTTTTACCAAAGGAGTCTTCATTACTAAACCAAGAGTACCTTTTCTTTTCCTGCCTAGGTACATTTTCCATCAAACTGTTTGGAACTTCTTGGGCCTGGGCTTCGTAAGGCAAATTGTCAGTACTATTTCCCAAAATGGAAAGTGTTGCTAACATATCTGCGACTGACTGACGATTTACCCCGCTTGCGTTATTTTGCGTACTCCCAATATGGTTCTCAGTCTGTAAGTTATTACTTTGATTCTTGCTGAATTCCAAATAAGGCAAATTTCCTCCACGTTCCAGCAAATCTTGTGTTTTCGTGGCATGATGTCTTGCGTCACATTCCAAATTTTTCAAAATATCCATCATGTTCGATACAGATTTTCTACATTTAGAGTTATGCAGATCATCTCCCTGGAATTCGATACCTAGTCCCATGTCTGTTCTATGGGTTAAATCAGTCGGATGAAAATCGTCATGCGGGTCACCCAGCTTCAGGTCCTCGGCATTTATAGACTCCAGACTATCCATTGGCAGCCTTGCTTCTAAATATGTATCTAGGAAGTCATCTGCATACTCTGGAGATTTCAATGCTGAAAGTTGGAGGTTTTCGTCATGGAAATCGAGTGCATCCAATACATTTCTTTCATCAGAGCTGCCAGCGCTTGAAAGAGACTGAGACTTGTAGTTGCCAGGAAATTGTTTCACCTCGCCAGATGCACCAACTTTTGGGACAGAATCTTTGTCTGATAAGAGGTCCTCGTACCGGTTAGTGCTTTGGGCAAATCCATCGTCCAAATCTCCGTCCTCGCTGATACCGTTGTTCTCAAAATCATAATCGGAAAGATCATCTTCCTCGAATCCCAAGTCTTCGACGTTGAAATAATTCTTGGAAATTTCAACTTCGTCGGTGGTATTAGTCGTTTTAGTTTTATAATACTTGACAGATGTATTTCTGCCTCCCCGAATATCCTTCACAAATGAGAACTGCGATGATGTATCTGAATCTTTCAGATCCTCGTCAGCTTCATAAGATGCTTCGGTGTCTATTTTCCTAGAGGTACCAGCCTCTGATTTGTTAGAAGACAAATGCAAGCTGCTTCTAGATGTTGAGATCGAGAGGTCAGATACATGTGGAGGGATGATCGGCATTTCACTTGGGATTTGGGCATCTGGTCGCAGATCTAGTGATACAGATGAGTTATGGTGAGAAATATGATCATTATTAGAGTCCGGTTTAAGATTAGAGGTTTGGCATGCCTCCTTTAATTTATGTGGCCCTTCAAATAGAAGCAGGGACAGGTCAGCTAATAAAGCAAGACCCTGTGAGGGAGAGTTATCTGAGCTGTGCAGTTCACTTAAGCCATGTGTAGAATTTTCAGTCTTGAGAAAGGAATTATTGCCCCGTTGGGGTTCTATATCACCATTTACCATTGACTGAAGCGCCTCTGTGGTGGGTGGAGCCGTGGTTCTTGAATGATGCCCAAACATCTTTTTTATTGGTGACAAAAGCTTTTTGGGAGAGCTCTTCGGCGGCTGGTTGAGAGCGGAACCGTTCATTGGGGATATCTTTTTCACCAGTTGTGCCATACGCGGAGAATCATTAGATTTGAGAATAGGAGTTTTCATTTGGGGTGTTTCTAAGGGAGAATTCGGTGGGTCGGATACGGAGGAATCCGTGCGTTTATGGGACTTCAATATCGACCGCATGATGGATTCCTAGGATTTTACAAATAAAGCTCCTGAGAAATTCTTGGGCCGTGTAGTCTTGTGTCTTTATGACGTCTGCTATTTGGGAAGCGACATGTATTTGAAGGCTTTATGGGAATTGTTATTGAGATCAATAACTCCACACGCAGCGTGTCTGAAACGCGCGAGGCTATTCCGTCTACGCTGTGCTACTATGTATACATCGAAAAATATGTGAGATATCAGCCGCTCTTTTAACTTGGATATGCCTTTTTTTCTCAAGAATCAATATAAATCAATCATTTTGGTGAAATTTGCTCTCCTTTAAGAAATTCGCAACTTCATTTTAGGAATCTGTTTATTTTGGAGTATTAGAATGCATCCTGTGTGGGATGATACTACATGTAAACAATCGAGCAGGACACATTTTTCCGCAGACGACAACCCCCAAAAAAGAAGAAAGTCATAATATGTGGAAGAATATGCTAAAACACACTTTGAATCAATTTCCCATTGCTTTTAATATATAATCAATAGTCACATTCTCAAAAGAAGAAAAATATCTGGGAAATAGTAATAGTCTGTCTACTCTTTTCAAATAATATTGCAAGCGGGGGGGGGTGAATTAGGGGAACCACGTCTACGAGACTTCTTACTAAAATGGTAACAATCAAAAAGAACAGCGACCGCTCACAGGCGTATGACAGAACAGAAAGACGGTCTTTACCATCATAAAATGCAATTATCACAGTTAAAATGATGTTTCATATAGTATTTCCTTTTACTTTGCCTGCAAATTCTAACTCGGATAAATAAATAACTGGTAAGGTGACCCAGTGACTGCAAGAGTTCTCATTGAATGGCATGCAACCTCCTTGCAACCGCACCGCACTCAGATTTTTAGAGGGTTCGTGCCCTAAGCTCCAGAAGTGCGCACGTGCGAGCATAACCCTCATCGGCCACAGGCATTGTCGGCCGCCTGCACACTCACGCGGTTCAGGCGAAAAAAATTCCTACTGGCACAGTCGATTTTTTTCGTTTTCCCTTTCTCCTATCTAGAACTGTTTGACGTCAAATAAGAAGAATTCAATATGTTGATTCCAAAGGAAGACAGAAAAAAGATTCACCAATACCTCTTCCAAGGTATGTAATTATCACCATTTGTGTATCATCCCAGCACTATCCGACGCATGCCAATATCCCCGATTCTTGCATTCTTCATGTCCGACCCATATTAAAGCACGTTATTCCATTGATGAAGTTTCAGAGAGACTAAATGAAAATCAAAAGATTTATGATATGCACATAGACAACAAACTAGAAACTCCACAAGCATAAAGGAAGAAACGGTATAGAGATTGCGGCTGATATTTGTTTCTTTATAGATTTTGTCAACAGTGCTGGACTTGAATATCTCATACTAACAATTAATAGAGGGTGTTGTTGTCGCAAAGAAGGACTTCGACCAACCAGCCCACGAGGAGATTGACACCAGAAACTTGTACGTCATCAAGGCCTTGCAATCTTTGACCTCTAAGGGTTACGTCAAGACCCAGTTCTCTTGGCAATACTACTACTACACCTTGACTGACGAGGGTGTGGACTTCCTTAGACAAGAGTTGAACATCCCAGAAGGAATCTTGCCAATGACCAGATTGAAGGGTGCCCCAGCTCAAAGACAAAGACCTGTCTCCAGAGACAACCAAAGAAGATTCGGCGGTGACTCTTACAGAAGAAGAGCCAGAGATTAAGTTATTCCCGCTTTGCTTATGGTGGTTTAATTTTTGAATGTATACGTACCTTCTTTAATAAAGAAATAGTTGAACGATGTTGAGCATATGCGCGGCGTATGCGCGCAAGAAAACCAGAAGTAGCCGTTTAACCACTTCAGCCAAAACTGATTTGCTGTTACTCCACTCCCTTGTATTTTGCTCGATTGGAATTTCTCGTGTGTTTCAAAATTGGCATTTCGCACTAGAAAATGCTATCTTAAGTTTATCAGTAAAATGTAAGACCACTCTAAGTTGGGAAAGTCCCAGTTGCTACATTTCTAGCAGAACATTTTAGGAGTGCGCTAAATCTACGTTTTAAGTCACATAGGGGCCCAGCCAATAAATACCACCAGTAGGACATGTAAAGTACTGTGGTCTAGCCTATTAACTGAATCAGTGATTGCTTCTCGGGCTGCCTCAATTGGGTGTTAAAAAAACTTATGATCAGCTCCCGCTATTTTGGAGTAATATCTGTGAGTAGGTCCTTCCCCGAATCGGATTTTCCTTCAGAAGAAACGCAATCTTCAACAACGGGAGTTAAGAATATGGACCCCTACCACGGTGCCCTTTCTTCAAACTAGACATTTAGCTTTTTGTACGGTCCCGTGCAACTCCACGGGCAATTTTTCTCTGCGGAAATCATGACTTGTAAACATGTAAAAGCTGGGGGAATCCGCAAAAATGTAGGCGATAACCGGCAAAATAATCCAGTTGAATTGTTTCAAAACAATTACGTCAGAGAAGATATACATACAACAGAACAAGAAAAAAGTTGTCTAAGATAACAAACAATCGAGAAAATTGTGTTACAGAAGCTAATAAAAAGAACACGAAAGCCAAAACCCAACCCAAAATAACCAAAATTCACGGTCTTTTTTAAAAAAAAAAAATCTTTTTCTTTTTTTTTTTATTATATTGAAGTGATCTCCTATCCATAGTTTCAAAATAATCCCGATTGGGTATTGCCGTGTAGCATTCGTGCCTTACACCACAACACCTCACAGCCGGCTCGCGGACCGCGCAACTCATTATGACCGTCATGCACGACCCCAGCTCGGATGGAGACATCCTTCCAGATCCACCGTATCAGCAAAAAGGAAACACCGATAGAGGCACATATAGAACGATGAACTCTGACGACTTGCCCATCTATCCCACGCCACAGCAGGCCACCTACAAAATTACGCCACAGGCACCAGTGTCCCTGCGCAGATCCACTAAACCACAACAGTACCAACCCGCTCCTGCCTCATCTTCCGCCCATAATCACGCGGCTGGTCTGAATGGATACAACACCCACTTGCCACCCCAAGACTATAATTACCAGTCCTCTAGAGTTTACCAGGGAGCCCCAGCTCAACAAAATGCTCAATATTATGCACCGCAACACGCGGCGCCACCTTTAGCGCCAGTAGCTACGACGCAGTATCTGCACCAAAACAACGGGCACCAAGGTAACGGCTATCAAAACAACGGCTACCAAACTCTAAGTCCCCAGTCGCAACACCATCCCCAAAAATCGCCGCCCCCTCTCCAGCAGCATCGTGTGGCATCGACGCCCCAACAATACTATCCAAATGGCCCGCCCCCCTCGCAGATTCAGGGATCGCCTGCGCCGCGAGTTGTTTCATCAGCGGCACATTATGGTCCAACATCGCAAACTACTACTTTTCACCAGGGTTACCAGAACCAGCAACCAGCTCCACAGACTCAGCCTGGTTCAAGGAATGCCTCATATTCGGGGCAACAGTATTCCCACACACCGGTGCAAGCGCCGCTGCCACCAACTATTCAGTCCCCAGTAACACCCCAGGTACCACCTGGACATGTGCATGGGCATGTCCCCACTAAGAAGCCGCCTCCGAGCCTAAACACTAGACAGAGGGATTCTGTGGAAGAACATCCAAAACCCTCTGGTAAACAGAGGCTCGAGGCGGAACTTCGGTCCACCTTTGACAGGGTTGACACCAATCATTCGGGTAAGATCTCTGCTAAGGAGCTTTCCGCGGCGTTGGTTAACTTTGACAATACAGGATTTCAGCATTCGACGGTACGTTTAATGATTAAGCTATTTTCCAGTCCTTCTTCTGGGGGTTCTTCCGGTCTAAACTTTGATCAGTTTGTCTCTTTGTGGAAGTATTTAACTGCCTACAAGAAATTGTTTGTAGCTGCGGATGTCAACAAGTCGGGAGATATCTCATTCGGGGAGTTTCAGAGAATTATTGAACAGATCGGATACAAATTAAATGTCGACTTGGTGCTTCATTTATTCCAGAAGTTCGCGAATAAAGAGTCACTAGATGACGGGTCTGTGGCTGTAGGTAAACTCAAGTTTGATGCTTTCATTGAGCTTTTGGTCTACCTACGTAAACTAACTGACATTTTCAAACAATATGATAAGCAGCTTACGGGTGTTGCTACTATTGATTACCTGGACTTTTTGTTGGAGATCAGCAACTTGACTTGACTTGAAGCGCGAAACTCAGCATGAACAAGACCAGTTAGACCAGTATATCATATGAGGGAGCATCTAGCGAACTTTTAAATAATACATTTTGATTTAGTGTTTTACTTTCTGTTTTCTTTTTTTTTCATTTCTTTTTTTTGTTTCTTCTTTTTCATTTCTTTTTATATTGTGCTTGTCGCAATCGTATGTGCTCTGTGCGCAGTCAGATTTGATACTGAGTCATCAGATCGCGATAAAGTGAGTTGGGAATCTGGTGAAATTTTAAGATCGCAACTCCACAGGAAACTAAATCCATCGCCATAAATGTTTTCACGAGTTCAGCGTTTGCAATCGCTATCAAGGCTGGCCCGTGTGTCTAAGTCTTCGCTCTTTGCTAGAAAACAGTCTTCCCTTGCAGAGAAATATCCAGAACTCTCAGAAACTGACTTCACCAATGCTGGTGACCCAAACTACCTCAAATTGATCCTCACGTCGAGAGTATATGACGTTGTTGACAACGCTGGTTCACCCCTCACACATGCGGTTAATCTTTCTCATAAATGTAACGCCAAGGTTCACTTAAAAAGAGAGGACTTGTTGCCTGTGTTTTCCTTCAAATTGCGTGGAGCTTACAACATGATCGCCAAATTACATGCGAACACTCCTCTTAACGGAGTCATCGCGTGTTCTGCTGGAAACCATGCCCAAGGTGTGGCTTTCTCTGCTGCTAAACTTAAAATTCCCTCGACCATTGTCATGCCCACCGCCACGCCATCTATCAAATATTCGAATGTTAGCAGGTTAGGATCTCAAGTCGTCTTATATGGTGATGATTTCGACTCTGCTAAGCAGGAATGTGCCCGTTTGAGTAGCTTGGATAACTTAACTGATATCCCTCCATTTGACCATCCTTATGTTATTGCTGGTCAGGGAACGGTGGCGTTGGAGTTGACCAGGCAATTAGTCCTCGAAGAGTTGGATGCTGTTTTTATCCCAGTCGGGGGTGGTGGTTTAATTGCCGGTGTGGCCGCATATCTCAAGCAAGTGGCCCCACATGTGAAAATCATCGGTGTTGAGACATTCGATGCTGATGCCTTATACCAATCTTTGAAAGCCCATGAAAGAGTGCGCCTTAACCAAGTCGGCTTGTTTGCTGATGGAACTGCTGTTAAATTTCTTGGTGACGAGACATGGAGACTATGCCACCAATATGTTGATGAGGTCGTTAGAGTTACTACCGATGAAACATGTGCTGCCATTAAAGATATTTTCGAAGATACCCGACTGATCGTCGAGCCCTCGGGTGCTCTTGGCGTTGCGGGTATGAAGAAATATATCAAGCAAACTAAGAAGGACCACCGCAACAAGACTTACATTCCTGTATTATCTGGAGCAAATATGAACTTTGATAGATTGAGATTTGTGAGTGAAAGAGCTGTTTTGGGTGAGGGCAAGGAGGTCTCCTTTGTCGTGTCTATCCCTGAGAAGCCTGGTGAATTTGCTAAACTTCAGCTGATCATTCATCCAAGAATGATCACTGAGTTTTCTTACAGATACACTGGTAATGATCCAGCCAACATCTACGTCTCTTTCAATGTGCTTAATAAGGCCAAGGAGGTCTCATCTATCATTGAGACTATGACCAATGACGAGTACAACTACGAGGTTGTAGATATCTCCGATAACGAGCTTGCTAAAACACATGGCCGCTACTTGGTTGGTGGTAAATGTACTTCTTCTCATGTTACTAAGCGGGAGAAGTTGTTCACCTTTGAATTCCCTGAAAGACCTGGTGCTTTGACAAAATTCTTGCAGCAATTGAAAGACAACTGGGACATTACGCTTTTCAACTACAGGAACCATGGTAATGATATTGGAAAAGTATTGTGTGGATTTGTCATTCCAGAAGGCACACACGAGTCTGAGTTTTATGATTTCTTGAACAACTTGGGCTACAAATACATTGACGAGACCGATAATGTCGTTTATCAAAAGTTCTTGATTTAGAGAGTCTCTGTAAATAGATACACAGCTTTCAAACTTTTACAATAGAAAATAAATGATAGAATATATGTGACCCGAGTGTTTAAAATACCCCGAACATTAAATATAAGTTTAACTTTGCGCTAACAAAGATCTCAGAACATACTCAAAGCTAGCCACCACATGAGATCAGAAATACAAAATCTTCGTCAACCTTCTTGATCTTTTGTCAAAAATCAAATCAAGGAACTAATCTCCTGTTAGCTGGGCTCATATTGATTTAAATGACTAAAGAGTTTGTGTATTTATTTACATGGGGATTGAGTCTAGTTTTTATGCACTGGATCAGTTGTGTGGCTTGTCCAATTGCGATTGGAACTAATCCGCTCTGCGCAAAAATGCCTGGTATGCTTCGTTATTGATAGTGACGCGTCCAGTTGCCTTCATTTGTTTTTTACCCTCCTTCTGTCTTTCTAGTAACTTCTTTCTTCTGGATATATCTGCAGCGTGTAATCTTTGCGTAACGTCCTTTCTTCTAGCTTTAATGGTTTCTCTAGCGACCACCTTATTGCCGACCTTTGCCTGAATTGCGACCTCGAAAAGCTGCGACTTTAGATATTCTCTAAACCTTGACACATATTCTCTGCCTCTTGTCTGTACTTGAGATCTATGCATAACCTGTGACAAGGCATCTTGAGCCTCACCACTGACACAGAGCTCCATTTTCACCACATCTGACTTTTTGTAGCCAGAGTCCTCGTAGTCCAAAGATGCGTAACCTTTCGTGGCGCCCTTAAGTTTTCCGAAGAAATCCTCAACCAATTGAGCCATTGGGATCTCATATTTAAGCAAAACCTGGCCTGTAGTGAGGTATTCCATCTCTTTTTGGATTCCTCGGTTGGCCTCGCAAATAGACATTACAGTCCCCACATATTCATCGGGTATAGTCATTATAGCATCCACAAATGGCTCCATAAACATTTCAATATCATGAGACCTGTAATCTGAACCTGGAAAGTCATCAGGGTTGGTTACTATTTTCTCTGTCCCATTCTTATATTTGATTTTGTAAGGCACGGTCGGGGCAGTCAAAATGATTTTTGCTCCATATTCGTTTTCCAAACGCTCTTTAAATACTGAAGAGTGTAAAGATCCCAAGAAACCCAATCTCCAGCCTAGGCCTAGAGCTGATGATGTCTCCTTCTCCAAGGTGACAGAACGATCGTTTAATACCAAATGTTCCATGTGGTCGTTCATGACTTTGAACTCCCCTCCGTCAGCCGGGAAAGCTCCCACAAATACCATAGGTTTGGGTTCCTCGAAGCCTGGAAGTGGCTGAAGACCCGCGCTATGTCCACTCTGGAAAAAAGTATCACCAATCATGGCTTCTTTCGGGTTTTTCATTCCAGGGATGATATACCCAACCTGACCAGCTCTTATGTTGCTCATTGGTGTCTTGTCGGGATACATTACCCCAACCTCCTTCACGTCGTATTTCTTTTCACTGTGTGCTGAGAGCAATTTCATCCCTTTCTTGATCTTTCCATCGACTACGAAGACGAGCATCACCACGCCCACGTATGGATCATGCCAAGAATCAACAAGCAATGCTTTCAATGGTTTCTCTACATCCCCTGAAGGAGGAGGAATATCCTGGATGATTTTGGGGATAATATCCTTCACGTTAAGCCCGGTCTTGGCACTGACGGGTATACAGTCTCGTGGATCCAACTCGAATGTGGTCTCGACCTGCTCCATTGCCCTCGGAATATCGGCAGCATCCAAGTCAATTTTGTTTATAATTGGAATCAACTTAAGGCCCAAGCTGTATGCCAAATAGAAGTTTGCTACTGTCTGTGCCTGGACACCTTGTGCTGCATCTACCAACAAAAGTGCTCCTCCACAGGAGGCATAAGATCTGGATACTTCGGCACGGAAATCAACATGACCAGGGGTGTCAACAAGATGTAACAAGTAATCTTCTCCAGTTTTAGAATCCTGGTAAAACATGGTACATGTCTGGGCCTTCACGGTAATGCCTCGCTCTCTTTCCACGTCTAGCTTATCTAGGACTTGTTTGTTTGCATCCCCTGGTTTTATAACGCCTGTAAGCTCTAGTAGTCTGTCTGACAACGTAGATTTCCCATGATCGACATGGGCGACAATACTGAAGTTTCGGTAGTTTTTCAAAGGGATCTTTTCGATTCTTTCTTCGATGGCCTTTATATGGGAGTCCTTATCCAAAGTCACTTTTTTATCCTGTAGAGCTACGGTTTTATTCGCTGCGGCCAGCAATAGAAGTCCTGTTGTAAAGTATCGACTTCTCGGAAGCCTCGGCAAGATCTGTCGGAAGCTCTGGAGGATAGTATACATCGATGAGTGGGTCGTCACGTTTTTGATGGTATATCCTGAGCAAAATTTTGTTCGCACTGTATTTGCACCCAGACTCACAGGCTGATTTGTCTCGTTGGATTTCCCATCGGAAAACCTGATAGACTTAGTTATAATATAGCATAGGACAAGCTCCGAGATGAAATGTCATAATATTCCATTTTTCTTCATATTTTTCGTCTCTTTGGCTGGATCTTGTATATTCTATGACACTTTGTGAGTTATTACGTTGATGGTGAAATCATTATCATTCTAATGGGGTGCGAAACCTCATCTTTCAGAACATGTAAAGATCATATCGGATTGCTTTTGTTGAAGATTTGATTTTATTCAAATAAGACTATTCTAATACTAAAGTTCATGTTTAAGCGTTTTCTTCTGCAAATTTCTGGATATACTTGACCAATTTGGCAACACTCTGTTCACTCACTGCATTATAGAGAGAAGCTCTAATACCACCAACGGATCTGTGTCCTTTCAACCCCGTTAACTTCTCCTCTGCTGCTCCCTTCAAGAACTTTGACTCCAAATCTTCGTTTGGAAGGGTGAAGACAACGTTCATCTTTGAACGAGAGTTTGTCTCCACGGGCAACTTAAACAATTGAGGATACTTTTCCAAAATACCGTATAACGCACTTGCCTTCTGCTCGTTGATTTTTTGAATGGCATCAATACCGCCAATTTCCAATAATTTCTCAGTCACCAATTTCAAAATGTGGCATGTGAAAATAGGAATGGTGTTGTAAGCCGAATTGTTAGCGACAACAATAGGGAACTGGAAGGCAATGGGGGTCAAAGGAATTCCCAATGCTTTCAACTCATCATCAGAGCTTTGTGGGAGCAAAGACTTCTTGATGATGTAAACGGTCAAACCGGCCAAGCCAACGTTTTTCTGTGCTCCAGCCATGATGAGACCATATTTTGACACATCAAGTTTCTTCGACAAAATATTTGAGGACATGTCAGCAACCAACTCGACGTTCTCGGGCAAGTACTCTGGGCCTGGAACATTGCTGAATTCATTTCCGTGCACGGTCTCGTTGTCGCATACATACAAGTAGGCGGTGTTCTCTTTGTCAATAGGGTCCCACTCGGCATATGAAGGAATGTGGTTGAACTTAGATGCTTTCGTGTCAATAACGACATCAACGTCAAAGCCTAACCTTTTGGCCTCCTCCACGGCCTTTTTAGACCAGCCTCCTGTCACAGCGTATGCTGCTTTCCCTTTCTTTCCTGTTCTCTTGGCGTAGTTGGCCATCAAGTTGTAGGCAACAGAAGCAAATCCCAAAGTTCCTCCACCTTGCATGAAGAATACCTCATGAGTGTCAGGAATGTCCAATAACTTGGCAAAGTTAGCCTTCGTATCATCGATGATTTTGATTGCAGTCTTGGAACGGTGGGAAATCTCACCGACACCCAAGTTTTCACCATCGAAAGTCAACAAATCCAAAGCAGCTTGTTTCAAAACATCTGTTGGTAATAAAGCTGGTCCAGCTCCGAAATGATGTGGTTCCTCACGGTCTAATGTACTCATTACTGTTGATGAAGAAAGGCAAGTAATTGGGCAGCAGTTATATAGTGCGCGAAATTTAAGACTGACTCACTTCACCGAGTCACTGATCAAGAAATTATTGGGACGGAAATTTTTCATTTAGAAAAAACTCTAGACATTTAGTACCATGGTTGGGTTTGAAATTATATTAGTCGATATTTTTTCAAGTCATTACTTATGATACGAAGAAATATCCTTCTTCTATTTCCCCGTGTTGAGAATTGTACATATTGGCGAAAGTCATATCATAACCATCAGATCAATATTAGTCAGAAAGGAAGTCAGTTTGCTTGACTCCACTTATATAGTACACAACCTCAGCATCATCTGTATCATCAAGCATGCAGTGAATTACACATGCGTGATTATCGCACATGAAGAAGATGATGGTTTTGCAAGTATTAACAATCTTTGCTGCCATGCACCAGTCTTTTAGATTAACCGTTACCTTCACATCTCCGGTAGAATCGTCGTCGTCGTGAGCCACTCCATGGCTATCCTGAAAGGCAGCGGTTCTCAAACTATCGGAATTTAAATTCGAAGGTGGCTTCTGAATGTCAAGTTTATCGTTCCACCTAATGCTGGTACTACAGCTATCTGCCTCTTGAAGTATAAATTTCAATAATCCACCATTTCGCCTACTTGCATTAATTGTGACCGTTTCGTGTTCTGTAGAATTCTTGAATTTTTCAAGTCGACGGTAGGTTGCAGAAAACTCGTTGGGAAGTCTCATCATGAGATCTATCCTCGGTAGCACGGGTTCTTTCAATTTTTCGCCACTCAGTTTCATTACTTTCACGGGAATTCTGAAAGTATGGCTGATGGTACTTGCATTTTCCGACACGCCTGAGTAGTATAGCGCTAGGTATGTTCCTTTCGAGCTGCCTTCGCCGTCTTTCTTTTGAAGTCGTATGCTTAATTCGTGGCTGTTGGATTTGTCGAAGTTTCGCAAAGCTTGAAGAAATAACTCGATGTTAATTTCAAGCAGTATCACGTTATCTCGAATACTTTGGATTTCAATATCCTGAAAAATGCTTTGCATAGGGAATTTACACCATATTTGTGGTTCCTGGACCAAGGAGGAGCTATTGATCAGAATAGCAAGAAGCTGTTCAGGACTGAACCGAAGTATAACCCGCTTTCGTAGAGTATTTATTTGAGAGAAGCATGATTTTAAAACGTCTGTGCTTTTAGCCTGTAGCTTGAGCCTCATTGTTCAGGACTAGTGGGTGTTTCCTGCCCTTTTGTTGTCACTAGAAGATGCGCGAGGCGTGTCACAAATAATCTACTACGGAAGTTATACAAACACTAGAGTGCATTTAACAAATCATAATACTTTTCCAACCAGATACATAACTAGTTTATATTTCTTGATCTTTCTCCAATATGTGTATATTGTGCAATATTTAATAACTTGATGAATTCAAGATCTTCCTTTAAACAATCTCAAATGTTTGGTACTAATTAAGACCAGTTGTTGAGTTCGAAATTTTAGACCTCAAAGGTATCGTTTCATGTAAATATGGGCCTTTGAATTGATATAAAATCATGAAGAAGGTCAGGTGGTTATTTTATACCTCCGGTTTGAAATAAAGCCCCTGCTGTTGTGGCCTCCTGTGCTACTCTTCACCCTTAAACCCTCAAAACAATAATGACAGAGTCTCCTCTCAAAAAAAGTTTGGCGATGAATCTTTCCTTCGAGGTGCTTTTAATGACTTTTCCCTTGCTGTTTCTCAACGTTTCTGTCCAAAGCTCCTTCACATCTTCAAGGATTAAATTGCAATGTCTGTCGAAGGCTTTCACCTTCGCGAGAAGCTTATGGTTGTTCCGACAGTATATCATTACAGGGCTGCCTTCGTTCATGGCATTTTGAATTAGGGACATGGGACCATGCTTGAATTCAAACTCTTCAAGCTGTTGAAGCTCGACTTCCGTGAGCTCTGACCGCACGCGATCTATTAGTTCTCTGTTATGATTAGTATGTGTCTATGAATAATAAAATTTAGTAAATGATTATACATACGCCATCTGTGTAGTAAATAAAAGACAGTGGACCTCGAAACAAGATGACTTCGTGATCGGACTCTTTTGGGTTTACCAGTTATGCGTACACCGAACACCACGCGAAGGCCCTCTGCGTTAAACTGCATGAAAGATAAAAAAGTAGATCTGTGAAAAATCTTGTTTAGATGAATTGCTTTATTTTTAAAGAGCAATACTTCTCTTCGTATTTCCATATATATATTCCATTTCATCTTTGAATAAAAAAAAATAGTTGGTTGGGGTAAAATAACCTTGCTGAGTACTTGCTAACTTCCGCACATTGCATCTACTTCAAAGTGATTTTCCCAGACAAGTGTTTCTCTAATTTGATTGAATACAATGGCGCAAATATCTATCATTTTCGTTTCCCAATATCTTTATATACATACATCTTCATATATTACATAAAAGATCATAGAGAACTAGTAGCATCAACCATCCCCTATGTTATGTCTCAAACAGTTTTCGGTTGATAGGCAAGTGGTGCTGCTAACTTGCATCCTCGTTTAATAATACTTTCAATGCGGTCCTTCAATACTCGTGATGCACAAACAACCTCCAATGTGTTGAAATCAACTTTGGCCTCTGCTTTACCTATCTTAATTTGAGCGCCCTTCCCGTCTATTTGAGTGATTGAGTCACCAAATTGGGCCTTTAACAAGGTGGAAACTCTATGGATTCTGGTTCCGATATCGTGAATTCCGTGTGCCTTCTTGGTTTCTTGCTCTTCCGCCAATTCTTCTGTGGGTTCTTCTTTCACATTACTGTCTTTGTGTTCATGTGAATGCGAGTGTGAACAAGATTTAGAAGTGAGCTTGACGGAGGCAGGTGATGAGTCAACATTGTAAAGTATAGCCACCACACTATCCGCTAACGAATCTGCCATTGCATTGTTGTTTATCCATTCAACAGTAATATAGAGCCCATCGGATTCTTTGGACTTGTCAGCCGTAATGTATATCATATCCATGATCAAGCATTCCCACGTATCTTCAGAATCGTCAATGACATTGATATATCCAAACATTTGCTCAAGATGCCATGAGACTAATGATACACTCGCTTCAATTTTCAATTTGATGTTGGATTTAACAACAGAAGTTGTTAGTTGTGTGAATTCGTGAAGATCATCCAATTGTAGTAAGTTTAAGTCGAAATCTTTGGAGATTAAAACACCCGACACCACAATACCAGAATTTACAAGCTTGTCTTCAACTTTTTCAGAGACGATTTTACCCCGAGCTGTCTCCGGGGGTATCTCACTTTTCAATTTGGTTTCTGGGGATTCGTCTATTTTCATTTTGACGTCTTCTCCTTCGTTTTCGACCTCATCTTCATCGCGAATCTCTTTTATCTTATTTTTATTCAACTGTTTCCCCATGAAGTCTTTTATGAGTCTTGATTCAGCTTCTGCGAGTGATCCGACAACCTTAGCAATCTTAGCGCTTGTAATTCCGATTTGAAGATCCTCGCAGTTTCTTGGATTGAAAACCCTCACTTCCTCTTCGGTTCCTTTTCTTGATGAGTACCTACTCAACAAGGCAGATTTCAATCTACCCATGGGGTTACTGTCACCATGAACTAAAATAATCTTTTTGGGGGCAACCTCCTCGATGAATCCAGCGTTTTGTTGGAAATCAACGTGAGCAGCAAATGAGATCTCATCCACAGAGAGTCTACGTGGAATTGATACATCTGGATTAGAGATTGAGGGGATAGCATGGGGCTCTGTAAGGATCTCTTTTGCCATGGTTCCCTCAACTGCATATCCCGTCATAATGACTGCATTCTTGGGATCTGGTGCCCACCTTTCGAGAAGCTGCCGAGAAACACCACTCTGCAACATACCTGGAGAAGCCACAACCACACAAGGCCCCATGTCATAAACTTTATCAATACTCCTGATGGATTTGATAAATTTGAACTGAAAAGGATTTGATTTGGCTGAAGAAGATGCGCTGAGTCTGATTTTTTCGTTCATGATGCTGGTATATGTTTGGTAAACAGCCATACATTTTCTGGCAAGGTCAGATGCATAATATATATTTACAGATTGGATATCTTCATTCATAGACCAGTATTCTTCTAGGATCAATAAAAGCTCTTGTGCTCTTCCCAAGGCAAATACGGGCATTAAAACACGGCCACCCTTCAAGATTGTCGAATGAATGTTTTTCATCATCCGGCTTTCCTTTTCTAATCTTGGCTCGTGAGTTGCCGTTCCAAAGGTAGACTCCGTGATGAGGATATCTGGTCTCGTGGGAGGCACCTCGGCTACTTTCAAGTGACGATCTTCCTCCCTAGAATAGTCACCGGTGAACAAGACTTTAACTCCTCCTATTTCAAGAAAGTACATGCAAGCACCCAAGACATGTCCAGCATGGTACGCAGTGAACCTTATTCCATCGACCTCGATCGTAGAGTGATAATCAATGGTCTCGATTTTTTCAAAAGAGCTCATCAAATCTTCATTCGTATACAAATTTGCAGATCCTCCTCCGTTCTGCAGTGAGTTATCCATTTGGCGAGCTTCGTCGCCACTTCCCGCCATGGACGTGACACGCACGAAATCTGATAGTAACCATCTGTAAATTGCCTTCGTCGCGTGAGTCATGAAAACACGGCCTTTGAAGTTCGTCTGTTGCATAACATAAGGTAATGAAGCGGCATGGTCTAAATGGAAGTGGCTAATCAACAAAATGTCAACTTTTGATAAGTCGTACTCGTCAAAAAAAGGCAAGGAGTTCATGCCACTAAGTCCCGGATGAACGCCAGAGTCCAACATAATGACCTTGTTTTTATACTCGATAATGTGACACGAGCGACCAACTTCATTACACCCGCCCAACCCGAAGAAACGGAAGTTGTCCGAATCCTCAGCTTCTGGATTATCTTTTGTCATTTCTTATGTGTGATGTAGAAGTTTCGAGTAGTCCAAAACAATTTTGTGATGTGAGCGCGCACATGTAAGAGGTTAGTGATTCTCGCTGCGGGCCCCAGAAAAAATGAAGCTCCGCGAATAAGGATATATACCAGCTAATACAAAGTGTATTACTACCCAACAAGAAGGTACGATTTTTTGAAAATAATTATTTTTTGTTTATATCCTACTCAAAAATGGAAAAAGAGTTTAATCAGACTTACTCTCAAAAAAAAAAAAAAAACTCAGAAATATTTAGAGCTTTACTCGTACAAGTGGAACACATCTATCTATTGCCACTGCATATTGATGGACGCTTGATTTTAATTTTTGCATCAAAGAATTGGTTGTATTTGTAAGCCTACTTTTAAGAGCTAAATGTGATTTGGTTTGTTTGTTTTTTATTTTATTTTTTGTATTCTTGAAACGCTTATGTATCACTGGCCGTCCATCCTTATCCAACAATACCTCCCAGAGGTGGACATAGGTCACGGATTTATGAGCGCTTACTTGGAGAGAGAACCACCGTAACAAGTCTCGTTTTGCTTCTTTCTCAAGTCGAAAACATTCAAAACAGCTTCAGCAGCCTTTACACCAGAAAGAGCCATAGCACCGAAAGTTGGTCCCATTCTGTTGCTTCCATCAACCTCAGCAAGCTCCATACCAGCGATAACCAAACCTGGGGCAACCTCTCTGGTACCCTTAACAATGGCATCCTCAGCCTTGTTCATGTCAAGACCTCTCATACCACCCAAGACAAATGGATCGTTCTTGATGACAGGTCCCAAGCTTTGCAATCTCTTAGCAGAGAATGCACCGAATGGACCGTCATGGCCAGTGGTAGAAAGAATAACGTTGGCGTTGATGGTGTTTGGATCCATACACGATTGCGTGTCGTGATTCAAGGCGACCAAAGTCCAGTTGGTGACAACACCAGCAATACGCAACTCACCAGTAGTCTCGTCACGACGAGTGATCAAGTCCTCGACAGCAGTAGCGTTAAACAATTTCACGTTTGGGAAGTTCAAGACCTTCGACATCAAGGTAGACATGAACAAAGCAGCATGCTTGACAACAACGTAGTCACCCTCGTCCTCGTAAGCGACCTCGATTTCGTCCAAGAACAATTGAGCTGGCTTTCTCAAGACCATGGCGGAGAACAATTGGCCACCCAACCAACAACCTCCACCTGGAGAAACGGAAGCCTCAATGATAGCAATTTTGAGGTCAGGTCTGTTCTTGGCCAAAACGTAGGCTGCAGACAATCCAGCGCTTCCAGCGCCTACAATGACAACGTCAGATTCAGTGTACTTGTCCAAGTCAGCGAAGTAT
Organism: Metschnikowia sp. JCM 33374; assembly: GCA_005406065.1. NCBI lineage: Eukaryota > Fungi > Ascomycota > Pichiomycetes > Serinales > Metschnikowiaceae > Metschnikowia > Metschnikowia sp. JCM 33374. The sequence goes on along the minus strand of BIMT01000003.1, from coordinate 300,312 downwards.
CTCTTTGTCATGGCTCTAGAAACAGTGGACTCTCTGATTGGAGCAAACTTGAAGTTCTCCCAGTCTGCAAAGTTGACTTCGGTGTTCTGGACATCCGATTGAAGACGAAGGATCAGCTCCTCGACTGGAGCTGTAGTGGTGTGCGAGTTGTAAACCATAGTTGGGGGAGTCATTTTATATGTTATTTGAATTAGTTATCGAATTAAAGATGTGTGAACTTCCAACTGTCTTATATAATCTTCCAAGTAGATGCATAACCTCCGGCTCCTTGCGGAATCGGACCAATGTCCCCCTATAGGGACAAAAAAACCGCAATTACATGACTTGTAACTGCATTATCCTGGGTGCAATTGAGTTTTGGAGACCCGCACGCGCATAAAACAAGGAGGATTTTAAGTCAACTTCGGCAGTAGTATATCAATTTGCTAGAAATTTTCACGATCTAAATGGGGGTATTTGTCGTTGATTATATCTCTCGATTTTTTTTTCTAGCTGTATTGTTGCTCTTTTTCTGTGGCTCAGATCAAAATTCCCGATCGGTTATCACCCTGTCGGTTACATATGGGCTGCATATGATAAACCCGGTAGTTCCGGCAGGGAAACTGTCTCGCACCTCAAAGGTCTTTTACTGGACAATAATTCTGAGTCCCAGGCGATAAAGCCGCAGTTGATAGACACGTAGGCGCATATGCCCTTCCAATGACACAGATGATAAAGCACATCAAGAAAATTGTCTGCTTTTCTCATTAAAACTTTTGAAGTATCTTTTTCTGAAACTTGTGACGTTTTTCTCGAGCATTCCATTCCTGGTCACGCCTTGATAATTTTCATCCCTCTTCACGTACACCACCAACCTTCTGGACCATTTGTTGAATTCCTGCTCCAACGCGTACAAATGTTCCAATCTTTCGTGTTGCGGAATGTGATGCTCTACGAATTCATCATTCGCTGTGGGCATCCAAAAAGCTAGTCTTCCCCCAACAGGGAGTCTCTCTGCTGCGAAATTAAGCAAATCCTCAAGCAAGTTCGCAAGCTCATATGGTTTTTTGGGTGCAATGAAGTCTCTTCTAAAGTGACCCAATTCACCCTCTACTACATTATTTTCTCTTCCTGCAGCCTTTTCTGGATTCTTGGCTCCACACACTTTAAGCCCTTCTCTGACCCCGTAAGGAGGATCACACACGATGGAATCTATTACTAGATCTGATCTGAATGCGTTATTCGTAAAGTCCATCACAAATGTATCCATGAACTGTGAGGTCGTCCCATATTGTTTGAAATTGCTTTTCAAATTGCACTGTTTACTTTTTCCGCGAATAGAACGTGGGTCAATATCAGTTCCCACGGGATATGCACCAAAATATGCGCCTGCAACAAGAAAAGAGCCTGTTCCCGTAAATGGGTCGTAAATGATTCTCCCTGGCATCACTTGCCCTATATTACAACTAATAAGCGAGAGCTCAGCTTCAAAAGAAGTGGTCCCAATATACTTTCTTTTCTTGAGGTCGTAGGTTTCAACTGCACCCGCAGATCTTGCACTAAGCTGGACTTCTCTTCCGAACCAGAGGTAGTTTGGTTTGTCCGCTTTTTCCATTCCGCTCACAAAATATTGCTCAAGAACAGCAAATACGGTTTCTGGGTTCTTCAATCTGATTTTACCTTCAAATCCCAAATATTTGAAAGTTTCTATCGTGTTGACTTTTTCTTCGGCGGTCTTGTTCCCCATAAAACTAATGAAATCAAACCTGAATGTGTTCTTTTTATATGTCTCGAATTTTTCTGGTGACGTTTTTTTTATATCTTCATGCAAAGCATCCAAGTCTTCACCTTTTCCCCAGAGTTCGTAGATACCTTTAGCTAAAATGGATCGTTTGATGAGGTTTTGGGCTTGCTCATCGCTTTCGAGATTGATAATCATGAAAGGGCTCTTCTCGTTGTGACCGCTGAGGTCTACCTCCACTCCAAACATGTCTGCAAGAGACTCCAACTCAGGAACCCTGAAGCTCGGGAAGGAATGTGCAAAACTTATTATATACTGCTTCATGTAAGGCCGAAGATAATGATTCTGGGTGATGCGTTAACTTGGGTGTGAAAACAAGAGCGCAGCCGAGCGATGAACGATGAGATGCGAAATATGCAGAGCGTAGAAGAACGGTGGGTGCAAAAGTTGATTACTTGACAAAATTTAGAAAATAATGACCTTAATTCTATTTTAAGCTTGATCTGTGTGTATTTTAGGCTTTATATTTTAAAAATTATAAGTTTTTTAAATTCTTGAATGAGATCTTGATTTTTAAAAAACGTTTGTAATTATTGATTGAAATAAACAATGCTGTCAGTATTTATTTAATGAAAACAAATTTTGGAATGTTCAATAATAAAACACGACATCGAAGTTTAAATTACAGTTTTTTTTATAAGTTCGAATGATAAAGCACAATAATTAATTAAATGGTAATAATGCAAAAAAATAATTACCTCATTACAAAAAATGTTTTTAAAATGGCTATAGCATACACCAATCCCCCTCCCAATGTTTTACCTTAAGTAGTTTACGGAGTCTACACATAATTTGCTTCGATATTTTTGAAAGAAATAACATTTTGGAGAACACTTTATAAATTCCAGTGGCGAATAAATCAAGATTTAAGATCATTACACCACCTTAATTTGGGGTCTTATGTTCCTGTTCATGATGCAAAAAAAAAAATCGGTACCTTTAAAAAAAAAAAAAAACCTCGATACAAATATCACCTTTGTCTAGCAGAGTTGAAAGTAGAAAACGTTCGGAGTCATCTTTATAATGATTGCAAATGTACAAAATTCTGGTGAAATCTCTTAAAATCGAAACTGCGATGCATTTAAATTCAAAGTTGGTCCCATTAAACAATACTTATGAAGCATCGCGCAACCTTAATTGGTACGTCAAAACATTCCGCCGATGTATTGCTCTAGATGTTGAGAAGTGCAGAGAGATCACGGATTTATGAGACATCTGCTCTTGTGCCAGATACTAGGATTCAACTGTCGTATGAGGCTCCCGCCAGGGGTGGGAATGGCTTTTCGTTAACGGAGGAGGAGGAAAAGCAATGCCATCCAAGCAATTTCAGTTCGTTGAGTAAGAAGAAACAAAAGGCACTTCCACCTGTGATGCCGGGGCACTTTTTGGAGTTGTGCCCGGAGGCTGGTGGTAAGCGCCGGTGGGAGAAGTTTTGGAAAACTCTTCATAAATTGGAATGGAAAAAGCGGAAGGACCTCGAAGCTTTACATCATTTTAATTTTGGATCATATGTTCCCATGCATGATACGCGTCGACCCATAACAGGGTATAAGTGTCAACTTTGTTTGCAAGAGGTGAATCTGCAACAAATACAACGCCATATCTATAATGATTGTGGCTGCTCGAAGTTCTGGTGGAATCACTTAAATATCGAAGACCCGATGACGTTAAATTCAATGTTGGCACCATTACACAAGACTTATGAAGCTTTACGCAACCTTAATTGGTACGTCCAAACTGTCCGCCGAGTATATTGTTCCAGACGCCGAGAGGCCAATGGAGGCAATGTGCTTCAACCTCTTCTGCATAGGCAAATGAAGAAGATGTTGGAACATACTAAGGTGCGAGCGGGATGACGTGATCTACAGAGCGGCTAGAATAAGGAAGAAGGTATAGGGCTCGGGAGAGCTGGATAACTTCATTATTCAGTATTCTATCCAGATGTGTTTTCAGGTTTTTATCTATATTTGTATAGTTTTTGGGTCGTTTTTATAGCGGCTTCCTGTAATACAATTGTTTCTTTAAAAAAAAAAAAAAGAGTAATTGTCGTACAACCTTTACTTCATAGGCTGCTGAAGAAGGCTCTGGGTCATATGAAGGCAATGATGAGTTGACATAACCTACACGACGATTGGTGCAAGGAGGAAGGCCTAGGCCTCGGGAGAGCCGGAGGCTTACAATACTCAGTACAATAATCAGACGTGTTGCAGGTTTTTCTCTATAGACTATATATAGATTTTTAGGACACTGAAAAGTGGCGTCCTGTAATACGAATTGTTTCTCTTAAAAAAAAAAATGGTGCCAACATTGAATTTAACGTCATCGGGTCTTCGATGTTTAAGTGATTCCACCACAATTTCGAGCAGCCACAATCATTATAGATATTTTTTTTTTTAAAATGATGTAAAGCTTCGAGGTCCTTCCGCTTTTTACACCGAACAAAAAAAAAACTTCGTATTAGGAGCCTAACTTAGAAAAATAAAAAAACGACTTCAAAAAAGTAAACTCCGATACCGGGAGTTGAACCCGGGTCTGCTCGGTGAAAGCGAACCGTGCTAACCGTTACACTATATCGGAAATTATATTAGTCTTTCACTTTGGAAAACACTCCACTAACTAAAACGCCCCAAAGTCACGTGATATACATCACGCGCCATATTTTTAAAAAAAATAGTAAAAGAAACGGAGATTGGTTACCTGGAAGCATTTGTTTCAAATCCTTGAGTCGTTTTCAATTCGTGTTAGTCTATAGAGATATCTGAGGGACTTTTTTTGGGACTATTTATATAGTGGCGTCCTATTATTTTTTCAAAAAGCGTGACTGGAGTCAAAACACCAACACTACACAAACTATCATCCTGTATATTATATAATCAAAGGATTGGCAATTCATGGAGTATTCAAAAATTTGATTACACATCAGAAGAGGTCCCTTGGCCCAGTTGGTTAAGGCGTGGTGCTAATAACGCCAAGATCAGCAGTTCGATCCTGCTAGGGACCATTTCTCTTAACCGGGCGTGTGGCGTAGTTGGTAGCGCGTTCCCTTAGCATGGGAAAGGTCTCCGGTTCGACTCCGGACTCGTCCATTACTTTTTTATTTAAAAGCTCAGGGTTGTATTATCCCCGGACACGACCCTTTTTTTCTTTTTTTCGTTGACGCCCAAACGTGCGCAGGCCAAGGTGAAGAGTGAAGAGTACAATCGACTCTAATTGAAATTGGTTTCTGCATCAATTGCCTGCTAGTTTTATTTCGGATCATTTAGACCCAACAAAAATTCAAACTCCCCACCATACGTAAGAGTGGAGCAGTTGTGCCTAATTGAATTTAACCTTTTGGACCACAAAAGAGAAAAAACAGCCACAGACCAATTTTCAGATCGGAAAAATGTCTTCTTTTGATGATGATGAGGCCCTCTTTGAGGATCTTTATGATGATGATGCCAAGAATGAAGAAAAACCCTCAACCAAAGGCGCAGATGCAGATGTCCCTGCAGTAGATGAACAAAAGCCAAACACTGATGGAGCTAAGCCAGAGTCAGATATCCCTTCAAACCAACCAACCATTCCAGCAGTACCATCGACTGAATCAGAAAGCCTGGTACAAGCCAGCACAAGTCCTGAACAAGCAGGCCTGGCACCAGCTCTGAATGTGGAAAGTAACGCCGTTACGCCACAAGAACAGCCATCTCAATATGAGAACCAACAATATGGAAACCAGTACGGAAATGTGCCGCCGCCGCCTTCACTTCAAGCTTCGACTGAATCGAATGTTCCTTCTCAGGGACAAAATTTTCAAGCCTTTGGACAAAAACAACATGATTACCAACAGGGTCAACAAGGTCAACAGAACCAATACGGGCAACAATCCCAACAGCAATATGGCCAGCAGCAATATGGCCAACAGCAATATGGCCAACAGCAATATGGCCAACAGCAACAATATGGCCAACAGCAACAACAACAAAGCCAACAATCTTACAACAGTCAGCCTCCTTCCAACTTGGGAAGAGATAGCGGCAAAATGTTCATTGGTGGTCTTAACTGGGATACTACAGAGGATGGAATGGTAGCCTACTTCTCAAAGTATGGAGAAATTCTGGACTACACTATCATGAAAGATTCAAATACCGGAAGGTCTCGTGGGTTTGGTTTTTTGACATTCAAGGATCCACGGGCCGTTGACGAAGTAATCAAAAAAGATCACATTTTGGATGGTAAACTAATTGATCCTAAGAGAGCCATTGCCAGGGAAGAGCAAGATAAGGTTGGAAAGATTTTTGTCGGAGGTATCGATCCCTTAGTTAATGAAAAAGACTTCAATGATTTTTTCTCTCAGTTCGGCCGTATTATTGATGCCCAACTCATGATTGATAAAGACACAGGCAGATCGAGGGGATTTGGTTTTATTACTTATGATTCACCAGAGGCTGTAGATAAGGTTTGTCTTAACAAATATTTGACGTTGAAAGGAAAAGCTATGGAAGTGAAGCGTGCCGAGCCTAGGGGACAGCATCAACAGAATCAAAATCAACAAAATCAACAGCAACAACAAAACCAGTATAACAACCCATATACCAGTGCATATGGCCAATATCAAATGCAATTTGGCCAGAATCAGCCCAACTTTGCTGGTGGTACTCCCGAGATGATGCAAGAGTACTGGCAGAGAATGCAGCAGTGGTATATGTTCCAACAACAGCAAGCTGGTATATCTGCACAACAAAATGGAGATGAATCATTCAATGAACAGCCTGAGCAACAACCATTGAATCCCCAGCAACAAGCTACTGGAACTGATGCACCTCAGGAGTACAATGGCGGGAGCCCTAACGCTAGTTCTAACCTAGGCCAAAGACTCCCAGAAGGGCCCGCAGCAGCAGCCCGTCCCGACGGACCTCGCAGCGGACCTCGGAGAGAACGCTTTGACTATGACAGTGACAATCGTAGACTCAACCTCCCAAAGGGTCCTAGAAGAGGGGCAGGCAATGCTAGTGGTGGTGCTAGTGGAGGATACAGAGGAGGCAGGGGTGGTTACAAAAGAGGTGGTTTCCACCCATATGGTCGTGGGGGACGGAGATAAACTACCATTGAATTTTGCCGATCTATGATATAATTACCACGATAAAGCCAGCAGTGCCATTTTTGAAAAGAAGAAATGAAAAGTGACGAATTATAAGTATACTGGGATGAAAAAATAAATATGTATTGATCTTAGAGTATCGTTTGAAGAAAAAAAAAAAAAAAAAAAACGAAGTCTCAAAGAGTTATACAAAAGTCAAAACAATTGATCCCCGAAAGAGTCTAATACTTGTAGCTAACATGAATTTCAACTCAATTCTTAAAACAAAAAAAAATATATATTTTTTTTTAAAGAAACAATTCGTATTACAGGACGCCACTATCGAGTGTCCTAAAAATCTATATAATCTATAGAGAAAAACCTGCAACACGTCTGATTAGTGTACTGAGTATTGAAAAGATTACTGCAACTTTTTCACTAAGCTTATGTCGAAGTTGTTTTCAAACATGGATTAAACCGATGTAAATCTCTAAGTAAACCCTTATCTTCTCTTACCTCCACGGCCATTCTTAGCCTGTTTCTTCTCCTTTAATTGTCTGGATTTTCTAATATCTTCATTGGATCTTAATTCTTGTCTCTGACCAGGCTTGTTGAATCCCTTAACCCTCACACCAGAATCCACAGCCTTATCAACCTTCTTCTTTTGCTTGTGGTAATCATCCCTAAACCTATCAGGGGCTCTTGGTGCTTCAACCTTCTTGTGCTTGAATCTTCTGTTATCCTTTTCCTTATTTTGTTCTTCAGAAACAGTGGCATCGAAAGATTTGATGTTTCTCTGTTTCTTCCACTGATCGAACTTTCCTGATTTGAAAGTGGCAGGTATTCTTTGTCCACTTTCTCCAATAATGTACTTCTTTCCTTCAACAGATTGACTGTTGATGTACTTACCCTTCTTCTTGTCCCATTTCATGATTTGAGAGTTTCTCTGTAATTTGTCATCATTTTCCAAATCAAAGGTAGCCTTGGCAGCATCATTTGCGAACGAGTTAGGAACAGCAAACTGCTGATCCTGGATTTCCGAGGCAGGCGCATGGTGACTGATGAAGAATTCAGGATCTCTGTACGACTTCTTTCTGTGCGTCTGTTTTTTATGCAACACACTGTCACCATCCTCAAAAGCATCAGCCAATTCATCATCATCGGCTTCTATGCTCATGACATTGTAACCAACTTCACCAGCATCTCCCTTCAAAATTTCATCTTGAACCGTATGGCTCAAACCAGCTAATCTTTCTTGTTCTAATAATTCCCGTTTCTCCTTGGCCTTTCTTTGGATGGGGGCAAGCTGACGTCTTCTCCTATTCATTAGATTGACCATAGAGTCTTCTTCCTTTTCCTTACCTTTCTTTGTGAATTCAAAGACAGTTTCTTTTACCCTTCTATCCTGCAATTTCGCAAGAAAGTTATCTCTTTCCTTCTCCAAGTTTGGTCCAAAAAGTAAATGCTGCTCGTCCCAAGAACCTGTTTGCAAAAGCTCCTTACTTCTTTTAACGGATTCAGCAGATGCAGCTTGTCTAGTACGATAATATAGCTTTTCTCCCTTGACAGCAACGTCTTTGATAACTTTCAAGTCGTAGTTGTTTTTAACCAATGTGTTGTACATTTCTTCAACAGGCTCCAATTGATCTCTTGGTAGAGCACCAAGAACCATTCTATCGGTATATGAGACTTTAGGTTCAACATAGTTGCCTCCTTTAGAAGCTTTGAGTAATTCACACTTTTTCTCATGCATAGACGTAAGTAAAATCTTCTTTCCTAAGAACAACTCAATGTCAAGCAAATAAGGTAATTCACTTTCATTGACAATAGAATATGCCCAACCTCTATTTCCAGCTCTTGCAGTTCTTCCGACTCGGTGAATGAAAATTTTGGAGGATGCAGGCAAGGTGAAATTGATGACGTTGGCCAAGACAGGGATATCGATACCACGAGCGGCAACATCAGTGACAACCAACAAGTTAGTAAGTCCAATTCTGAAGCGGTACAATTGTTCACGTCTAGCACGTTGATCCAAAGAACCATAAATATAAGAAACAAGGAACCCAGCTTCTCTCAACAAGGTGGTAACGAACTCGACATGATGTTTAGTGGGAACAAAAACAATAGTGGAGTGAGGCGAAGGCAACACATTAGCAGGTGGGAGTCTTTCCTTCTTAAACTTCTTCCTCTTTTTGGATGTGTTGTCATCATCTTCATCATCCGTGACATCGTCCGCCCGTTTGCTTTCCTTTTTAATTCTGGCTAGTTCCTCTGGGGTGGGCAATGGAATCTTGATGACATTTTGAATTACACACAACAAAGCCGCTTCTCTTTCTGTTTTCTTGACTGAGAAAAAGGCCATTTGCAAGAGTTCTGAAATCTTGGTTTCCGCATCGAGACGCACCAAAACAGGGTTAGTCAAACCGGCCTTGGCAAAGTCGATAAGAGAGCGAGGAAGTGTCGCAGAAAACAAGAGCGACTGTCTATTCAGGGGAAGGGCAGCCAAGAGCTCATTAAGCTGCTCGGCAAAACCCATCTCGAACAATCTATCGGCCTCGTCAAAAACAATGTACTCTACTGTTCTCAAGTCCAAGTCCATTTCCACTTTCAAATGCAAGAATCTTCCCGGGGTGGCGACAATGATGTCTGGGTTGGACATCATCGAAGAAAACTGTTCCTCCATGGCATCACCACCGATAAGAACCACAGACCTCAAGTCTGTACCTTTACTAAATTCCTTGACTTGCTTGAATGTTTGCAAAGCCAACTCTCTTGAGGGTGAAAGAATAACCGCTCTTGCACCCACCTTGGCATTATGTGCTTTCAATTTTTCTATCACGGGTAAAGTGAAGGCAGCAGTTTTACCGGAACCAGTTCTTGCCATACCCACAACATCTCTGTTTTCCATAATTAAAGGAATGGTCTTTCTCTGAATTGGCGTGGGTTGCTTATATCCTTTCTTGGAGATATTCGCCAAAATGAATTTCGAAAGTCCAAACGAGGCAAATGTTCCGGCCTTCGCCTTTTTCGCATTGGGGTTATTTACTGCAAAATAAGATGCAATGTCCTGCGAGTCCTTCTTTTCCAGCTCCTCGTCGTCCGAGAGTTCCATAGAGGGCATGGCCAAAGCTTGATCTTGAGGCTTAGTGGCCTTCTGTTTTTTCTTCGCGGGTTTCTCCTCCTCTTCATCATCATCACTGATGACGTCTTGAAGTTCTTCACCATCTGAAAACGTTTCTACATCAGAGCCAGAGTCCGAGCTGAATTCTGAGTCCGAGTCATCGTGCTTTGCAGAAAGGGCAAGAGAGCCAGCGATATCAAATCCTTCGTCGTCAGACATTTGAAAGATAATCGAATGTATGTGGTTATTGCTGTTTAAGTAAGCTGGGGATTTTTGGAAAACTCAGTACCAGGAAATTCCGAAGAGCATCGCAGGAAAACTGCTGCTGCATGCAGTGCGTTATGAAAGGATGATGGTTATAGCTTAGGAGAAAGGTAGATTTCAATGCCTCTAAAATAAAGACAGAGAAAAATACACCACTTTAAAACATTGGCATTCTAAGAAACGCGAATTAGTTTACATATATAGTCTATTTAGCGGATATTTAGTTTTATTCTTATTTGAGTTCTGAAGTCTGAGTTCCTCCCGTTCCTAGTACTGTACTGGGTGCGACCACAGGAGCACACTGGCAAGCTCACCTACATGTTATCGCAGGCGCAATTATGTCTCCACGCGCACCAAAGCTAGGCACGGAGTCAGTTCATTCCCATACAATCGGGGCTATTTATTCGAAAGAGCTTATCTTGGTCTCTGATACCGAATCCAGATTTCCTAGTCTAGTTTTAAAAATGAGGCTTTTATCACAAAAGAAAGTAAAATTTTCCGTGTGTTTGAAAATAACCAGTCCGTCTCGTACCACTGTGTAGCAACTTGTTCTAGTGAGCGAACTTCCAAACGTATTTATCAGCCCCCCAAAAAAAACGTACAGATTAACCATCCTTTTCTTAATTCTCCATCCCTTATGTTTTAACCTTTCATCGTTAAAGTTTTGGTTCTTGTTTTATTGCTGGGGTAAAAAAAGCACCTTTTCTTAAGCCACCCTCTGATCATGAACTCATGTCATGATTGTTTCGAACTCATCCATATTCTCCAATTCGTCCTGCTGAGTAACCTTTTTTACCACCTCTCTCTTAGACGATTCTACCACATGACCATCGAGAATCAACTCATCTAGGATGTGGTATGCCTTGGAGAAACCAAAAATAATATCCAACTCGCACACATTGCCATACAACTTGTCCATCTGCTCGACGTACCTGTGGATCACCTCAAGGGCCAATAGACCATTATCCAGGGCATCTATTCCCATGACAAAAAATAAGGATGCATACCGACGATAAACAATCTTCATGTCCTTATACTCAAGAATGTTGCACATCTTGGCTCTTCGAGACAAGATAATCGTGGTCAATTCTCTGGTGATCTTGGCCTTGTCTTTCTGGCTACTGGCTTGGTACCATTTCGACAACCTGACTTTTCCCTGTCTTGATAATAAAAGCGTAAATGTAATTGCCATGGTGGTATGAGGCAGTTATTGTAAAGCTTGTATTTTGTTTTTATTTTATGTTTGAAGTATCTTGTTAAGTGTGTTGTATATCTCTTTTGGTCTGTATTTCTCACACCAAAATCCAGTGTGCTAATGCATGTACAGGTGTTCGCGTAGCCCGGCCCGAGGTAAGTTAATACTTAGTTCAGCTCTATATTAGGAATAGCACACGGTCTATAAAAAAACTGAAAATTCATTTCTGTGAATTAAGGCTTGGGTATCTAATCTGATACTTATTTGTTTTGGGAATTTCTCAAGAAAATAGCTAGAAGTTCGATGCTTAACAATACAGTCACGTAACATAATTCATGGAATCTGCATTCCTAGGATATTATGAACTACCCGCATTGAGGTCACAGACTGGAATACTACTCCAAGTCACCAACCGTACTTTCCAAATGCTTAAGCTGTGCAGAAATTTCCGCGCAAAGGAAGTTCCGGCCTATATCTTTGAAGTGGTCTATTGCTAGCCTTGCCTCACAAAGAATCGTGTCCATGTGCTTCCAGATATCCATTTCTAAGTCGGTGCCAGTACGCCATCTCAAACTCAGCCCGTACAATCTGTGCCTGCCATCTTTGTCAAGAGTCTCCCCTGCCTCTTTAAGTGCCCACGGATCGAGCTTAGGAAAATTTGCATGAAGAAACATCATCTTTGGATCCCCGATCTTACTTAAGGCAGTTTTGAGTTCTGCACCCTTGAGACGCGCAGAGAGTTCCTTCTTTTCCAAGCTTAATTTGTAGTCCTCGACTGGGTCGTATTGACCCATTGCATGTCCAGTATAAACATCATGCTTGACATTTCCTAAAGAAGTCAAAAACTTACCAACTTGGTAAAACGGTTTCTTGAGGATCACGGTTGCAGCAAGAAACGTCTCCTTGTCACCCTCACCTTGAGTTCCTTGAGAAAAAATCGGGTAAAAGAACTTTGGGCCGTAAGAATTATAGTATAATGCAAGAAGTACGGCCTTGAGGTGAGATTTTTTAGAAACCATGAGCTGTCCAGATTCAGATGAAGGGTCTGGGATAGCCCCCACCCGTTCATGATATGGGAACTCCTTAAACCAGTCAAATTTTCCAGCAATTGATTGTTGTTGATAGAATCCAAAATGCTCGGAATATCTGGGAAGCAATTCACTCTTACTTACAGATTCTCCTGCAATTTTATAGAAGCTAGGGGACGTAGATCTTCGCCAATAGTCAGGCCACACGACAAAACCACGCGAGACAAATGGCTCGTTTTTAAATAAGTGATCTGGCGAGTAGGCCGCAATATTGTCACTGTCCAATAACAAGACATTTTCGAAGCTCGAAAGGAGAATTGCCAATGATTTATATTGATATCCTTTGAATGACAAGCGCGAAGCAAAATCCAAATCGTCTCCATACAACGCCACAGGCAAGTAAATACACTTGGCATTCATTGCCGGGAAAACCTTTGTACAGAGTTCAAGGTCGTATTCGTCCAAAGTAGGAATCAAAATTTCCACTGGGAGATTACAACCACCACCCCTAAGACTTCTTATAGATAGCAAAGTGAGCCAATTGAACTTACCACCTCCAACGTAGACAATACCATCACCCTCATACAATCCCTGGGGCGCCTTTTCAGGAAGATGATCCATTATGTACTTATGGGAGGCGGTCAATGCGTCCAACTCAATGTCATTCAATTGGAGAAAAGAAGAGAGATACTCTTCCGAGAAAAGAGGGTCGAGTTTGCCATCGTCGTATCTTTCAGACTGGCAAACCACCCCATCACGATACCTCTCCAACTTGTCATCCAACAGAGGTTTTGCCTTGATGATGTCTTTGAATATATTCTTATAAAAAGTGTGCCCTAAAGCCAACCTTTCTGGGTCTTTGGAGAATGACTTTATATGTGCAATTTTTTCTTTATCAATCTGGGAAATGGAAGATTTGAAGATTTTCTTGGGACGTGGTGTTAAAGATCCCTTTTCACTCCCACCGTTCAAGTTCGCTTTCGTATCTGAGGCTTTGGTAGCTTCTTTATTCTTACCCTTTGTGTCTTCTTCCGGTTCAGGGTCCTTATCCATATAAGAGGCAAGTGGATTGAAAGGCTGGTCTTCTTCAGACAATGATAGCACAGATTTCCAGTTACAGAGGAATGACGGGAGGAAACCACAACTGCTCTCAGGGTCGGTCACATAGTGCAACTCGTCGACACGGAAGTCACTCCAGAGGTAAAGAAGTGAAAAAACACCCACCAATAGCAAAGTAGCTGCTGCGATGTATACATTCCGATGGCGGCGCCGCTGTAGCCGAAGGCGGAGAAGTATATTTTGAAAGAAGTTCATGGCTGATTATTTTGAGCAGAATTCCTCTAAAAATGTTGTACCGTTGGATGAATGGTGGATCTTGTGTGTCAAGTTTGCGGAGCGACTACCACAGAGAAAAATCAATGCTTGCGGAGCCAGATAAATAGTTGGCTGCTATATACCTTCTTTGGGGGCGTGCCGTACAAGGACCTTTTTTATCTTTTCTGAATTGGTGAAAGCAGGAAAGTGGAGTGAGTGCTGCGTGAGTAAAACGGCTGCGTAGCTATGAGCCTTGGGTTTTCAGAAGGTACGAAAGAGACGTGCGGGTGTGGGTCCAGCGTGTCGATGCGCATGTGCAGTGTATAGTCTAATGTCCCCGTACAGTCTTTGACTCTTTGGCGATTATTGGAATGCCACACAATTTCGTGGAGAATACACTTCCGGGGTACTTCCCATCAATATTCTCTTCAATAGACTTCTCAGTATAATTATTTCTTAAATAATGTTTCAAATTGGAAACCGACTTGTGACTCCGAACCCCAGAAAATGTTTTCCACAGAAACATTGATGTGCCATTGTTAACTGGCTATAATAGCCGACGGGCAAGTGCGAAGGATCGCCCTGCCTCTGCCAGCGCTTTTGATTGAATAGTGGTGGGGAGATCCCAGGTGGAAAATAAAGGATATATAGTATTTCTATATATATGGGGAATTGAAGATCATGTTTTGTGGGGTAAATTAGAGACATTCAAAATCTTACTGGTTTCAAGAAAATGACACTGTGACCGTGTCCGTGAACAGGTTAGGAAGGGTGTTGTCGGGTGAATCTCGGTGACCCAAATTGCCATGGCGCATGGGTCATCAGAATATATATGCTAGATAGTTGATGATTTTTTCAGGGTTTTTATTTACAAGTCATCAAAGATAACCTTAATTAAAAGAGACTACCAAAATATAAATCCGGCCCCCAAAGCACAATGATCATGGGTGCACGACATAATGTCTTCCGGCTGGATCCCCTTTTAAAAGTTCGGGTCTTGTCTTGATGGAAAAGTAAAATGGCATCAATATTTGGTGGATCAATCTTTAGTCGACCAGCATTAAGTAACCAAAGCGAGGTTTCCTAAAATCTAAGGCCTGAACAATGTGTCTTAAATTCAAATGTACCGTCTTAAGTTCTGAATTATCGGCACGGGCATAGACTAAATCTCGTCATTAAACTTGAAATAGTGATACTTCACTAACTACGATTTGCACATTCACTGATTTACCCAGAAAAAAAAATAATAGTAATAAAATACGAAGTTGTTAGACAAGTTAGTATTTTACACACGGAGAAGTATGAGCGGCTGGGGGTGGGGTTCAAGGTTTCATGTGAAATGGTAGTTCTGTTTCAATTTTTTTAAAGACACAGTTCAATTCAAACATCTCACTACAGATGATCCATTAATGTGAATTAATTCGCTACCTCTCAAGCATGCATTTAATACATTGTTTATGTCAATTGTTTAATTCTCTTCAGGACGGTGCGACTATTGATAATTTTGGCGGTGTAAGTCCATAGCCGGCAATGTACTTCATAGTAACCAAAAGTTGGACTCATTGAATAAGACAGTACCCGATAGCTAATAGTACGAAATTTGAAATTTGGAGAGCCTCTGGTTTTTAACCCGAAGAAAAGTTGTTTCTGTAATATTTATTCCTTGTTTCAAAACTTCATGCTTTCCCACATCTCTGAATGCACACGGGCACTGCGCCTCAATTGCCTCATATGGACTGAATACATGTGTGACTAATATGATGTCCATGCTCCATGAGGGCCCAGTTGTAAATAGTCATTGAATTCAAAATAATATACCGAGTTTAGTTTAATTTCGGAAAAATCAAATAAAAAGAACCAAGAAAAGAAAAAAGAATCTCGTATTTGAGATATGGTTTCTTAAAAGTTTATTAGCAAGGATTCTTGCTCGTCCCGTATCACATTTAGCAACTGCTGGCAATAAGTTAGACAAGAAAAATGCTCGACGAGGAGCACAAGTGCACAGCCCCAATATTTCATAGAATCATCCTCACTAATTATCCAATTATTCACAAGCAGAATCCGTCCATATCCTTCATTTTAGCCAACTTCTAAATTTGCTGAGCTGATGGTTTTCAAAGTCTATGATCCCTGCCGTGATACAATGACACATCAATACAGACTCACACATCAACAGAGATCCACACAGTAACTAACTACGCATGTCATTAAATTGCGTGGCAAAGTATTAATCAGAGATAAAAATAATAGTTTAGTCTATTCTCACACACGTTTTCAAATGAGTTTGGACAAGAAAGTGGTGGAAATAATAATCTCACGCTCCATTTCCCGGAGGTCCCACGTTGCCAAAAACGCGCATATGGTTAGAGATATATTACGTGGGGAGCAAGAGTTCTGAAATTAGCCCTGTTGACGCAGGCAAGGTAAACACAGCAAAAGCGGGGTAAATAATATCCACTAAGAATTCCCCTTATACTATCATGGTGTAAATTTAATCCGAGTTCATTATCTTTTACTTATTTAATTATATATTTTAAAAATAAGACCTGTGCAAATACCAATTTAGAATCTTTGAATTAGGCACATGTATTCCTCGTTTTCCAAATGACTGATAACATGCCCGCACCCCGATCCGCGTCACCATAGGTTTCTCTGCCTAGCGACTGCGTGCGCACAGCACCTCTATCGTTTAGAAAAAACAGAGGAAAAACCACCTTCACCAATATCTCCATTTCCATACTTCTAACGTCTTCTTACTGTGTTTGAAGTCTGGCCAAAAAAAAAAAGAAAAAAAAAAGAGAAACTAAATTACAGCCAGCTGTCTTCAAGCCATTATTCCTTTTGTATTACGCTCTCTAGATACATTTTCTGGATTTTTTAAAGGCTAGGACTTGTTGCTTTTTGTCATCCCCAAATCTCCCCACCCGGCCTTCGTAACAAAGTTATCTCCACCTTAACTTGCTACCACGGCCTTACAATCTTGTCATCAGCCAAGAAAGAAGTGTCCACATCACGAAAAAGAACGAAACCTTTGTCTTTTTTTTCTGGAGGATCGCAGGCCATCGTTCGCTGACCATCTCTAGATAAATGGTTACAGAGCTTTCACAGAAGATCTTAAACCCATGTCCCTGTTCTTAGTCGATCTTCGTACATGGACAATTCAATTGAAAACCCCCCTTCGTTAATCGACAACAATATCCCTGTTGTCACTGGCCGAAAGGCAGCTCGTTCCTTGAAACTATTCCGTGGTGATGGCGTTAGCCTAGATGCTCTTATCGATATTGACGACCAGCCCTCCGAATGTCTCAAGACTTCACCCCATGAAAAATTTTCTGGAAAAAAATCTCCAGAATTCAACCGAGAACAGTCTGATCTGTTTGGCCCAATGTTAGAGCCCGTATCGTCAGCAACATACTTCCCACATACGCCCATGAAAGATAGCTTGGAGGTTAAAGCAGAAGCACAATTGCCCCCGAAAGACGACAGAGAAACAGATAACCTACAACACTTGATGGCTGACTTGGAGTTCGATAGTGGTTCGCATGGCGAGCTCACTAAAATTAAAAAGCATTCACGCGATGACACGAAAACCACATCAAGGCCAGAAACTAGCACATCTTTGCAGGGTACCAGCCACGATCAGAATTTCACTGCCAATGAAATATACCCATTATCTGTCGAGCTACGGCCGTTCAAAAATAAAGTGGGGGGTCACACGGCAATTTTTAGGTTCAGCGAAAAAGCAGTATGCAAGGCGTTGATGAACCGTGAAAACTTGTGGTATGAGGCTGTAGAACGTAAGCACTTGGGCCTTTGGAAGTTCATGCCCAAATACATCGGCGTTCTCAATGTGCGCTATTCTAGCATAGTCCGCGAGGAAGAATCGACGCCTAAATTGGCCCCAGTTAGTCCGCCTCCCGAAACTGATGTCACGCATGGACCTACCGACTTGAGCAACATGCAAACAAAGTTGGACACAGAACTGGTACCTTTGCCCGGAGACATATTGCACCCAAAAAAGCAAAAGCGTTCCGTTTCATTCAACAGACACACAAAGCCGCCCGCATGTGTGTCGGCTAATGATGACCTTCCTCCAGAAGTTTCGCTTGACGATAATCGGCATATGATTCCAGATCTTTTGTGGAAGCAGTTTTCCAGCAGTGCTCCCAGTTCTTCATCGATAGAAGACACGGTCTACTCTCCTGAATTATACCCCACAACTCCAGTGGACTATAATGACGCTCAGAACTTTAGTATCGGCTCGACTTCTGTGAACCGGGACTTGCAGGCACAAGTCATCCAAGAAGTTTTTGTGCCACAAAGCCGGAAGTCGGAGGAGGTATTCCTGATGGACGACGAAGATAATATTCAGGCTAATCATGATGTAATGCATGAATCCATAGACTTGTCTGATTCTAAAGAACTTGTTAATCCTGTGTTGCGCAAACATACCCGATTTGAGAGATTTATTTTGCTTGAAGACTTAACTGCAGACATGAAAAAGCCCTGTGCTTTGGACTTGAAAATGGGTACCCGTCAATATGGGGTGGACGCTAGTGACTCTAAGCAGGGATCCCAGCGTAAGAAATGTGCTTCCACGACATCACGAAAACTCGGGGTTAGAATGTGCGGCTTACAGACTTGGAATAAGGCCACACAATCATACTACATGAAGGATAAGTACTTCGGAAGAAAACTTAAGAGCGGAATGCCATTTGCTAAAACGTTAGCAAAATTTCTTTTTGATGGCATCAGTGTCGCCTCAATAGTGCAGAAGATACCTACTATAATCAAGCAATTGGAAGATTTATACCTTTCTTTCCAGGACTTGAAGGGATACCGCATGTATGGGTCATCAATTCTTCTCATGTATGATGGGGCTGCACAATCACTCGAGAGTAACATCAAAGTCCACATCATTGATTTTGCACAGAGTGTTATTTGCGATGATACCAATACGGGAATTTATAGAAAGCCTCCAGTCCATCCCTATCTCCCTGACATGGGCTATCTCAGAGGATTACGATCTCTTATTTATTACTATAAGCAAATCTTCAAAATAGTGTATGGAGAGAGGTATGAAGAAGTGCTGGACACTATTGGTGAGATCGATGATGATAAACTCGAAATGATCGACAAAGCCAATGATTGGATTCGTGTCTTTGGCGACGACGAAAATGAAGCTATTAAGAAGGAAGAATTTGACCCTTTCAACATTGATTACCACTCTGATACTGACGAGACGGGAATTTCGGATTGATCAGTCAGCTTACACCCCATTAATGCATAAACTTAAGAATAACTTTTTTTAATTACAGTAAACAGTGTAAATCACTAAGAAATGGCCACATAGGCAACAAATACGATCTATAGTTCGTTAAAATACAGTGTTGATTCTTTATTTAGTAAATAGTATATGCATCCCTAAAGAAATAATACCACAATGATACTATTTAATTAACAAAAATCAAAGGATTATT
This sequence comes from Metschnikowia sp. JCM 33374, assembly GCA_005406065.1. Taxonomy (NCBI): domain Eukaryota; kingdom Fungi; phylum Ascomycota; class Pichiomycetes; order Serinales; family Metschnikowiaceae; genus Metschnikowia; species Metschnikowia sp. JCM 33374. The sequence continues at coordinate 281,071 of BIMT01000003.1, read as the reverse complement.
ATCGGGGGACAAAAATTCTTTTAGGGTCGTCAAGGCATCAAAGACACGCTTATTCGGCGTTTCTCTTAGCGACCTTCTTGGCGTGAGTGGTTTGGGTACCGAAGATCTTCTTATCTCTGTTCTTCTTTTGCTTTCTTTGTTGTCTGGAAGCCTTCTCGACCTTCTCAGCCAAACCGTATCTGACCAATCTGTAAGCTGGCTCGAATCTCTTAGCGTCAGCGACGGATTGGTAGATCAAACCGAAACCGGTAGACTTTCCACCACCGAATTGGGTTCTGAAACCGAAGACGGAGACAGCGTCCTTGTCAGCCTTGTACACTTCGGACAATCTCTCTCTCAACTCGTCCTTAGAAACGTTGGCTCTGTTTGGGTGCAAGACGTCGATGACGAATTGTCTTCTAGCCAACAAAGGGTTGGTGATAACCTTTCTAGTTCTGATAGTAACGGAGTCACTCTAATTTGTTAGTATTAAGGAACGGCCAAGGAAGATTTTTCCACGTTGAGAAGATGAAGGAATACATTGCCGCAAGGATTGAAAATCAATGAGTTGAACGGAAAAGAGGGAAGCGAAATTCTTAAACCCACTTTGATTGGAATGCAGTATGATTTCCCCTGCTTTACTAGCACAATATTACTGCAGCACCCGTAAAGGATTATTTTTGAAGATATTGTGTTTCAATGGAATGGCCGCTTCGGTATATTGAACTTGGGTTTTGGCGAATAAGGAACTCAGGTCTATGGGTCTCATGAGTTCAGGATTTTTAAAGGCGTACGGTATTCTTCATCATCGGGGTTCGTGGCGTGAACAGGCATTTCAGGAGCACATACCATCTTGTCAATATTGGTGGAAGTTAGTTAGGACGATGGAACGAAAAATTTTGATAAAAAGTTTTTGGCTTTTCGTGGGAGCGAGCGAGCGTGAGGCTTGTGCCTGCAGGAATACCTTGCGGAGGGAGGACAAGAACACAGTCACGGCGAGCACGTGATCAATTGAAGGTTTTTTTCTGACTGGTTAGCTTTTTGCAGGCGTGTACTCAGTGGTCTTTATATGAAGGCCATGGTAGCTATTTCGCAGCCAAGTCAAAGAAATCATGCCGCGGACATTATCATCGAGATCAAAGCCTGCGGGAGTATCTGTATCTTTAAAATGGTTAGGTCACGAGTGTATTTTCCACCATACTTTGTTTTATAAGTTCTGTAAGACATTCGTTAATGACTAAACTTTAGTATTAACCGTATTATATGATGTACCATGGATTGCAGTAGTGGCCACCTACTATATCATTACAATAATATACCGAATGTTTGCTCTAATATTCACCAATTGACCACCTTCCATGAATACTGTAGCCTCTCATTTTTCTTTTGCAACTTAGAACCCTCCCAAAAAAGAAAGGAAGAAAAAAAAAAAAGAAAAAAGAGCTGGCGAAGTTAATAGTAATTTATCTTCTTGATTCATATTTACCTGAAAATGAACCAGAGCTACTGTACCTAGCAAGAAAAAAGTACTAATTCAATGAAATGCACTTCCAAAGACACTTCAAGCAGAACAAGGGAGAGAGACAGTTGGCGATTAAAAATAAGATTGAATGATTTCAGATGGATGGGATTAGTGAATAGCCATTCTCACCGCCTTCACTTGTGTGTAATTGTCCAAAACAGCTGCACCCATCTCTCTACCCATACCAGAGCTGCCAAACCCGCCGAAAGGAACCATTGGGTGAAAATCATTGTAGGTGTTAACCCAAATTGTACCGGCTTTGAGTCTTCTAGAAACATCAATACATGTATTCACATTGGTAGACTGAATACCTGCAGCCAAGCCGTACTCGGTATCATTAGCCAACTTCACAACTTCATCAACGGTTTTGAATTTATGCACGGTAATAACTGGGCCAAAAATCTCTTCCCTGACAATCTGCATAGTTTCAGTGACATCTCCAAAAATGGTTGGTTTGACAAAGAACCCTTTACCCTCAGGTCTTTCTCCACCACTCAATAAAGTAGCTCCTTCCGACTTGCCGGTCTTGATGTAACCTAAGATCTTTTCTAATTGGTTCTGAGAATTTTGGGCTCCTTGCAAAACTTGCTCATCAAATGGGTTGCCCACCTTGACAGCTTCAGCAGCAGCCACAAATTTCTGAACAAATTCATCGTAAATTCCCTCTTGAATATATAGACGCGATCCAGCACAGCAGACCTCACCGGAATTGTAAAAGATACCAGTAATGACATTGTTGATAGCAACCTCAATATTAGCATCATCGAATATGATATGAGGTGACTTTCCGCCTAACTCCAATGTGACTTTTTTCAATGTTGAAGAGCATTTCGACATGATCATTTTTCCAGTGGCAGTAGATCCTGTGAATGCGACCTTTTTGATCAATGGATGCTCAGTGATAGCATTACCTGTTGTCTTTCCAAATCCATTCACAACATTTAAAACGCCAGTGGGGAGGACATCTTGCTCTTTTAATAACTTACAAAGATATAAGGCAGATAATGGAGTGGTCTCGGAAGTCTTCAACACAATGGTATTGTTAGTGGCAAGTGCAGGGGCCACTTTCCATGTAAACATCAACAAAGGAAAATTCCATGGAATAATTTGTCCACATACACCCAAAGGTTCTCTTCTTGTAAAATTAAAGTGAGAATCACCTGTCTCAAGCACAGATCCGGTGATTTTATCAGCCCAGCCTGCAGTGCTTCTGAAACAATCAACTGACAAAGCAACGTCACCTCTCGCATTAGAAATAGACTTACCATTATCCAAAGCCTCGATAGATGCAAAAAGCTCCGAGTTTTCTTCAATGATGTCAGCAATTTTGTTAAGGGCTTTTGCTCTGACTGATGGATCTGAAGCGGACCAACCGTTGTCAAATGCTGCCTGCGCTGCCTTAACTGCGGTATCGACGTCCTCATCCAAGGCCTCATAAACTTGAGCAACCTCTTCCTCGGTCGATGGGGAAATCACAGTGAAGTGCTTCTTCTGAGCAGGATATACAAACTCATTGTTTATATACAAACCTGTAGGCTGTTCATATTTGAGTCCGTTTGGAAGAGTGACATGAACAGACAATGACGAGCTTGAATACAACCTTGAGATTGTAGGGGCAATTGCCCTGGTAGACATCGTTTTAAACGCAGCGGACTTGATCATATCTATTTGCGAAATAATACTGGACTAGACGAAAAAAAAAAAAAACTAAATAGAACTATAGGGGTGGTATTTATAATCATTATATATTTTTGCTCCTCAAAATTTTGATATAGGAGGAGTCGGCCATTTAACCCCGCTTTTTCATGAAATCTTGACTAATTATTGCCGCACGAGTTGCTCCCAACCCTGATTAGGAGTGAATATAAGGCGTTGGAATGTGACTTTTAAAATGCGCAGTGGAGGCAAAGAGCCCAATTTAGCGCAGCTGCATTTTTAAAGTACTCACCTGGCCGGGGCTTTTTGATGAAATTTAACTACTAACGGTCAAAGAAAGTACATGTGTTATTTTACAAAAAAAATCATTGGGTATACTCGAATAAAGACAGGACATGCCAAGTTTTAACGGAAGTCTAAAGAAGTCTTTCCCGGATTTTGGGGTGAGATCTTTTTCACGTCAGAAGCAATAATACTTAGCAATTAAAGTTTTCTTGCACCGCATCATATTTTCAAACTTTTGGACAGAATCTATTCTCGTTAGATCGGAAAAAAAATACTAGAAAAAAAGAGGGGAAAAAGAGAGAAAAAAAAAGAGAAAAAACCATCAGGTGCTTATGAGACTTCGGGCCCATAAACTTTACCCAACCTATAAAAAAAATCCAGCTTTTAGCATATTGAAGGTTTACTTATCAGAAATTTGAAAAGAAAAATAGGACTTCAAAAAAAAAAAAAAAAAAAAGAATATGATCGATTTGACTTCAAATGCAAAAGTTTCCTTGAGTCCGTGATTATTATCAACACCACTCGACTCACTAACGCCGGGAGGTTTCCCCACAAATTCTGCACACCAGGCTGGCGATAGCACGCGTAGTCATTCTCCGCATTTCATCACCAGCAACTACTGCGAAAGTTTGGGCTATGGACTTTGAACATTTGCGGGAAAATAGAAATTAAAGAGAAGCGAGATAACCAAAGGTAATAACGGCTTATCTTTGATATAACAATATGGCTCACCTCACAATGGGCGGTGTTTGAAAGGTCATTCGAGACTACTCAGCGGCTTCCAATATCAAATCCAATTTAGTAAATTACAACATATGAAATCGATAATTTTGTTTTCTCCTGTAGCTCTTCTAACTGAAAATCACGAAAATTCTTGGGGATGGTGTTTAATTGTTGACTATACATAAGAAACTCCAGAAACCATATCGCGGTCGAGTGCATTCCAGTAGTTCGCGTATAATACGTATTGGGACGAATCAGTAAACTTTTACCATTGACGAGCCGGAATGTGACAAAATTAAGACTTCATTGTTAAACATTAAGATTAAGAAAAAAACAAGCTTTCATAAACCAATATAATTTTACAATATCAATAGATTATTGTTGTACATTCCCATATATTAGTGCCTTGTTCTTTTCCATGGGCTGTGCATTTTTCGGGCTGCGCGCTCTTGATGCCTCTGACTCCATCTCTTCACTCCATTTCTGCATATCTCACCCATGTGAACTCACCTAACATCTTGGTGGCCTACAAAAACACCATTTAAAAGTCAAATGTCCCAGTTGAAATGGATCAGGGGTCCTGTTTGTGGTATCGACAACTGTCGGTCGCGGCTATATAGGCGAGATGCCGGCCGAAAGTTCTGTCAGTTTGGCCATGTTGCGGAAGGTAATCTTGATTTTGAGGACGAAGATTCAGGAAGCTATAGTCAGACCAAACGGTTGAATATACAACTTACAGATACTGGATTCGGATCACAGGCCTTCTCGACAGCTGCATCTGCTTCTTCTATTCTGAACAGTAAAAGCAAGGAACGATATCACGGTGAAGAAGGAGTTGTTTTTCTGTATAAGTGCCTACAGCTCGTGTTGCGTGATATCATGCCGAAAGTGCTACGATATCTTTATAAGGACCTCGGTGAAGATGCTTTGAACTCACTTATAACCTCCATGGAACCGATAGTCAAGCTATTCTGGATTCGTTGTGTTAAAAAGACTTTTGCCCGTGTAATTCCGGCAGTTGTTGACTTGTATGCTATTATTTATTTGGCCCTTCGACAGTTGAACAGATACCCAGTTTTTCTTGACGAGTATTTGGAAATGCTTTCCAAAAACAAGGTCCCTTTTGTTAATGCAATGGAAATTCTCCCCGTGAATATGCGAAATGTCTTGCCGATATCCGCTGTACAGTGCTTTACAATGATTTATGTGCCACATAGTGACTACTTTTACTCATTTATAGCCAAGTGGACCGCTAACCTCGCACTTCTAGGTGTGCGTATCACCCCTGTTGACTACTCATATCCCATTGTTTTCAAGTTATTGACTGATCTTCGCATACCACATGCTCCGCAGTTGCTAGTGATATATCATACTCTCGTGACAACAATAACAGACGGTGTCTTTCAGCAACAAGGTTGGTACTCCCCCCAAACTGTTCCAGAAGTCCAGATTATTGCATGGATATATTATGTCATTCGCCTCTACCTTTTGACATCTGCTGAAATTTTTGATACAGCCCAGTGGATTGAATGGCTTTCGCGGGATGAAGAACTCCCTTGTTTCAGTAATCGTATTCATCACATGACTGCCGAGGAAATATTGAATCTTTCTTCTGAACAGGTTTCCAATTATCTCGATTGGGTTCACGACAATGTTGTATCCGGAAGTTATAGAGACCCAGAGGGTGAGGGCCTTTCAATAATGGAAAAGAAACTAAGCAAGATTTTCACCTTTGTGAAGAGTGACCCGCCTCCAAAGACCCGCGAAACAAGCCAGCCTTTCGAGGTTGTTAAAAACAACTTGAGCCCCACAGATATGGCCCAAGTAGATGCTCACCTTGAAAAGTTTATTTGCACCAGATATGGTGTGAAACCCACCACGCTTCTGAACTGGTTTGAAAAGATAGAAAGGATTCTCTACAACAAGTTCAGTTGAAATCCATTTATTTTACAAGTATGTTTCCTGCTAGGTCCCCGTCAAACCTGAATCTCTGGGAATGTGAAAGCCGGACTTTCAAAGCATTATGGACGGTGTAATAAGGCACTTCAAGTCCACTAGTAGTTGTATGACGAGCCGAAAACAAAGCATACTAAAAAAAATCACAACATCAATTATTATTATTATTTTTTTGTCAACTTTATCAAATAGTCCATTGATCATTGTATAGCTATGGTATAGTTATTTTGTGTCAGATATTGCCCTTTGTTCTTAACTCCGGTGTTTGTTGCGAATGCGGGGCATCATCGAGTCCGGTTGCGCGTTCCATATGTACGTCAACATAAGTCCCACCCAACTTACCCTGTCAAGTCAAGCACCACGAAAATGAGCAGTGCGGGACATGAACAAGGTGAACTTCCTGTTGATATTGAGTCCACTACTGAAAATCACGAATCACAAGTCCAAGAAAAAAACGGGTATTCTGATGGTTACGACCAGATGCTCAAAGACTCCAATAATGAAGCGACCAACATTGAAGCATCTAACTCAACAGGACATGAACCCAAGTTGGATATCTCTAGAGAACAAACTCCAGAAACTGCAGATGATATGGCTTCTGTGTATTCTGATCTGGCACCTGGATCTCCGGGCTCAGACAACGAGGGAAACCAGCGAAGAAGGACCATGCCCTCTTTGGATACCGACCGCGCAGTTGTCAAGCGGACAAGAACCGAAGAAAGTGCCGAAAAGAACGATACTCCACTGTTAGCCGTCAAAGAAACTCACAAAAAGAGAATATCTGGAAAGGCTATCGAGAAACAGTGGATACCTTTTGAGAATGAGTCATTCAAGTCGTTTGAGAATTTATGTGCAATTTCAATGGGAAGTGTGCTTGAGCGATTTAAGAACTCCAGGCAGCGTGATACCAAGGAAGCAGAAACACAACGCATCTTGACGCAGCATTGGCTTAGTGGAAAGCTCCCCAAGTCATTCTTGGCAAGATTGAAAGTGACCAAGCTACCCCCACTGAAATCATTGGTGGTACGGATGAGGGGCGTTCAAGATAACAATTTCGACCCTCTTAGTATCGACCAAGTAAACCTTCGCAAAACAGTATTTGAGACTTACCTTCTGGCGGAAATGAAGCAACTCCAGAGCCTCGAGGCTTATCAGAGCTCCCTTCAGAACACCTACAATCTGGACCTTGAGTATCTCAACGATTTCAAAAAGACAACCTCCAATATACGAGGCCAGATTTCCCAGGAGAGAATTAGAAACGCGAGGGAGCTACATTTGGAGAACAAAAATGACGATGAAATATTGGATATCAAAATGAAACCAAAGCTACCGTCTGTGGATACATCAACCTTTGCCACAACCAGGTTTGACCCGGATCTAGACAATGACTTACAACCACTTTTAGATGATATCCACCAGGAATTATCGAAGTTTGACTCGCGTAAACGAGAAATCCTCGATTTATGTGATCAGCTCGACATAATAGAGCGTCAGCTATATACGCGGAAAACGAAGTGACTTGAGCTAATTCCAATGCACTTATACCATCATCATTACTACCATTGACAATTTCATTGACATTGCTTTCATCATTATTCATTTTCATTATCCATCCAGAATTAATCGACATGTATCCAATACACCGTGATAAGGTGTATGGACGCATCATCCACACGGAACGACCAGTATCCATCTTTTTGCTCGTCCCATACAGCACTTACCACCGACAGGATATTCACGTCAGCGTCTACTTCTGGTTCCAGGTCAATCTTGGTTACCAGTACCAAGAATTTGTGCTTCGAGCTTTTGGTGCTTAATTTCTGTGCGATGTTCCGTGCAGCTTGCTTAGAATCATTCAACGTCTGAATCTGCTCAGAAATCATTAATTTCAAATCCTCGGCTCCAATAGGACTCTGGCTAGTTTCGGTTGCATTGAGAATTTTGATCGACATCTCTCTGACAAGTTCTCGATGGAATATTGTGGGGGGTCTTCGTCGTGCAGCTTGCTGGTGGTCTGTGTGTGATAACGCGCACCGGGCGGCTTCATCTTCATCCGACCCGGGCTGGCTCGTCGCGCGAGGCAATCGTTGGCACCCGTGACATTTAAATTTTCAAAAAAGGAAAAGAAGAAAGAACGAAAACAAAAAAAAAGGAAAGAACTTTGATGGATTTATTCGATGTAGAAAATTCTTTCTACATCTTAAGGAATAATTTGATTTCATTTTGATTATGTGAAAATGGGTGCAATCATTCGCTCTACTGTCCACACACAAGTGGTCCCTACGCGTGGCATGAAGGCGGTTCGTAACTTGGCTCAAATCTAAGTTTCGAGTAAAATACGAGCATGGTTACTAGCGCGCTGCACAAACACAGAGAAGGCAAAAAAAAAAAACTGGGAAATAAGAATTTACTTACATTAGCGTTTCTTTGAACCAAAAGAAAGAAAGTGCTAAGTCCTATCGAGTGTCACTCATTAAATAAAGTCCCAATTCTTTCAGTATGGAGTTTTTCAAAAAGAAGTCTGGAGATCCGAAAACCAGTGGAAGCCTCTCGGATGGAGATTCTTCGTCTATAAGCTCCCGTGTCACGTCCGTCTCGTCTGCCACTTCCAAAAAAGGCCTTGTGAAATGTCAAAAACCGTTTGAAGAGCCCCTCAACCCGACAAAAGCCCCCGAATTGAAGCTCTCTGAACATGAGCAGTCGTGCTATGGTGAAGTTTTAGCGCATTTCCAAAAGTTCATTGAAACTGACGTGCCAGTCAACGATAGTGCGGGTGCACCTACGCATCCAGTTACGGAAGCGGAAAAGGCATGGTTGACCAAAGAGTGCTTTTTGAGATATTTAAGGGCTACTAAGTGGAAGGTTGGTCCTACCATCAAGAGGATCGAGGATACAATTGTTTGGAGACGCACTTTCGGAGTTGTGGCGATCGAAGGTCACACAGACCCTAAGAAATACATAACGCCTGAAATGGTCGAGCCTGAAAATGTTACTGGAAAAAATCTTATCTTGGGTTACGACATTGATAACAGACCCTGCTTGTATCTTCGAAATGGATATCAAAATACGTCTGCCTCTATAAGACAGGTGCAACATTTGGTATTTATGCTAGAGAGGGTTATACAGTTCATGCCAGCAGGCCAAGATACGCTAGCTTTACTTATTGACTTTAAGGCTGCACCAGCACATTTGAAACTTTCGGCTAAGTTTCCATCACTCAGCATATCTAAGCAAGTGCTTCACATTTTGCAAAACCATTACCCCGAAAGATTGGGGCGAGGCCTCTTTACAAATATACCTTGGATTGGTTACACGTTTTTCAAAGTTGTTGGGCCTTTCATAGACCCATACACAAGACTGAAAACTATTTATGACCAGCCGTTTGAAAACTTTGTTCCTAAGGAACAATTAGATAAAGAATTCAATGGTATGTTGGACTTCGAATATGTGCATGATGTATACTGGCCGATCATGAACGAGATAGCAGATCGAAAAGCCGCCATCGTTCGTGATAATTTCAAGAAATTGGGAGGAAGTATTGGTTTGAGTGAGTACGATCTCAAGAAGAGCTCGTAGATTTTGCAAGTGTTGGTGGGGCGTTTATTTATTGAAAAGTCTTCTGGAGAAGACTCGCGGCATTAGAATAGAATATAGGCAGAACGTGGGGCATTATAGGATAACATCGTATGCATCTATATCTTTCTCACTCTAATTTCTGCAACTTCAACAACCAATCAAACAAAAATGAGAAAGAAAATTAAAATTAAAAAACATTAATTAATAGAACATCATTGTTTAATTACCGCGTCCAACCCCGTCCGGTAGTCGTTTCAGAGTCAAATCTATTAATTGTGTGCGCATTACCGTGCAGACAAACTAACCAAATATTGCCCAGTCCTTCGGGAACCTTGTCAAAAGAGCATTAACAATGTATTCACTCACATTCATAACACATGGTAAGCAACTTACAGAACAAGAGAACCATGACATCGAGGAGTTTGTCACGGCGAAGTTGCAGGTGAACGTCTTGGAAAAGACCGAGCTTTCGCCTAATAGAGTAGTCGACTTCCTGGTCGACACGGACGTTCCAGATTTGGTGCTGGGTCTCGTAAAGAAAGAAGCGGACCTTAAGGCATACGATATTGTGTTCCAGAAAACTTCAGAAAGGCAGAATAAGAAGTTGTTCATCTTCGACATGGACTCAACGTTGATCTACCAGGAAGTCATCGAGTTGATTGCAGCTTATGCGAACATCGAGGACAAGGTTGCGGAGATCACCGAAAGAGCCATGAATGGAGAGCTTGACTTTAATGAGTCATTAAGAGAGCGTGTGCTTTTGTTAAAGGGCATCGATGCTTCCACTCTCTGGGATGAATTGAAGGAGAAGATCCGCATCACCAAAGGAGCCCGTGAGCTCTGTAAGGCATTGAAGAAACTCGGAGTCGTGATGGGTGTGTGTTCTGGGGGATTTATTCCTTTAGCTTCTTATGTCAAAGAACAACTAGGCTTGGACTACGCTTTTGCAAACACCCTTGGTGTGGATGAGGACTCGAAACTCGACGGTACAACTAGAGGATATATTGTCAATGGAGAAAAAAAGGCTGAGCTTTTGCTTGAGATTGCTGCTAACCACAACATCGAACCAAAGACTGCAGTGGCTGTCGGTGATGGTGCAAATGACCTAAAAATGATGGCTGCTGGTGGTTGGGGTGTGGCATGGAATGCCAAGCCAAAGGTCCAGAAAGAAGCACCAAGTTGTTTAAATTCGGACTCTTTACAGGACATTTTGTACATTATGGGCTACAACGATTCTGAAATTGCCAAGCTTACCAGCTAATTTAGCGTTGAATATCGTGCCACATGCTATAGAAGACACATTTTAGCAGTATTTCGGGCGAGATGTGTGAATATCTGTGTAACCCAATAGTTTGGAAATTATAACATATCAATTTGTATTGAAAGACATGGAAATTTTATCACGTCAGTTTCCATTCTTTAGTATTATTCGTTCTTTTGTTTTCTTTTCATAGACTAATAAGTGATACCGGGCAAAACATTAACCCGCAAAGCCTCTGATCGTTCCTCTCACGCACCCGATCACTCCATTCATTAGCATGATGTCGTGATCAACCTTTAGCATATCCACGGAGATATCGCCCTCCTGAATCATGTTTTTCTTAAGCAAGAAGTGTCTCGTGACTCCACAAAGACACCCTGAAGTAAGCTTTGGTGTAATCCAGACGCCCTGTTTACTCTTGATAGCTATGCTTGTTATAGACCCCTCCATCACCTCCGATGCTGTGTTGATTAAAATAACCTCCTCGCGTGGAGAATTTCCTGGTAGTGCTCTTTTTCTTGCTTCTGTATAGACAATTCTGTGCGTGGTTTTGAACGACGTAAAAGGAGAGGCGAGTACCGGAGTGTGGTCCACAAATACGTCATATCTTTTGGAATCAGGGTATTCTTCAAGAAGTCCGTCAAGAAGGTTCTCTCTCTCTGGGGTCTCGTATAACTCAATCTTTGCTTCTCCGTTCTTAGACACTAGAAGCCTCACTTTTAGAGGTTTGCTAACATCAACTTGAGATTGTTCAAGCGCATTTACGAGCTGTTCCAATAGATGTTTTTCTTCAGCTATATAATGAGAGTCTTCCTTCTTGAATGCTTCGTCATCGAGCTGGCTGAAAAAACCAATGCTGAACTTAATTCTCTCGATATGTTCGGGAAGTAAAAAGAAGTTCTCTTTCGTGACTTCTTGCGCCAATTTTGGTGGAGTTTCACTCAACAGAGGATCATAGCGTATGGTCGATAATAATTCAAAAGGAACATCAGTAGTGAACTGGTCCTGTTTACCCAAACTTTCGATGAATTCTGTATAAGTAGGGAGTTCAGAATTTGTGGCCATGTTTACTGATGCTGAGTGCGAGGAAGTATGGGGATAACAGGCTGTATGTGAGGCTATATATTTGAGATTCTAGCCCTTGGCCGGCACGAAGATGCACCACCATAGTTTGTATAAGCAGCCATAACGAGAATGAAATTCACATAGATATAGAGAAATGCACAATTCTTGTTTCTAAATTTAATAGCTTACAAACTTTTAAAAAAGAATGCTTAGACAGAGCGTTCAGTGTCACAAAAGTCTTGATAAATCTGAAGTCAGAAAATCGCCTCAGTTTTATTGTTCTTGTTTATTAAGCAAAGATATTCAGAATTAAGTATATTGCTGTTATTTCTTTCTTCCCCACATTGTTCATTAGTAAGGTCTGAATCTCTTTCTCTCCTTCATCAACTTGACCCTTTCTTGATCCTGCTTGAACTTATGCAACAAGTCGTTCATCTCCGTCTTCTTCTTTTCCCTCAACTGGAACCTATAGAAATCGTCTTTCTCCTTCCTCTTCAGCTTCTTCTTCAGCTTCTCTTCCTCCTTGGCTTTTAAAAGCTTTTGTTTACCTAACATTCCTGCCTTGGTCTTTGTGTGAGACCCAACCACCAAAGTGAAACCATCCTCATCCACGATCTCAGTCTGTTTTTGTAATTCTTCTCTGGACTCTTTCTCAGCCCTATTGAACAGTTCTAAAGCCTTGGATACATCTTTTGCAAGTTCATTTGGATCGAGAACTTGCGATCTGAGTTTTCCCAAAAGGTACAGGCTCCCCAAAGTAGGCATGGGCCAGTTTGTGCTTTTCTTGTCTCCAGACAACTTCTTCAATGCGTTAAAAGCAAGCTGGAACGAAGCCTTATCGATAAATGTGACTATTCCACAATTTTTCGGGAGCTTCAGAGCGATTTCCTTGGTGTCTCCATCGGGCACCTCATATTGCAAGTCACTAGTGAATTTCGTGAGATCGATGTACACCTCTTCTTCCATATCATTCAAGGGACTTGAGATGTAGTTTTCCACTGTGGCCCCGATAGCCACTTGTTGGAAATACTTTTTTAAAACGGCCACGCTTGTTTCTATTGGAATGTTGAATATGAAAAGCAGTCGGCCACTGATGTTCTGTGCACCTTGGCTGCCCTTTACCTCGTGTTTTCTGAAATAGATATAGTGTGTGCCATCACCCTCCGGTAGCCTAACTTTGAGGATCTGGAAACCTTTAATTTCGGAGATACCTGCCATGTTTTATGGTGTTTTCGTACAGTTGGAGGGTCTCTTAAATGAGTCGGGTCTATTATTTTTTGCGAAGGCCCTGATGAGCTACGAGTGCGCAGAAAACTAAAGCTAGCCTCCACGGGTCGATCGATGCGCGAGCTATGCAAATAAAGCGGGCAGGTTCATACATAACTTTTACCATATTCAAATGTTAATTAACTAAAGTTACCGCAATTTAAATAATAATTATTCTTTGTTTTGAGTAATTATCTATTTTTTCTTTTTCTTCGTTCTCTGATTCTAGTTCCGCTACTTTGTCTCATCCAACTCGATCTGTATTTTCGAAGTAAAGACTCGCTGTTGTATTGGCTGCGGCTCACGGCTGCATCTTGACCCGCATTATTTGGCGCACCCTTGTTTACTTATTGACATCAAACTGGTTTTTTTTTTGTCCACCTTACTGCCTCCGCAGGTAAAACATTGATATGGAAGTTAAAGGCAGAAAGAAAGACTCCATTGAGCAGTTCATAGAGCTGCCGCAAATTTTGGTAGACAATGGTCTCTCCCAGCTCAGGTACATGATCCTAATAGAGGGCCTCTCGGTGCCTGAAGGCTATGAACAGTGTCCGTATAGAGCCTACGTCTGGTCGATCCTTTGCAAAGTTCCAGTGTACCCTGCTCATAAGTATGAGAAAGTGGTGTCCAATATACAAAGAAAACTCACCCCCGAAGTGTACCAGAAAATCAAGAACGATACTTTCCGAACGCTCATGAATGACCGAACATTCCATGCACGGGTTTCCGAAGACTGTTTGATGAGAATTCTTGCTGCTATTGCAACCTCTATTCCCGAAAATAAAGTTGGGTATGTCCAAGGTTTAAATGTCCTACTTGCACCAATAGCGTATACATGTTATAAAAGCGAGCCACAAGCCTTTGCAATCCTTCATCATTTGATCACAAAACAGATTCCGTTGTACATCACCCCAAATTTGGATGGGGTCCACACTGCTTTGAGTTTAGTGGATATCGTTCTCAAAATTATAGATCCAGTACTCAGTGAATTTCTTGATTCAAAGTTTCTCAAGGCAGAAATATACGCTTTCCCTTCAGTGCTTACTCTTTGTGCCTGTACGCCTCCGCTCAAGTCACTCATAAAAATGTGGGATTTTCTCTTTGCGTACGGTACCCATATGAACATATTATTTGTGGTTGCTCAGCTTATCAGAAGCCGTTCCATTCTTTTGAAATCACCACAACCAATGAAAGAATTGAGGAACTTCCCTGGCTTGGATGAAAACAACATCATTAAGCTAAGTCTCAGTTTTATTCCTGAACTACCTAAAGAGTTATATGACATGATCACGCGACACGGTTTTGACCCCCTCGTGCCCAAAGAACTAGCGGCATTTACGAAAGCAAACAAGCTTTAAAATAACCCGTTCGTGTAATCTTCGTGGCTATAGAAGGCACAAAGAACAGTCCGATCGTTATATGAACGACCTGCCATGCTCATTAAAGCACTAAGGGCAATTTGCTCGCTGTCAAACTCGATGTACACCTTCCCGATTCCTGGCTGAGTTAAGTGCAGAATTCCAGGAGAGTAATCATGCGGAGGTCTTGGTATTTTCATTGAGACAACTTTACCGAATGAATTAGCTTCCTGTAAAATATCTTGCTCTATGAATTTGAAGGATTCGTCCTCAATTAAGTCGGCTGCGGTGACACCATTAATGAGCTGAATGACCTTCAGCTTTGGATGGAAAGCAACATATTCATTTCTCACTAACCCTCTTAATGTTTTGAGCTCAATGGGGCAATCTTGTATGCTGGTTTCGATCACATCTTCCCCTGATAACTTCAAGCATGAAAAGCGGGCACTTTTCACCATGTCTAAGTCCTCTGCCTGTTTCAAGTACTGCGTGGTCTGTTTGAGTGCGGCTTTTGTGTTTGGGAACACCTTTATATCAATATAGAATTCCAAAAAGGCAACGCCCATGGGTTCTTTCGTGCCAACTTCCCGGACAAACTGAAACGCTCTGAGAGGTGCTATTTTGTTGAGCGCATCAATCATCAACGACTCGCTCGTGGCCTCTTCTAACAAAAGCGCAATCTTGCGTGGGCTGTCCAAGACTTCTTCATCAATATCGCCTTTGGGTGTTTTGTATGGAGGCAAACATTGAACAACATATTCTCCGGGCCTCGAAATTGTCAACAAAACATCGTTTTCTGTATTCAACCGCTCTGCGGGGATAGGTTGGCCGGACATAGTGAGCGCAAATGTAGCCGCAATGCTAGACTTAAATTCTATGATGAGTTTTCGGTCATCTCTAGTCTTACGTTTTCTCTCAATATTGTTTCCTAACGAGACCCCCTTGATATCTGCAGAGCCGATGTACTTGTTGATGTATTCGGCCACTAGCAAGTGGTCGATTCTCAGAAAGTCGACCCCTTCAATTATCAAAATGCACGAGTTGCGGGAATCTAAAGGGTCGATCTTTGACGATGCTAGAAGAATTCCCGTCTCCGTGCACCCATCCTTGAGTAAGCCCTCTAACTTCGTGACGTCCACGGGCCTCGGCGATCCTGGTAAAGGAAAAAGTCCCGAAAGCTTGGCTCTTTGTGCCGTCACCTTTTCAAATCCTTTGGGCTTTATACCCCATTGGCTCCCGACAATAGGAATTTTGTTTAAAATCGGAACGTGTAGTAGTCCAATCAATCGACGTTCGTATTTAGTAATCAATTCTTCTTTGGTCAACTTTGCATCTGGGTCCACTGGCGGTTCAGGAGTATGAATCTCTCTTCTGTGATCTCGTGGCCCACGATCGTCTTGATATCTGTAAGGTCTTCGGTCATTCATCTGCCTTCCTGAATGACCTCCAGAATTATACCGACGATCTCTATACTCGCGGTCATGTTCACGGTCATGTTCACGGCCACCATTGTTCCACTCTCTTCTCACACGCAGATCCGTACCACGGGTTTCTCGTTCTCTTTCTATAGGCTGAGAATCTCGAAATCCATGCTTCACCCTTGATTCTTGAATGCGGTTTTGTGTGGCATTTGGCCTGGCATCTGGTCTGTATGGACCTTGGTTATAGTTCATCTGTTATGTATCTTATCTGCTCTTTTCTTATGGAAATTGTAAGGGCTAAAACTATTTCACACGCCGTCAAAGTTTCGGAAGGAATAATTTGCTGAATATTCTCCTGAAACACAAGATGAAAAACGACTCAGTTTCCTATAGTTCCCAACAATCTGTGAGTGTGCGCTTTCACTCTCACTCTTCGCTTTCCTGCAAAGTCTCGCATCACCGCGCTCCTGATGACTTGATGAAGGTCGCAACCATTCTCAATTGTGTGTTCTCCGGGAAAAAAAAAAGTTCAGCTCTCAACAAAAATGAAGCCTCATAATTCGATTTGAATTTTGTGTTTTCGATATTTTGTGTTTTTGCAGTCCTTTTAGCTTCCAAAAATCTTAAAAGTTTCTTTTTATTTCTTTGTGTTTTAACTATTTGCAAATACAAGTCTCTAGAGAACTCTTTTACAATTCGTCGTGTTCTTGGGGCTTTTGGGTACTCTTTCCCTTGGACAGGCTAGTTGTTGGCAGAACATCCTCAACATCCTCTTCTCCGACAGGATCTGTGCTATTATTTGATCCAATAGTCTGATTTTTTAAGTCGGGAAATTCAGACTCAGTATTGTTGTTCGCACCTTCAGTTTCGGTCACCTCGGGCTGCTCGTCAGTCTTTGATTTCTGCTTCTCCTTCTCCTCTCTCAATTTTGCTTTCAAATCCTTTTGCTTCTTTCTTTCCTTCAATTTCTCCATTCTGCTCAACAAAAATGTAATTCTTTGTTCATGCTGCTTTTGGAGGGCTTCAAATTCAGTTTCAATCTCACGTAACGATGAATTGACGGCCTCGGTGGCATCAAACTTCTTTTGGGGTGAAACTTTGTTAAACTTCCGCTCTGGGAGGCTTTCGATATCTGAAAGTTCCTTCAAGGCCTGTTTGAAATCCAGGAATCTTTTCTCCAGGTCAGCATGAAGTTGTTTTTCCTTTGATCCGAAGATCTTTTTCATTATTTTTTCATTCTCACCCTCGAAATCAAGTCCTTCGGCTTCGTACTTTTCCATGACTTCCTTTGCTTGAGTACCATATTCTAAAACTTGTTCTTGAATCGTCTGTAAAATCTCTTCACCGTCACCTAATAACTCTCTGATAGCAGGTAAGCTTAAATCGGCTTCCAGCATTCTCACGGAAGACTCTAAATCATTTCTTATTTTTTCCACGCTGCTTAATTTTTCCTGTATTTCTTTGAGAGTAGAGGAATCGGATTCATAATCAACCCAATCCACCATATCACCTGCATGCGTCTGGATTTTGTCAAGCTCTTTCTCCCCAAGATTGTCGGAAAGGACATCATAGTGATCATCAATATAGAAACGTAGGCCATAACAAGCACTCTCAAGAATATTTTTAGTGTGCTCAAAAACAATCTTATCCCTTTCCAACTCTTTCAAGTGGGCTAAAGTTGCCAAAAATTCTTTTTTCTCGGCCAGGGTGTAGGGCCTCAAGCTTGTAAACGCGATAGCTGGAACAAGTACACGGGTCTTAGTTCTGGTAAACTTTTTGGCTGTGGAATTCAAGTTAGTCGAGTTCGTTTCGTTAAGCTTGCTTTCTTCGGATTCTACCTTTTTTGTGTCATTACACTGCACAAAGAGACTTTCCAAGGAAAAAATTTTATCCTCCCCAACCACGAATTGTCCAAATAGAGACGCTTCGCCCGCTGAGCAAGTCAAATCTGAGGCCTTTGAAGAGAGTCTGGTCACGTTATAAGAGCCGTAAAGTTTACCGTTCTCGTGCAATCCAATAGTAACTCTATCGCCAGTTATCTTACCCAAGTTGACCACAGAAGTATTACCTGCTGACGAGCCTCTGGTGAAGACGTTCTGTGTGTTCTCTGAGCCGTTTAAAGAGATCTCGAAGTCGTTCAAGATACGATCATTCAATGTGATGTCTGAACCCGTACCAGTTATCATTTTCAACTGATATGCTCTAATGGTTGTACCATATGCACATGCTTCATCGGCATTAAGAACCTTCGAAAGCTTTCCGTCCCCCAAGAAGTCCACCAATTGCTTTTGGATGAAAGGTGTTCTGGTGGCTCCACCATTCAAAATCACAGACTCAATGTCGGCGATGGTCTTAGGGCCTGTAGGAGAGTTCTTTAACGCGTCCAAGATAGGCTTGTTAATGCGCTTGATCAAGTGAGCGGTTGCTTCCTCGAACTCATCTCTAGAGATAGTGGCTTTGAAGTCTTCTTCGTTCCAGAAACTCTCCAAAGAAACATTGGAGTCTGCATTGGCCGAAAGGATGGTTTTTGCCTTTTCAGCAGCCTCAGTCAATCTAACGACCAATTTGTAAGGAATTTCGAAGGACTCATCCAAGTTAAACTTTTCAAGAAACTTGGCATAAAGAATATCATATACATATTGTGTTAATAAGTCACCCCCCAATGAGTCGTCGAAACCGACGGACTCGACGTCCAAGAGCACGGTCTTGTTTTCAAATGGAGTGAATGAAAACAAGGTAGCAGTGGTGGAGCCTGCACCAACATCATAAATGATCTGGTGAACTATTTTGCCGTTGTATTCCTCAGCGGCGAACTTCTTGTCAGAAACGTATGCCAAAGCAGCCGCACATCCTTCGTCTACCAAACCTAATACCGAGGAATAGTTGGCCAAACTCAACGCATCTTTATAAGCAAACCTGGAGAGCTGGTTAGCAAATGGTGGAATCGAAATAGCGATATCCTCAGCAATAGCTCTAGCTTGTGGGTGGTGTGTCAATGCCTTGATCACGCGCTCCTTCAAATCAGCAAGCGACATTGCGGCAAGCTCCTCTGCAGAAAAGGTAAAAGAGCTGCCCGGACGGCCTAATTCAAATGAAATACCATTAGGCCTTTCTGAGCTAGGGATGATTTTGAAATGAGGATTCTTGGCTAAATACTGCTCGATCCACGCGTCGTCGGTGGTCTTACCAAGCAAAGACTTGAAGTTTGCAGCACAAGTTTCGGGTTTTCTCGAACAAAGTGAACCGATCTGAGAGCCATAAGCTCTTTCTGTGTCTTGGAGCTTGCCATCCGATACTTTGGGGTCAACGTAGATGGCAGAAAGATCTTTTCTATTACCTCCGTCAGTAGGAATGATCTCAAACCGGATTCCCGGTGCCACCATCATGGCTTTGGTAAACTTGTGGCCGAAATCTACACCGACAATTGCAGCCGATGCGATTGACCATGCATAAACTAATGATAGAAGTTTCATTGAGCGTTTGGGATTGATTCCCTATGAAATGAATGGTGGTATTTAAGATGGAAGTCTAACGAATTGTGGAGAAGCTTAGATTGTTGTCGGCTCGCTGTGCAGGTCGCCCACGAGAGAACACCCTGGCTTTTAACCGGTCAGATCGCCGCGCCAAATTCTTCTGGCCATCGAGCATGCCAAGCTTTGCTCGTGCTAATAACCTTGGGGAAATGCAACAAGAAGAAAAATGAAATTTCAGTTAATAAACAAAAGAGGCTGGAAAAATACGCCTTTGAAGAGAAAAATTCCCAATGTATAAAAAATTTAAAGACAAGCAAATCATAAACTCTTTGTGAATGTTACCACTGTTGCAGTGGCCTTTGTATGACAATAGCTCGCACACGGCTTGTCCGCTGCAGCTCAGAACAACGGGGCTAGTAAGGTAGGAATGACGTTAATTATGTCGATAATACGCCCTAAATCAAATGAAACTTGAAAATACGACAAAACAAAATATCAATATCAATTCTGACCCTGAAATCCGGTCTGGTACCTGCGAAACAATAATTTGGCTGGTCAAGGTATTCCATTTAGTACAAACAATGTATCACGTGCAATGACGAGGGCTACATTTCTAAACATAACCCGTGATTATCTTTTGGTGTCCTTTTCAGTAAACACTTATTTACTCAGAGAATTAATAAACAAATTCAAGGGCGTAAGAAGAAAAAAATCAGAGAGAGAGAGAGAGAGAGAGAAGTCACCCAATTCCCGATTGTTAGACTAAGGCAAGCAAAGTTTGGGGTAGACTGTGCTAGACGTAGACAAAGTTATGATGCTACATTTGTTCCGGGAATTTCCTTGTAAAAGCAAAGAAATCAAACTAAAGAAATTGATCAGGAAACGACAAATTCTCAAAATAAGAAAGAACGAAAACCCGAACATTTGATTATCGGAATTGGTTTCCCCGCAGTCTCCTTTTGGTCTCATGAATACCATGACTCTTATCGGGCTTTGTTCTCATTTTTTTGCCTGCACGTAGTGCAAAAATATCGGAAAAGCCGAAGACATATTGTGTGACCTTCATTTTTTACCAGAGTTTTAGGACAAGTCCACTCGCTCGAACCCATTTTGATTATTCATTATGAATATTAAAACTCAAACTTATTGAAAATTGTTTTTTTCGCGGTAAATCTAAAGAATAATTTGGTAAAACATATCAAAATAGGCCCTCCAAGCTTGCCGCGGCGTTTCCATTCGGCACTTCAAGATGAGGGTTGCGCGACGCAGTATATATAATGTGACCTCATCTCGCTCATTAGCCTTTTTTTGGTTCTGGGTACAGTCACCACTCGAGTATCTATTGATCAGCCATTCTGGGTTGCCGAAGAAAGAGTTCACAAAAGAAAGCATTAAACAAATAAAAATGGATACTGCAGACGTAGAAGCTTCGAAAATGTACATTTCGTACAACAACATCCACCAATTGTGCCAAGAAACCTCCGAGAAAATCAAGGCCTTCAAGCCCGACTTGATTATTGCTATTGGTGGTGGTGGTTTCATCCCTGCCCGTATGTTGAGAACATTTTTGAAGGAACCAGGCCAGCCAAACATCAGAATCATGGCCATTATCCTCTCTCTTTACGAGGACATTGGAACTGTCGGTACTCAGGTGGAGACTGTTGGTACTCAGGTTGTGAGAACTCAGTGGATCGACTATGCTCAGTCTAAGGTCAACTTGGTCAACAAAAACATCTTGATCATCGATGAGGTTGACGACACCAGAACCACTTTACACTACGCTGTCTCTGAGTTGAAGAAGGACGTCGTTGAACAAGCTGCTGCTCTTGGGGCTGATCCTAAGGACACCAAATTTGGAATCTTTGTTCTTCATGACAAAGTGAAAACCAAGAAAACTTGCCTGATGACATCATGAAGACTGGCAACTACTTTGCCGCTAGAACTGTTCCTGACTGTTGGATTGCCTACCCATGGGAGTCTACTGACATTGTCTATCATACTGATAGAGCCTTGGAACAAAAGAATGATGTTTTCCTTCCATCCACAACTCAATAGACTTGTATAATATGTAACCCTCAAATGATTAAAACGCCGGTTTCCAATCAATCATCGATCTCAATGTAGTCCGGGCTCCTGGAATGATTCTTTAACAGTTCATGCCCGCTACTATTGTTGGTCGTGCCTCTTTTCTTACTCTGTCTTAGAGATTTTCCCTCTCCTTGATAGGACACCACAGGTTTAGCTTCCTCTGTATTTTGTGATACTGGCAATACCACAGGCCACCCCAAGAAAATCTGGTTTTCTGGCAAGTTCAATTCTACCGGGGCTGCGTTAGGATCCAAATCATCAATCGAAATTCTCTTTGTTTCCTGTGATCCCACTTCTTTTCCCGAAAGCTTCTGGCCTGTACCGCGATAAACATTTTGATTGTTTCCCTCGTGCACAAGCTGTGCGTAACCTATTGAGTGAGCCATTGTTGCAGCACCAGCACTTCTGTTTACTTTGGAAGGATCAATAGGATTTGTGGAAGGCTTTGTAGCATTGGGCTTGTACTCCGGTTCGACGTAACCCACGGGAGGAGCGAAGTCAGTCTCTAAATCCGTCTCGACGACGCAAATTCCCTTGTTCTTACTCTCTGGTTTAACCTCTAGAACCTTGATCCCGAACCTAGTATCGTTGTAGTCGATTTCTATAATATCGTTGACCGTCAAAGTGGAGAACTTCCTCAAGGCATTCTCAAGTACCGCCTTTGGATCCGAAATGTCTAGGAAGTCAACCGACTGAGGCTCTAGTTTCACAAACTGGCCATTAGGCAAGTCACAGCTGGCAATTTTAATCAAAGATCCAGGCTGTAACTTCAAGGTTTCCATGGTCCACTGTGGAATGTACACTCTGCCTTCCTCGGCAATAAACTCCAACACACCACTGTGGGAGGTCAAGTTTTCTGCCTCATTTATCAACTCAAATAGCATCGGGTACCTGATGTGGAGCATCGTAAGCTTGTTCAATGCCGAGGGTGGGAGGAAGATCTTGCCTCCGAAATTCGAATCATCTTTTCCTGACATTATCTGGCATCATCGCCACTGGATAGCATCTGAAGTAGTCTTCGAATTTGGCATTGATCGGAGCGAATCCTCCGCCGAAGAAATTCGATCCAAATCCAGAAAACATATTAAAGACGTCTTTTTTTTTTTTGGCTTGTGTTAATCAGAAATATACGTTTCTAAATATCTGTAGTAGTCTTTTACCTTTGGGCGAACAGAACTGCAAAGTATAGGTACTGCCTCGAACCGAGACCTATCCTGTATCCCGTTTATATACACACCGCGTGCCTCAAATGCTTTGGCCTGCTGCATTCTTTTGTTGTTGGTTGATCTGGATAATTCTGATCGCGACTTCTTTCTGCGACTCGTCTAAGTTTCCAAACACCAATTGGTAACGAGATGGATCGGCTTGCTGCACAGCAGTTGCCTTCTCAGCGAAAACTTGGTATACGTTGATTGGGTCAATCGGGGTCGCCTTCAATGCTTCCAATTCTGCCTCATCAGCTTCCAAGTCCTCGTCATAAAAGTCCTCGTCATCTTCTTCCCCAGCTTCATCATTTTCGTAGTCTTTCTCACTGACCTTGACACCACTCTCTCTGTCAATGAGCTCTTGTTTTGCTCTTATAGCGTGTGGCAAATGCTCCAAGTTGGATATAATCAAGTCAACGGTTTCTCCAATCAAATCCTCCACCGGCAAAAGATTCAAGGGTGCATCGATCACAATGGACAAAGCCGCCAAGACTTGAAGCTTACATCCATAAACACTCTGGAAATCATCGCCATATTTAATCCACAACTTAAAGAATGTGCTGGTGAATTGTTTTTCATTCAAAAATTGCAAAGTGTAAGATGGTTCAACGAACAAACTTGCGAAGAAGATCTTGAGAATGGACAAGTGGTGTAGCATATAGCCATCAAATGCATCTTGAGATTCCAATGTAGTGAAAATGGAGAAGACTTCTGGCAAAAATCTGGAGATGAAAGGCACAAATCTACGCCCCAAGCTCAAGATAGAAAATTCCATCAACTCAAAAGCTAAATGTGCAAACACAGGGTCAACATCTCCTTGCAATACCTGGAAGCAAACCTTGAACAAATTTTGCACATGAGGGTTCTCAATAGTGACATCCTCCCTGACAAACGATAATCTCACCACTGATTCGAGAAATGGATGGAAAGTATCAAGGTAATCAAATGCATAAGTGTCAAAAGCATCAATACAATCTTGGTAAATTTCCCACATTGATGGGCTCATCTTACTGGTACTGAACAAGATTGACTCAGCCATCTCCAAGGCTTCAGTCAAGAACATGACCATAGAGTTCTCTAAGATAAGCTTGATGACATCCTTGACAACAATTTCCAAGTTGGCGGACACGTCTGGAGAAGAGTTCATGGAAACCACCAAAGAAGTCAAAGTATTCAATATACCAGCAGCTTGATACTCCTTGTCAATATCCACATTGCCTCCGTTGGACATTTGCTCCAAAATTTCCTGTGCCAACTTGAGAAATTGTTCCACTAAGCGGTAAGACAACTCGTTTGCATAAGGCTCTAAGTTTGCAGCAAATTTGGAAACAAAAACGTCCATGACTGTGGTCAAAGTATCGCTTTCAAAATTCTTCGAGAGGTCAAGCAAAGTACCCATCAACTGTGGAGCCTGTTGGGCAATTCTTTCAGCAACATAATCTTCTTCAACCAAAGTACGCAACGCATCGATGGCGGTCAATTGGATTGGAAATTGTTCTTGTTGTTGGAAACAAGTGACCACACCATGGAAGATGTCTTGCAATACTGCTTGATCTTTGAATTTATGAACAAAAATTGCGACTGTATCACAGGCTCTGGCAGTAAGCCATGGCGTTTTGTCAATGGTGGTCTGTGAAAGCTCCGGGTAAATCACGGAGTGCATGAGCAGGTCAAGTTGGCCTTGGACCGGGCTATTTTTCTTGTCCAACTTGTATGAGATAGTGGCTAATACACGAAGAGCACCCTCGGTTTGCATAGCGATTTCTAGGCTATTTCTGTCTGTGGCTCTCTTTTGGAATACATCATTGATCAAGGTAAGCAACAAGGTTCCACACGAGGAGAACTTTGTTGATGATAAGCGGAACAAAAAGTTAACAGAGGCGGTATCAGCAGTGGTGTTTTCCCTGCTGACATCGTAGAACCTTCTAATATACTCTTCGGGTTCATCCTCGTACAACTCAATGGTCTCTTGCGATGCATTCAACATCGGCATAAGCACATGCTTTACCACGGCTTCTAATTTATCCTCTAGCAAAGGGTATGCGGGGGTCTCGACCACTTGTTCCAAGAAAGAGATCAAATGGTACAATGACGCTTCGGACAACCACATTTCTTTTGTTGTCCACTTCTCAATTATGGACCAATATGCGCTCAAAATCTCTGGCACAAAATGGGACATGAAGTAGGTGACAAAAGCCGTTTTTTTGTCTTTGGTGCTGACACCACCACCGTGGCGCAAGAAAAGTCTATGCATGTTGCCAAAACACCACTTTACAGCTTTTACCCTAGCGTTAGAGACCCTCGACTGAGGGTGGGCACCAAGTACTGATGCGGGTAATGGTTTGTTAATGAGCATGAGATGAAACTGGCACCACTTACCCAAGTTCGCTTGGTCCTCTAAATATGGAGGAAAGTTGGAGTACGTGGCGTACTTAAAGATCTTCATAATCAAGTACAACATTTCGTCAGCGGTTGGCGACTCGTCATTTAACAAATTACAGGTCAAAGTCTCCAAAGTAGGAAACAAGGACTCGGTAACTTCGTCCAAGATGATGTTTTTAGAATTTGGAGTATCCAACCCCGCATAACGGTAGTTCTTGGTGTACTCAAACAAACAGAGCAACCCGGTGAAAATATGGTCGACGTTGGATGAATCGTTGAGCAAGCCCGCAGTGACAGTTACAAGCTCTTCCCACTTTTCAGCATTTAAGATATGGCTGATTGCGGTCGACAATTGAACCCGCAACTGGGCACTCTTATACGTTTGGCTCAAAACCTCTATCAACTTACCCTTGATCGTTGCCTTTTCTGCATCTTGGATGTATCTGGGAGTGGCCGTCTTGAGTTCAGGCACTATCCAGTAGTTGTTGATTCTGTTTTTGAAAAAAATGGCCGCAGATGCCTGTACACCTAAGTTAACACTGGAGTCAGTGATGAGGTCGAGTAGGTACGCAGTGAAGCCCGGCATTTCCTCAAAAAACCTCAACTGCTCCTCGCTCTGCTTTCTGACTTGAAAGTTAGCATCTAGCGTGCCTGCTAGCGATTTAAGGAGAGTGTCTTTATCCATTTTATGACTTTCAATCGAACACTGCTTCAAATAATTTTTGATTAAATACTTGCCCGAAAAAAAAAAGTCGGCATTAGGGACGTGCGCACACCGCCAGATCCGAAAGTATCGGAAGAGGACAATGCAGGTCCGAAGAGGCAGTGGTGGTCTTCGCACCCAGACTATCTTTGTATCTCAAATGAGCACAAGGATCAGAGACGTTCAACTCCGTGTGTTTGAGTATTGAAGTCCCTTTGTTTCTTTTCTGATTTTACTCAATCTGTTGATATAAAATTGAAAGAATTTTGTATTCACAGTAATCAGCAATGTGCAGATGATCTAGAACACGTCATAACCGCACAGGATTACCATTTTAGCTGAGTGCGACCCAACGCCTGGCTCGCATGGCAGTATTCAAATTCATTTGCTAGACCTGCCCTATACTCGGCATCTTAGTTCATAAAGAAATAGCTAAATGATGCCTGGTAGATAATTTCAATCCTCTTCTATAATGTTTTGCATAAAATGAGAAGAGATTTGGATTTCTGGATTTTTGTGATTTATATTTAAATACTATAAAAGATAATCTATTAGATTAATAATATAATTTAGTAAAAGTATAGCTGGGAATTTTTTTAAATTAAATTATTACAAACTATACGTCTTTCACTCTTGCAATAAACAAAAGCTAGTATAATCCAGATAAAGATATTTCTCAGAAATAGTCAAGTTTAATAGTTATATTTCATAGTCTTATTCTGGATGTCTTGTTTTAAGTAGAGGATATGGAAGTGGTATGTTCCGAACACAAGTTCGATCATTTAGTGAACACATATCAGCACGCGCTCTCTGAAAGTGATCTTTATGTTGTAAAAAAACTAATATTGAGGAATAAAATACTAGAGAAATATACGGAACTATCGGTTAAATGTCGTCGTAATAGCCTATAGGTTGTCAATTGACGTTTTCTCTTTTTTTTTTTTTTTTTTTTTTTCTTTTTTTTGCGAATTCCTCAGGTGTAAGGGTGTCCTCTGTTTTTGGTCACCGTCTCACTGTGAAGGTACACCAATCTACATACTCACCTCAAAACTACAATAACATGTTTGGTCTTGGAAAGTTACTCTACGTGATAGTTCTCTGCATCAATGGTCTAGCTGTTCTCAGTGAAGATAGGTTTCTTAACCGTATTGGCTGGGGCAGCACTGCGGTACAGCCACAAAATCAGTTTCTGTCACAGTTTACTCCTGCGTCAGCTAACGACGTGTCGATTAAATCAAGATTAGTGACGCTCATTAGTGCGATCCGGACTCTTTTGAGATTTCCATTGATTTTCATCAATGTGGTGATTATAATCTACGAGCTAGTATTGGGCTAATTGATCAGGTGAGTCGGTGATCATTGGAATAGACGGATGGAAGCAAAGCAAAGCAAAGCAAAACAAAACCCAACAAAACCCAACCACTACTTTGAATATCGGGTGGTTGCGTTATAGTTGACTCATCGGCATAATGGATAGTTGGACAGTATAAACCAGATCTCTGGTTTCTTCAGTGATGCTAATATCTACCGAATGTATTACACATCATCCACTATCACCGGCCCATCGAAGATAATGGCACGACCAGCATACAAAATCACCAAAAAACGAGAATAGAAGAATAAGGCCCCCATGATGAGAGGTGTCAACAAACCAGATCGCTGGCGGTGCGGTTCATCAAATGACTTTTCTATTGCACATAATATACATAAAATTTCCACCATTATATCTCCTGTTTAATTTCGTTGCTGGGTGAGCCTGTGTTCTGCAACCTCGCCCGCGACTTCTTAAATAACTCTTCTTGTTGTTTCAACAACTCTTCTTCCGTTAATCCAGAATTGAGGAACTTGTTGTTCTTTCTCTCTTTGCCCTTTAAAAGCTCCTTATGTTCATCCAACACCCGATTTATTATATCCAAGTAGTTATGGAAGCCCAACTCATCTAGTGCTTTTATGACGTGATCTGATGCAATTGTTTTTTTGGCTTCTTTCTCAGCAATGTCATTCAGCTGAGTGGACAAGATCATGATGAACTCTATGCTGCACTCAGTGATGGCTTCTCTTGCCTCTTTCGAGATCGCGATATCTTTCGGCAACACCTCTCCGATGATTTTTTGCACTGTTGCTTTGGGCAAAGATAAATCTTCGCCTTGCGCATTAGGAGGCGCAAATTCAGACATGATGTATGGGTTTAGAACTTTTTTTTTTGCGTTGGCCTCAGATATTAAGGAAACTGAACTGACCACTCAGGCTAGACAATGGCGAGCAGAGCTTGGTATTTATATACATGGCCTTCGCGGTGCCTTCTCTGCTCGCTCGAGCCTCGCGTCATGTATAGGGCCAAATTCCCTATCGGTGCAGACTGCAGTTGCTTTTCCAGGGAGCGTGGGCATCCACAATTAATTATTCAGGAATGGCTACGTTCAGCTAGTTCAAAGTCCAGAAGTGAAAGAAAACTTAGACACATTTTTGTTTTTAAGAGATATTAATCTATATGGGGGTAAAATCTTCTTTACTTTTTACTTTTTTTTTTTTTTTTTTTTTTTTGAATTTGTTACCTCTGTGTACATGGGTCTGGCTTTTCAAGTACTTTCTCAGTACACTTACCACCATCTCTTTTTTTGTTGAGTGGTAGGTCAGACAATGTAGAGCACCGCAAAAGGTGCATCTGTATAAGTCTGATCCTTTGTGGTTATAAAAGGGACTTGACTTAACAAGGATGGTTCAGTAAAATGGAAGATGTCAGAATATGGACTCTCGGAAGAGTCCCCGGGATAAGATTTTAATGATAAAGGTTATCAAGATATGTAAGGGAGATACCGGAAGGCCGTAAGGCGTTCCAACAGTATCTTCTATATCCTGAAAGCTACTGTTATGATAACTTAGGTAGTTCTGGGACAGGAGATAGTAAGATTAGTTAAGTAAATAACTAATGGACGTTACTATGATGCTCACTTTAAGATATTCTATATATAATAGAGATACTTGATGTTATTCTTCCTTATTGTTAAGAGTAAAAAAGTACGTTTTAAAAGGGATATTTTGCCGTTGTTGGAGAAGATTCCATGCAGTCACTTCTGAGTTGTGCACGCTACGCTGAGCAATCAGAAGAGAGGACATTTGATGGTATGTGGTATACTGAACGCTAGGTAAAGCGTATACCATACATACCTCATCACGTGTTCAACACTTTTCTAGCATATAAGGCCCCCTTACGCACGGCTTTTTCCTTTAGTAACTTGCCCATCCTTGTCTTCATGTCAATATGGACGAGAAAACACCGCTTTTTAAACAGAAGTATGCCTTCCACTCTCCGAAAAAGTCTGTATGCAATTATGAAGACATCGAATTACACATAGACCCCAAAGATGAGGAAATCGAGCGTTTGCAGAATGAAATAAAAAAGCTCAAGTTGAAAAAGAAAGATGACGAAGTCAGGAAACAAATGGCCGAAGACGCTGATAAAATTAGCGTTGCTATCGGATGCATAAATACTATTTTTTGTTTAGGGTCTTTGTTCTTTTAATAAGCTGAAGCGAATATTTTGTTCATGTCGCTTATATTCATTCAACTTTCCGAGATTTGCTGCGGATTGGGATCCTATCAACTGTGTATTGAACCTCCACACAGCTATTTTTTTATAATTAATACATCTGATCGAGGGACGTCGTTGTACTAAGAAACCGTACTTAAAACTTGAAGGTCTAGGGCCCGGGAGAGCCGGTGGCTTTCATTACTCAGTACACTAATCAGACGTTTTGCAGGTTTCTCTCTATGAACTATAAATATTTTTAGGGCCCTAAGTAGTGGCGTCCTATAATAAGCATTGTTTCTTTAAGAAAAAAAATGGAAAACCCCTATGACCAGCTCCCAGCTCCCAGCTCCCAGATATATGCCTAGTGCCTAACCGCGGATTACCTCACTCTAAACGGCAGCAAAAGCAACCCTTCTTGGCAAATATCTGTTAAAATTCAACTTGTTCTGTTATCCATACATTTGGGTTCATCTTAACGCTCTCTTTATTTACCGAAGGGGAAGGAGAAGGTTGCCATTTGGTGACTCGCGTTGCCTCAAAGAAATGCCTTTTTAGCGGTCTTAGCAAAGGAATTCAAATTTCTTAGATTTTCATATGACGTGTTAATTGCAACTGATTTTTTTTAAGATATTGAATCGGTAAACTTCAACTCATCCCACCAATATTTTGCCCTTTCACATATGTTGGTTATTGGTGAGTTTGGATTGCCTCTGTATTAATTTCCTGTACACACATATGTCATTTAATGATGGCATTTTCATTCTTGCAAAAAAAGATGGGAACATATGACCCAAAGTCTAATAGATGAATGACAGTAAAGCTTCAATGAGCCTGACCAAAAACTTACACTTCATACTGAACAACTAGTGCCATTTCCTAAGGACCTTCTCAAGGGGATTTTTGGATTCGGACAAATCCCCAACGTGACACTAACTTCAGCAGTTAATTTTGTATTCACTATGTGATCATGCTCTTCATGGTATCTGAGAAAATCTTAGAGCGCAGATCAGAATTTTGACTCCGATGCGTTCTTCGTAAATATCGAAGTGTCCATCGCCACTTCACTCATCCAGTCCGTGATAATAGGGCGTGGTACGTCATAGAGGTCTGCACTAAATATCCCAGCAAATCTGAAGCTTTCCTTCGATTTTGCGATACAAAATTTCTTAGAAGCAATCGATCCAGTGGCATATGAAGCTTCAGCGATGATAAAATCTTGGATTTCCTCTAATTGTTCTATTTTATATAGACAAAGGGGCATGTAATCTAACCAGCTACATAAGTGGTGTTCAAGTAACCTTAACATGCGAGTGATTTATCAATATTGTTGCACTAGGAATTACAAGTTCTTTAGTCCAATCAAAAGTAGTGCTGAAAATAACGGCTATACCCAAATTTCTAACGGCATCTTACTTCAAGATAGCGGAGAGTTTTGTATTTTAGAGTCCTAACTGGGAGCCATCTACAGTTCCGCGGCTTTAACTATAAGGACGGAGACTAATTGTCTCACTTTGCCAGAAATAGGTTAGTGCAATACCAACGAACCTAAAGGCTTTGGCCAACGTCAACTTGAAATCCCCCTTGAAACACCTGTGAATGGGATGATAGAAATAGGAAGAAGAATCAAATAATTGCTGGATGCTTCAATTATATCTTAGACAACTATACCATTAGTCTATACCAAATTACGATTTGGTTCTGAGAGACGAATCGACCAATTGTTGGCCTCGGGAAAAAAAGAGAATACTTAAATTAGGCTGAATGTACTTGCGATTCACTGGTTGTATACGACTTAGGTTCTGTAGCGAATGATGCCTATGTTTCCTAAGGAAGTAAAGCGGAAAGTGAACTTTTAAAGATACAATAGGGTCTTATAATCAACACATGGTCAAGGTAATTTCAAAATTTTCGAAGGTACTCGTATAATGACAGTACACACAGTTACCTTATACAATTAAAGTTACGTTGCATCTTCATCAATTTTAATTATATTACTCAAAAATTAGAAGAGGATTTAAAGTGAAAATTAGCCCCAATATATATAAAATCACCCAAGTATCGGGGATCATCGACACATCATATTGTTTCATCGTATGGTTTTAGTTACTGGTCCTCCATGAATTTCAATGTCTCATTTACAAATTTTTTCCGGCTGCTCACTCACAAAATCAATGTCCACAGTCAAAGTCCACAGTTCTGAAGTTTGGGAAATAAGCTGGAAAATCAGATAGCAAGTGCTTGTCTCGTACAAAGTTGGACTTCAAGCCCCGCATCACGAGAACAGGTCTGGAGAAGACCCGGTCTTTTACCAATTCGGATGGCCACTCACCCATTTTATCCAATACATCGTGTTTTACGAAGTTTGTTACGGGCACACGAAACTGTGCCTTTGCCCCATGGCCCGCCTTCTTGGTCGGTCGCTTCAAGTTCGAAGCCAAGAACATCCGCACCAATGCATCGGGCTCATATGCGGTCATGATACGGTTCACGTCCTTCAAAAGGCTTGCTTGGGTCATATTATGCGAATGTAGTTCTTGCTCCACCTGGCACATGGCAACAAGATCCAGCGTGAATCTAGAATCGAGACTACTGGCCTCAGGCGCATTGTCTATGACGATAAGTTTCTGCACCAACTCAGGCCGTTGAAGTGCAACTAACATTGACACTTTGGCTCCCATCAGGTGACCTGCTAACACAACTTCCTTACCGATAGACTCAAGGAATCTAATCGTATCATTCGCCATGTGGGTATAATCATGCGGAAGCACATGGCTTGATGCTCCGTGGTTCCGCATATCTACACCGATAGTTTGGCGATGTGTTTTCGCAGAAAGCTGCCGGCCAACAGAGGAGTAGTTTTGCCGGGCACCAAACAACCCATGGATCATGACTAATGGCGACTTAGCAGGGTCGATGGCCACCTTCCCACTGATATCCTGCGACGCGAGGGCTACGGTTTCTTGTACTGGTAGCTCCGGCACATGCGAGGCCTTGATTTTTTCGATTTGCTTAAGGAGATCGATTTTTGACGGGCGCACTCGGCTCACACACAACCATCGGCGAAAAAGCATCTTAGATTATAGGGCCATTGATGTTGGAGCCCGTGGAAGATGCGCGCACGTTTCACCCCACTTCCGCTCAATGCGACGTTGGATCTACGTTCTGCACTGAAACCAGAAAGCATATGAGCACCATCAAAATACGCGAAAAAATGTAAACACTGACGTTTCTAAGTTGAGTCCCAATAACTGAGACCTCGTGTGATAAAATTCAATACCATATATTGTGCTTATGCCTTTTTCAAATATATACATATGTTTTTGACCTAACATCTGTCATCACGCAGAAGAGAGCTAAGAATCATCAAACACTGCGTTTTTACGGCTTTGAATTTCAATGCCGCTGTTAAGATTTATTGGCCTCATCATGTTTTCATCTCAGGGATTGACACCCCCTCCGAACAAAATTTAAACAGGAAATACGAGGGGCAAAAAATAACAATACTGAAAAAAAACGTAATATAATGATTATGTAAAAGCTCAAAATTTTTGGCCCAGAGGTGCTTCAACCAGGTTTGTAAATTTTGTATATAGTCTACTTTTACTTTTTAAATTTTATTTTATGATGGTCTAACGTTTAAACTGTGCCTTTTTCGTCTTTCCATGTTCAGAAGCCTTCTTTCTTGAATCAATGATCGATCAAGTCATCCAAGTACATACTTGGGATCGGGTTTCTCTGTTTCCTATCACCCGGGGCTCTGGGGTTGGATGCATCAGGTGCCAAGTTATATTCGCTATTGTTGAAACTTTCATTAATGTAGTAGTTTGGCACGGTAGATGAATGTCTGTTCGAATTTGGTGCATGCGCCACATCCGTAGTCGAACGTCCATACATGGAGACATTTCCAAAAGAGGCGTTGAGAGTATGCGAGGCAGCACGGTTGCTGGTCATTTCTTTGGTGGGCGAGATAAACATGGTGGTCAAGTCTTGATGTGAGGTAGGCCCATCGGCTTCGGACAATACCAGACTAGAATATTCGTGCCCAAGCAGCGCCAAATTACCTACCAGGAGTTGGTTGTTGCCCATAAGGGGTAATTTAGACACGGATCCCTTATACTCGGTATTGTTGAATAAAGCCGACTGCAGCGCACGGTTCTGACCACCGTATGCAACGTTATTGTTATGCGCAAACTTCTGGTAGGCATACTTTTCATCATCCACAGTCTTTTTGGCCAAAGACGATGCTGTGAATGACTTACACAAATGGAATAACGCAAAGACAAGCAATATGACCGCTACAACACTACCCACGGCGATAAAAACCGTACCCAGGGGTTGTGATGTACGGGTGATGTATGGATTCTTCACGTTTCCAGGAATACGTATTGCAGGCGTAGTATAGTCTAGCGAAGAAGAGCTGGATGTTAAAGTTGGCAACCCTGGAAGCCCTGGAAGTCCCTTACCAGTCGTGCTAGCTTTTCCAGTCGTTTCCGAAGAAGAAGACGTGGTTTGTGTGGTAGATGTGTCTGTGCTGGTACTGGTTGTACTTGTAGTAGAGCTAGAAGTGGTACCAGTTTTCAACCCGGGCAAGTTGTCCCTGCCAATAAAGGTCAAGGACGGAGTAGCAAATTCATCAGTGATAAACATATCGTTTGTTTAACTAGGTAATTTTGTGTTTGCGTGCGTGTTTTTTGAATGTGTGTATAGTTTTGCTTTGGGGAAGATTGTTCTCAACAAATAAACGGTACAAACGACAACGGATTAAGACGGGACGACAACAAGATCAGAAGCGAAGAAAAATAAAGTATACCACTTTAAGGAAGTATGTTGTGCTGACTAACAGAAATAATGAAGGTATTAGAAAAAGGATCGCGTGGATATATATGTAATTTTCACTCGGGGCGTAAACTATGTTCTTGTGGTGTGTGAAGGTTAAAATGAGGAAAAAGAAAAAGTAAATGAAAGATATATTCTCTTGCAGGAATCAAACCCGTTCCTAATTTAGACATTCCAATAATAGCACATGTGCGTGCATATATACTTTGAGCGCGAAACCGTTTGATCTGTCTGTAGACTAAAAAAAGTCGATCAAAACAACGCGCACGCAGACGAAAGGGACAAAAAAAAACAAATTAGCCAC
This sequence comes from Metschnikowia sp. JCM 33374, assembly GCA_005406065.1. Classification (NCBI taxonomy): domain Eukaryota; kingdom Fungi; phylum Ascomycota; class Pichiomycetes; order Serinales; family Metschnikowiaceae; genus Metschnikowia; species Metschnikowia sp. JCM 33374. Next base: position 246,480 of record BIMT01000003.1, on the reverse strand, counting down.
AACTTAAACTATGAAGCATTGTTTAAAAGAGAGACAAAAAGAATGTGCGCAAGCCCGGAATCGAACCGGGGGCCCAACGATGGCAACGTTGGATTTTACCACTAAACCACTTGCGCAAGAAAAGCTCCGCGACGGGGAATTGAACCCCGGTCCTCTGCGCGACAAGCAAAGATTCTAGCCACTAAACTATCACGGATTTCTTGTTGTTTGAGGCAGCGGTGTTTATTATACGACATGTGTCAGCAGAATATCACGTGATGATACATACAGGATTTGCGCGCTAATTTCGATTTAATTCTGATACACTGACGGAGTGGTTGGCGATCTTTTTTTTCTGTTAAGGTGCCAATACAATGCCGCCCCTCAATCAGGCGTATTAAGCAAAAAAAAGAGAGAATGTAATTTTATGTTTCTTAACAATATTGCCATCTGATCATGAAGAAAGGATGTTTCTTTCAAAAAAACATGTTGATTTTGGGGGTTTTTTTAATTGTCAAATACTTTTGAAGTGTTCACCGTGTCATGGCCCTGGTCCACTATGGCGGACCTCTAGATCTACATGCTCACACCAGACCGATCTTAGTTGACCTATATACGTGAACGAGCTATTATCCTCTCCTATCTCTTTGTTTAACCCACACTCTCAGGGCCCTTTGACCGCTCCCACTATAGTGAGTCTGCTGTCATGTGTTTTATAAAAAAAAGCCCTTCCTCCTTCAGGATAAAGGGCCGATCACGTATTACCTACAATGATGAACAGATAGTATTACAGGAAGCCAATATTTAGTGCCCTAAAATTCTATAGTCTATAGAAAAGAAAACAACCGCAAAACGTCTGATTAGTATAACGAGTATTGAAAGCCTCCGGCTCTCCCGAGCCCTAGACCTTCCTCCTTACATTAATCGCTGTGTAGGTTGCGTCAACTCGTCTTTGCCTTGCTGTGCCCCATAACCTTCTATAGCTGCCTATGCAGTAAAGGATGTAGGACTATTCCTCTCTGCGCCTCTCGGCGTCTACAGCAATACACTTGGCGGACTGTAATGACTGTGAATGTTTTTCATGTTCAACTCTGCTAGACAAAGGTGACATTTGTATCGAAGTACCGATTTATTTGCGTCATGAACATGAAAATAAAACCCAAATTTAAGTAATCTAATGCTCTTAAACCTCGATGTTTCCACCACTCGAATTTATGAGGTATTTCCCAAAATTTTCTCATATACGTATGCCTTTGGCCCCCGGACATAACTCCAAAAAATGTGCAGGCATTATTGGCGTGAGTTTTCCTGCTTTTTCTTACTCAAGGATGTAAATTGGTTCGATGATATCCTTTTCCTTCTTCTTCTGATAACATGAAGCCATATGCCCCTTTAGCTGGAGCCACATATGGCAATGAAGAATGTAAATAACCACCTCTACTTAATCTCATATACAATACAATGTGTGGTAGATAACGAGGAGCAAGCTTTTAAAAAACGCTAAAAACCTCGGAAAAGAAAACAAATAAATTTCAAGGATGAAGACATTCAGAGGAGAAATATTTTGGTCTCTAAAATATGGAAAACAACCTTCCCCAAGAAAATCAAATATTTTAAGAGAAATAAGAAGGTAAATAAAAAAATGAAATGGTGAAAACCACTTGCGTCGCGCGAAGTCCGTGGCAAGTTCACGTAACTACTATACACGCGAAGCAACAGTACACTAACAAGATTGCAGCAAAATTACAAAAAAAAAAAAACACTTGATTTAGTTTACTTATCTTTCCTTGCCGGAAGAAGAGGAAGTGAAAAATATATATAAAAAAAAACAAAGAGGGGAAAGAAAAATCGAAAATAACACCAAATAGAGTAATGAGAAATACCGTGTCGCTTGTACTCCCAGACAGCAATGTATGGGGTACTCACAAGACTGCCTCATTAGATCAACAGACCGAATGCAGTCCTCACCTCAATCGTCAACAACAAAGGGTGAAAATTCTCCACGAAATCAAAGTTTAGAGTGCTTTTTTCCCCCAGTTTTTGATTAAAAAAGGAAGCCCATTTCATAATAAGAATAATAATAACAATATTTACGGAAACAAACATATAATCTCGTGCCTTTAAATAGTGCGGCTCAGGACAATGCAAGATGCATGGGGAAGCCATTAAGGACGCACATGAGCGCATCGCCTTCTCAGGCATCGCACAGCAGAAACACAAGGAGCAAGAAAAAAAACAAGTGACCAAGAAAGACAGCTACTTCCATATGCCTTCGGTGCGTCCAAAAAAGTATATTTGCCACGAAGAAGGATGTGGCAAGGCCTACAATCGGCCAGTGCTTCTACGACAACATCAGCGCTCTCACTCGAACGACCGTCCGTTTGTGTGTCGCATGCCAGGGTGTGATAAATCGTTTTTCCGCAAATCTCATCTTGAGATCCATGAGTTGTCCCACCTTTCCAATGAGGATAAACCATATCAATGCCTGATTTGCGGTAAAGGCATGACGTCCACACAACGACTTCGGCGGCATGAGGTCACCCACACGAAGAACTTCCGGTGCACTTATGAAGGCTGTGATAAGGCCTTTTATGTATGGCAGTCGCTCAAGCATCACATAACAACTGTGCACGAAAGAAGTTTGACATGTGAGAAATGCAACATGAGTTTTCCCCAACGACTGTTGCTACTTAGACACAAGCTCAAATTCCACGGTGAGGCATCTCCATTCGTCTGTGACCATCCCGACTGTTTCGAGTCGTTCCAAAGTAAACGAACTCTTCGCCAGCATATTAAAAAGGCTCACCCCGAGCTCAATTGTACTATTTGTGACAAGGTTTGCATAGGGCATGAAGCATTGGATACTCATATGCTAACACACTCAACTGATGGCAATAATTCACCCCTATGGAGATGTGAATCTTGCACGGGCCTGGTGCAATTTGTACATAAGTACGAGCTCATGAGACATTACCAGGACTTCCATGACGAATCCGAAATTCCTCCATATCTCTTCGGACTTGGAGAGAGACCAATGGAGGATCCACTGCAACAAATCCGTGAACCTCAATCGTTGCAGACTATGATGAGGGATCAAAAATTGAGATCTGAAGTTATGAATGGAGCTTTTGATATAGACAATGGCGAAGAGGCCGACAAGATGGTGGATTCCGATCTTGTATCATTGCAAAAAGGGGACGGCGCTAAAAAAGCAGATATTAACGAGCAGGAAAACAAATCCATTATTAGCTTGGTACTGGGTGCGAACAAGAAGGTTTATCATTGTCCTAGACCGAGATGTCTGAGAACGTTTGTCCGACCCCATGCATTTAAAAAGCACTTGCAACTACATAATATTAAGATACAACAGGCTGAGGAGATCTTGAGAAGAATACAAGAGGAAGAGGAAGAGGAAGAGGAAGAGAAGAGAAAGAGGAAAAGGAAAAGGAAAAGGAAAAGGAACCGGAGCAGGAACAGGAACAGGAATGTCTGATCATCTGTAATTCGGAGAATGATCAAAATGAGGTCGATCGGTTTTCAGACATCTCAGATATTGAAAATATTGACGACTTGTTCACCAAGACTAGTGAAGCCGCCGTCACTTCGAGCGAATTTACTACTCCAGAAGAAACGGAAATCAAAGAATCCGCGGTAGCTTCGAAAATCTCATTTGTTTAGAAATGTGATAAAATAAATAGTTCACTATTAATACTATATTATCGACTGTTAAACTTTTTTTCCATTCAATCCACTAATATCTCAGCCTCTTATCGGAATTCCGACCTCTATCATCATATCTCCTCTTTCTATCACGATAATCGCCTTCCTTGTTGAATTCCTTCCTGGCGGGAGGTGGTAAGGATGGAGGAGGAAGGGGATTTCCACTTGAGCGCCGTGTCTGTCCATTGTGCCTGTTATTCGAATCTCTTTCTTCCGTTCCAGTCGATCCTCTATACCCCCGGGAGTTCAGTTGCGACACAGGCTGGGGTTCCCTAGAGGTATGCTGTGGTTCTCGACCCCTAGGAGCATTCTGAGGAATGTTCTCCCTAGTTGGATGCTGAGATGCCCTATCTCTGGAAGAATTCTGAGGAGCTATATCCCTAGATGGATATTGTGGCGTTCTATCCCTAGGATGATTCTGAGGCGTTCTATCCCTAGGATGATTCTGAGGCGTTCTATCCCTGGGATGATTCTGTTGGAGCCTATCCCTAGAATTATTCTGCGGAGGTCCATCTCTTGTAGGATGTTGTGGTACTCTATCTCTAGGAGGGTGCTGGGGTGGCAAAGGTACTCTACTTCTACCTGCTGGCTGTGGAGGGGGCGGCGCGGATGCTCTTACAGACAGTTGTGGAGGCAACGGCGCTCTGCCTTTGTTTGAACTGTAAGAGTCCGAGAATCTGTCTCTGGGAGGTACTTGCGGTGGCAAAGGTACCCTATTTCCCGTCTTTTGATTGGCGGCTGAGTCCCGCGAAGAGGACGAAGATGGAGCCTTTGGAGCCTGAACAGGTACCGCTGGTGTTGTAGACCTCAGTGTGTTTGCAGAACTCGCTTGACCCCGCCCATTCTTTAAATCCGAAACCTGGCGGTTTCCTTCTTCTTTTTTTGAGCTGAATTCCTTTCTCACCAGATCAAGCCGCGATTTGAGTTGGCCCCTATTTACCACTGGCGATTCATTGTCCTTCGGTTCTTTTTGATCGACTTTCCGCTGGAATAAATCATTCGACAGTGCATCCCGAGATGGTTTCTCCGCAGACTTTGGCGGTGCTTCGGGTGTACTGAGACGACTATTCGAACCGTTTGGACCAGCTGGAGGCGTCCTTATATGATCTTTAACTAGGTCTTTTTCCGATGTGATGTTGTGAGTTGTTGACACTGCTTGCTCCGAGTGTTTTTCAGTCTGGGTAACAGGAACGCTTACACTTCTCGAGTAACTGTCGTACCTTCCCTTTGGCGCGTCTACTGCACGAGAGGCCATTCTTGAAGAAGCCTTAGCACCGTCATCATAAGAGATTGCGGGGACGGAGGCTTGCTTTTTTAAACCCGCCTCGCTAACCTGTGACTCAGAATCCTTGACAGCTTGTTTTTCTTGTTCTTCTTTTCTCCACTTCTCTTCCTCCAACCGTTGATGTTCCAGTTTTATATCCTCAGCTTGTTTGAGTCTTTTCTTTTCCCGATCTTCAATTTCTTTACGTTTCTCAATTTGTTGAGCTTTTGCGTCTTCTTCCATATCAATAAAGTCCCAAAGATGAACCCATGAATTCTTCCGTGACTTAACATGTCCAATTAATGCACTCGAAGAGAGTTTTAGATCATCTCGCTTTTCCCTTTTTGTAATATTGTGGATAAGCTCAATGACAGACTCACAATGATCTTCAACCATAGGATAAACTCCCAAGAGGTTTTTCAAATATGTGATTGCATTCATTCTGGACATGTAGGTTGTCACCTCCAAAGCCCTTGAAACATCTTCCAAAAGAATAGTGTGATATTCAAAAATGTTTTCGCGGAATTCCCCAAAAGTCATAACATCTGCATCGGAATCTTTGTACAAGCTTTTCTTCAGTGTGTTTTTGAGGAATGCATCCTCACTGGTCCACGTATTTAATTCCTTTAAGATAGCGGACACAAATATGCCTAGATTCTCAGCCTCTGTGGGAGAACAAGTGAATAAAGTCGCAAAGAAAATGTGATTCCGAAATAAAACGTCCAAAGTTATCATCAACGAATAGCCTGAAAGACTCAACTTGTGGAGCTTAAAGATGAACTCTGCACTGTATATAGCATCAAAAGAAGAATGCACAGCTCTTGGCAACACACAAAGATGCAAAAAGGCCTTTGCTTGATGGGCACTAAAAGAACCGAGGTCCTCGTTTAAGGTAGCGATTAAATGCTCATCCATAAGATTGCAGTGTTTTTCGTGACGCTCTTTTTCAGATGGGATTGTCACAGTTAAAGCCTCAGTCTCAGAAATGGAGTCTTTGAGAGAATTCGCAACACTCTTCGGAGTATTCTTGTCCCTTCTTGCAAACGCATACTGTTCCTTCAAGCTTGAAATTCTAGATTTGAGTTTTGTTAACTCATTTTCGTATAGATCACCAGAGAAATTCAAATCATAGAGTTTCAATTTCCAAAAGAGGACAAAAAAATTCGAGCTGATTTGCCCAAAATACCCTTCGGGCAAAGCACTTTTGATTTGCGACTGCAAATCATCAGTCTCGACACCCATGAGAAAATTCCTCCAAAATTCGAACGCCCATACGATCGGCACATCGTAATCTTTAATCATTTCATCAATCTGGAGTAAATTGGAAGTATCGTTTCCAAAGAACCCCACAAGAGAACATAAAAGATGCAACACCGAGTCCACTTCATCCTTTATACTAGTCAAGACCTTTAGATGAGTGATATCGGTTGCATCAATTAGCTCACGATTGATCTTGCAAAGTAAGACTAAAAATTCATTTATGTTCTTGTTCTTTGTCAATGCTTGGCGTAATTTTGAGCCAGACTGACGGAACTCATATCTTTTGTCACCAATTGTCTTGTATACAATCTTTTGCAAGCTTGGTTCACAATTTAACATATCAATCTGGAGCTGAGTGAGATTTGTGATTGCTTGGATACCTCCCATAGAACTCAACATTTCTTTTAGAACAATCAAGTCAGCATTGCCACTTGAGTGTAGCGACAGTAGTAAGTATCTGAGTAGGGTATTTAAATCAACAGAATTAGGATACTTCTGACAAAGTTTTCCTATGAAAGAAGAGAGTGACTGGAGCCATTGACGCTCATTAAGACCATTGGCCTGCTTATTAGATCTTCCCGTGGAAGTGAGCCTCATCATGATGGCAAGAGTCAAATTATCCCAACCATACTCGTTGAAATATGCAGCGGTCTCAACAATTAAAGTGTTGAGGTTATCGTAGCTTTCCAATTGCTGCAAGATTGTTAAAAAACAAGGTAATGGGTTCGAAAGACTAATTTTGGCCAATCGTCTCATCATTGGCGCAACGTTCTCCTTCGACAATCTTTTTAAAACATCTTTTGTTGCCTTTTCTGCCTTTCCATTTGCAATTTTGACATGTGGATTAGTTTTCGCCATGACCTGATAGAGCTCACCGTAGAGATTGAATCGATCATCTGCCAGGAAAAAAGACAAAACTTCATACGCTTTATCCACAGGAATTGCATTCTCGGAAATAAAGCCGATTGAAGGCAATATATAGTTTCTGAAATATGTGAACCATTTCTCTTTTTGTGCATCCGAGGAGTCTGCCTTCAAATCTGCCACAATAATTTCACAGAGCTTGATGAAATTGGCATGGTTTGTGGCGAGAATTGGTCCAAAGAACTTTAAGAATTGGCCTGACATAGTGATCAAATCACCGGCAGATTGAAGCACTGGTAGTCCATCGGCCCATTCAGTGATAAAATAAACGAACTCCTTGCTTCCGGTTAATTTAACAGTGGGCTTGAAACAATATAAGCGAGTGACTGGGATCTCATCGAGTCTCACTTTATTGTAAGATTGAGAAATCGTCAATAGCTTTTCCTCTTGAAAAGCCATAAGCTGTGATGGCGTGAAGGATGTAGACTTCAGATGTAGTGGATCTATTATGGCAGCTAAAGCTCTATGCATCAATACTGACATGTCAGAGTCAATATTTGCCAAAAACGGGTACTGGGAAAGGATGTAAACGGAAGGCCAGTACAAACCGTTTCCGAGGAAACACTTCAACATTTGAAACCGCATATTGAAACCGATCAATGCTTCGACCGTTTTCTTTGTGTGTTCGGGTTTGGCAGGGCGGCTTTCAGTGGCACCATCTTCATTCTCCTCCTCTGCCAAGGGAGCGGCTAGCGCCAATGCACTCGCACTTGAGCGTAAAACCTTCTCTTCGAGTTCCTTTTCGTACGCCGCTTCAAGATTTTTCATGTCCACATCTGATGGCGAGAAATAGGGATATAATTGGCCGAAACTGATGAAGCCCTCCTTGATAAAAAGCGTGACCAAGACTTTAAAAGTCTCGGATATTTCACGTTCTGGAGCTTGTTTCAACAAACGCAACGCGATAACAGATACCACAGCAGGATTTCCACCTACATTCAACGAGTATAAGCCCAGCTTACAATCTGCCTCTACTTGGGGCCACCATGGCGACTTTTTGAAGAACTCGATAATGAAGCGGTGGTTTCCAACGACGTAGTTTGAACAGACATCAATAATGACGTCAAGCACACGGTTTGGATCTAGCAAATAGTGGCCTATGAGGTGATAAACCACATGGACTGCATGATCAACCAAGAACTCGCTTTCATCATTATTGAGGAAAGTGTTGAACTCGCTGATGAGAATAGAGTAGCCCTCATACTCCTCATGCAATAAATTAAACTTCTTTTGCGTGAAAAACTCGTCTCTCTTACGCGTGTTCATTTGGCGAGTAAGGCTCTGCGCAGCAACGATATCGAGCCGCACCAAGGTTTCGGAGTCGACATACTGTGCCAAAGTAGATGCTTGGAGTACTCCCGCAGATTTGTGCAAACGTTTGACCAACTCGGTCACGGCCATATCAGGAGGAAACACGTCAAAAACCTGGCAGAGCACAATTGCCTTGCGTTCGTCAGTGATGGCCAGTTGCATAAACTCGGCCACTGTGTCCACCGCCAACACGTTTGCCAGTACCAACATGAGGATCTCTGTGAACACCTGGCTTGAAATTTCACTTGCCTCAGACACAGAAATTTCCGGTGTTTGTAACGCTTCAAGTAATGTCTGTGTTCCAAAACCAGAGAAATCCGCCAATACATGCGGCGTGAGGTATGTGTAGAGCCCCGATTGAGAATCAGCCATTTTGTTTTATTATTCACGGGGCGTTTTTTTCGGGAGCAACGATTTTTAATAATGCTTCTGATGTTTTGTGGGTGTACGCTCTTTTTATGCTGTTATGCTTTTCAACACTTCTTTTGTTCGCTGAACGATCTGAAGAGTGCGTGCAACGAGACAACGATGGGAATTTGGTGGAGGAGTCGCGCGCTTTTCACCAGGCCCGTATAGTTTAAAGGGCGATTTTCTTTATTCTTTTTTTTTTTTCTTGTTCTTAAGAAAGAATTGTATTACAGGAAGCTGCTATTTTTTGCCTGATTGAGGGATGGAATTGCCATATATATTTTTATATGTTCTTTTTTTTTTTTTTTTTTTTTTTGAGATAATAAAATTTTTTTCGAGACCAAAATAAAACTTTTATAAATTTGGGAAAAGAAATAAATTTGTTAAAGCCAAGATCAGCTCCGGTAAGCTTCGTTCCTCATGGCCCAATGGTCAAGGCGTCTGGCTACGAAAGTAACCACTTCTGTTGGAACCAGAAGATTCCAGGTTCGACTCCTGGTGGGGAAGCTTCTTTTTTAAATCCTCATACGATTTTGTCTTCTGAAAACTCTTTTTTTTTTTTGCCTCCTCATTTGTCGAATAAATGTAGAATAACCAACTTTAGCGGGTTCAAAGCGGTTTGAGGATGCATTTTGAAGAAACTCATCTCAGCTTGTTTGGACCTTGAAATAGTGTGCAGACAAACGGTATTGAAGTAAGGGGGCTGAAAAAAAGATGTCAGAAAAACCGAAATTTATATACTGATGGGACTTTCTTTAATGAAATATTCGTATCGGTGGACATTTGCTTGCCAGATAAAGGTGGGGCTAAAGAACCACGGGGGTCGAGAACGCGTAAAACACAATACTTTTCAGTTTATTGTTTAACCTTGAAGCAATCACAAATTCGGTTTTCTTGAAGATTGAGTTCTATACTAATTGTTTCTTTTTTAGAAAAATTATAAACACATACTATATATTTAAGAAGACTTTAAATTTGAATTGATAAAAAAGTTTTTTTTTTTCGATATTGGCTCTAAAACAAACAACGACGGCGAACAGCGTGTGTTTCAGAAACGAAAGTTTGACCATTTTCGCACTTCTGCTTTCGCCCCAATCTGAAGAACCAAAATGGCTCAAGAACTTAATTTTTTGGTCTTTTACAATTGTTTCTTTTGAAAAAGAAAAACAATCTACTGTTCTTAAATACATCTCCGAGCCGGAGGGAAAAAAAAACATTTGACCTAGAACACCAATGAATTTCAACTGAAAACTTCCAGGCAAAAATAGAGAATGAAAAAGTGGCATTCTGGATATTGGGGGCGTTCTGGACCCGCCTGCTTCTATCCGTTCTCGATCCCCTCGGAACTACGCTATCGATATTTTTCCCTGGTGCAGTAATCGCCCGAATAATACCATGTAAGATTTCCCCACAGACCCTGGCTACATTTGGACGTGTTTTTTTGAAGTCTCGTTCAAAAGTATCGTCCAAAAGTATCTTTCTGAAGTAACTTTCTGAATAAACATAAGTCATAGAACAAAAAAAGGCAAGGAAATATAACAATTTTGAACTTACCTAAGACTAAAATGGAATCTGTTTTTTTTTTTTTTTTTTGTCTTCCTTGCTTCAATCGTTGTTCGCATGCCCCCCACTCTTTCCCCAAAGGCTGTGTCGAATCTGCACCGTGCCAGATGCGCGCTTCTATATTCCGGACCCTATTGGGGTTGCTGCTTAATAAAAGTGGGGCTTAAGTAAAATTCGGCCCGAACCTTAAATGAATTCAAATATATATGCTGATCAGTCTATCGATTGTTCAAAACTTGATAATTTTGAGAAATATTGGAGATTTAATACAACGTTTCAAAGAAGAAGTAATAATACACACTGGTCTGTTTAACTGAGTCTTGTCATTTTACTGCAAATTAAACAGAAGTCATTTTTCCACAATAATCATACCGCTTCAGACCATACCTAGACTTGTCCAGAAATATTTTTGTTTCCCAATCCGAGGAGAAAAAGAGAAAAGAAAGAAATTGAAAAAAAAAAAAAAGAACACAACACAAAATAAACATCTACAAAAATCAACAAAAAGAGATTCTGTGGCTACTTTTGAAATGACACAAACAGTACTTCTTCGACTTACAGACAATGGTGCGCCAATGCCAAGTCGTTCTCTGCCCAACGGTGTTTTGATTTTGCCATCACAACGTAAGGCCCTTAATCATGGCCATGCTTTATATGAATTGGTGGTTCTAATTGATGCTGGTTCCCCGATTACAAACAATGGCCGGTTTTTTATCAATGTTCCTGAAAGCACAGATGCAAAATTCGATCGGCAAGTTTTCAGAGAGTTTGAAGTTGACTCGTCTTTCCACCAGGATATCACATTTCGGATCCCAATCTTCCACGCGGGACCATATGCGTACTATATAAAGTATTTTGATGGTGGAACTGAAAAAACGTCCGTACGTTTCTACTTCATTGTGCCCCCACAGCTCATGCGCGGTGAGACTCATTTAACTTTTAACTCCATCAATATCCAGACGGTGGTTTCCAAATTTGCCGGTCCCCTCGAGCATTGGCCTGCATTGTTCTCTTATATTGCGGCAAAGGGCTATAATATGATCCATTTCACCCCTTTACAGGCTCGAGGATCATCTGATTCGCCGTACTCAATATACGATCAGCTCAGATTTGACCCCAATTTGTTCGAGTCCAACGAGCATGCGGTTAATTTTATTTCAGAAACCTTACTGAAACACTCTTTGTTATCAATGACAGATGTCGTATGGAATCATACAGCGGAAAATTCCAAGTGGATCCAAGTGCACCCAGAAGCTGGTTATAACGCAGATACGGCTCCTCATTTACGTTCGGCAATAGAATTGGATTGGGCTCTTTCGGAGTTTTCTGACAAACTTGCAGACCTTAGTTTGCCCACTGAGATTAATTCAGATAGAGACTTGAACCAAATAATGGATGCGCTTGAAGAATATGTTTTGAACCCACTTAACTTGTGGCAATATTACGTCTTTGACAAATCGACTACTTTGGAAAAAATTAAGACTCTTGGTAATTCTGTCAGTCCTGTCGAAATTCCACCATCACTTGACAAGTCTAATATAAAAGAATTAGCCAGGTTTACTCTTGAGTCTGCAAATGAACATGAAACAACCATTTTCGCCGATCGATACTCCAACGTTCTAAACACAGAGAAGTTTGTGGCTATTATTTTGGCAGTTGTTGGTTCCGAAACAGATCACGTCATAGAAAAGGCCTCAGAAGTGTTAGATGAAATTAATGCGGGCTTGTACGCCGTGTATGATGAAGATATCAATGCAATAAGAACGAACCTTGAAATTAGGGCAAGATACTTAAGACTTGATGAAAATGGGCCAAAATTGGGTCCAATAAATCCGAAAAATCGATTCTCTGAGTCCTATTTTACTAGATTCACAGGGAAAGACGGGAGAAAATGGGCATTGGCAAATAATGGATGGCTATGGGGTGTTGATCCTCTTTTGGATTTTGCTTCAAGCAAGTCAAAGGTGTATTTGCGAAGGGAAGTTATCATTTGGGCAGATTGTGTTAAACTCAGATATGGATCTGGACCCGAGGACTCTCCATACTTATGGGAACACATGACTAAGTATACCCAACAGTGCGCCAAATTTTCTAATGGTTTCAGACTTGATAATTGCCATTCAACCCCATTGCATGTTGGTGAGTACTTATTGGCAGCTGCTCGGGAAGTCAACCCAAACCTTTATGTTGTGGCAGAGTTCTTTACCGGATCTGACGCTATGGACAAAATATTTGTGGAAAGATTTGGAATCAACTCATTGATCCGTGAGGCTATACAAGCACAGTCAGTTGATGAGTTATCTTGGCTTGTTCATAAGCATGGTGGCCGCCCCATTGGTTCTTTTTCCTGGTTACCATTAGATGAAGTTGCTTACCCAGCAGATAAGGATCCCATACCTGGGAAATTTTCAGAGAGCAACTCGGAGTTGGAAATACCCAAAATACTTTCTCCGCAGACACCTCATGCTCTTTTCATGGACTGTACACACGATAACAGAATGCCCGCTCAAATTAGGACAGTTTCGGACACACTTCCAACTGCTGCATTGGTTTCCTTTTGTTCTTCTGCAGTAGGTACAGTGTTTGGCTATGATGAAACATACCCCGAGCTTCTTGACATTGTCACAGAAAAGAGACGGTACAAATTTGACGAGAAAAGTGGTATCGCATTGGTGAAGAAGAAATTGAATGCAATCAGAGATTCTCTTTCACTCGAAAGCGAGGACCCTTTCTGCGACCAGGAAATGTATATTCATAATGAAGGGCAATACATTACCATACAAAGGTATAATACCATCACAGGCCAAGGATGGTTTTTGGTTGCAAGAACAAAGTTTGAGGAAAATCCCAAATCTCAGACTTTGTCTCCAGTGGAATTGAAGGGTACAGAGGTTAAACCCGAATTTGCTTTCTGTTTACAGAAAATTGGTGATTATGAAAATGATTCGAAGTATTTAACTGGAATCCCAACAAAACTAGTCGAGATTGAAAGTCCTAAATTGGAAATTCATGACAGAGACACGACCGTAATAGTCGGCGATTCATTTGTTGCAGGATCAATTGCCGTGTTTTCAACAAAAATACCCGCGGCTAACGTTAAGCTTTCCAAATTTGTTAAAGAGGGAGCTGTGGAGGCATCTCTTGGGTTAGACTTGTACGACTTGAATGCTTTGCTATACAGGTCCGAGCCTGAGGAGAGAGATGCTAGCGGTGGAGAAGATGGTACATACAATATTCCAGGGTATGGAAATTTGGTTTATGCTGGTTTGGAAGGTTGGATCAGCGCTCTCAAAAAGGTAATCTGGGAAAATAACCTTGGCCACCCCATTTGTGATCATTTACGGCAGGGACTCTGGGCTGCTGATAACATCGTGGAAAGATTAAGCAAGTATAGTGTGGGATCTGAAAATTTGAAAAAGTTCCAAACATGGCTTAGCTTAAGAACAGAAGCAATCAAGAAGGTACCTCACTTTTTGTGGCCACACTACTTTGCCCTTGTCGTCGGTGTTGCTTACGAGGCTGCTCGGTTTAGAGCATTGAGGCTTCTAGATGACCATATCAAGGTTTCCAACAACTTTGTACAGAGTTTGGCATTAACATCTGTTCAAATGTGTGGAAAAATGAACAACACTTCATTGCTTCCAGACAAAAAGGTTGCATGTTTGGCCGCAGGGCTTCCACATTTCAGCAATGACTATATGAGATGCTGGGGAAGAGATGTTTTCATATCTTTTCGAGGCCTTTTAATCGTGCCAGGAAGATTTGATGATGCCAAGGAACATATACTAGCCTTTGCAAAGACATTAAAACATGGTTTAATTCCAAACTTGTTGGATGCTGGAAGAAACCCTCGTTACAATGCTCGGGATGCTGTCTGGTTTTTCGCACAAGCAGTACAAGAATATGTAGTATTTGCCCCCAAAGGAAAAAGTATTTTGGATGAAAAGGTTTCCAGACGATTTCCTCTTGATGACACATGGATCTCTTGGGATGATGACAAAGCGTTTACTTACGAAACGTCAGTCCGTGACATTCTTTTTGAAATCCTTTCGCGTCATGCAAAAGGAATCAAATATCGGGAGGCAAACGCAGGCCCCAATTTGGATTCGCAAATGAGCGATGAGGGGTTTAATGTCCAGATTTATGTTGACTGGAATACTGGGCTCATACACGGGGGCTCCCAGTTTAATTGCGGTACGTGGATGGATAAAATGGGTGAGAGTACCAAGGCAGGGTCTAAGGGTGTTCCGGGGACCCCTCGAGATGGAGCTGCAGTGGAGCTCCAAGGCCTTCTCAAAAGTACGTTGAAATTTGTGAATGGTTTAAATCGTGAAGGTTCTTTCGAATACACTTCCGTGGAAAAAGATGATGGGTCAAGTATCTCTTTGAAAGAATGGGAACTGTTGGTGCAAGACAATTTTGAAAGATGTTTCTACGTTCCCGAAGATCCCTTAGAAGATGAAAAATTTGAGGTCAACTCTACGATGGTCAATCGGAGGGGTATTTATAAAGATCTTTTTCGCAGTGGAAAAGAGTACGAGGATTACCAGTTGAGGGCCAATTTCCCTATAGCGATGTGTGTTGCTCCAGAAATTTTCACGATTGAGAGAGCGAAGAATGCCATAAAAATTGCTGACAAATACATTCGTGGTCCTATCGGAATACGGACATTGGATCCGTCTGACTGGAATTACCGACCTTACTACAATAATGGCGAAGACAGCGAGGATTTTTCCACATCTAAAGGAAGAAATTACCATCAAGGGCCCGAGTGGGTATGGTGTTTCGGGTATTTCATTCGTGCATATCTTTATTTCAACCATATACCGGAGAGTGGGAGGCCTTCCAAGATGCTTTTACAGGAAATAAACTCAAAACTCAAGGGACATAGATTGTGGATCAAAGAGAGCAAGTGGGCAGGGTTGACGGAGCTCACAAATAAAGACGGGGAACTATGCAATGACTCAAGCCCAACACAAGCGTGGAGTACTTCTTGTTTGCTAGACTTGTACTATGATCTCTGGAAAGTAGACGCCTACAAGGCTCGATGACACATCTATTTTTCAAAGAAAAAGTTTTCGTTTACATCTTTTATTGAAAAGCTAATCCATGAATTTATCGGTTAAAATCCAAGTGAAGGATATTGTTCTGTTTTTCGAGATACCACTTCAAATGCTTAATTAGTTCATAAATCAATGCAACTTGGCAGACCCTGTCTACTAAGACAATAATAATTTGGGATCAAAATGTAGGTTTTCAAGTTGTCAAGCACTTGCCTAGCTTTCGTGACTTGGTCATCAAAAATTAAACGCATGTCCAAAGGTGTTCCTCTCTGAGACTTAAATTCTTTTTCCAAAAAGCTTACACTATGCTGGAAATTAAGGATTTTATCCAAATAGCCATGGTGACGGAGATTGAGTGAACCATCCAAATTGTGCATGGCCAAAGCACCCACATTGACATCCATTATTCTCTTAAAGATACGACTGCCTGGTACATCGATAAAATGAGTTAGCTTATCAATGCAAAACTCAATGTAATTGAAAAAGTCAATTATGAATTTGAGCAGATCCAAAAGATCTTTTGATGCTGAGACATTAGCAACTGAGGTTCCGATATCAGAAAGCTCTTTTCTTAAATCTTCAATCCCCTCTTCGAATCCAAAAAAGTCGTAGGTTGTATCGTTCAAATAGAATTTCATGTAACCAAAGTACCTTTCTACCAGCATTTTTGCTTCATGAGTTTGCTTCTGAAGATTCACAATATCAAGAAATTTAGGGTTAATTCCAGGACGAGAAAAGTGCTCACTGTTTAGAAAGTTGGGGTCAGAGTTTTTGAGCAGTTCATTAGTGTAAACTGCCGTCGCCAGTTCGAAGGTAAAGCCATAACTGGCTTGTACTGTTAATGAAACGGAGACGAATATGCACAGAATGAGGGCTATTTTTGACCTCATGTTAAAATCCAGTCAATTGAGAAAAAAAGAAGAAAAAACTGCTTTCTCATTGTCTACAATACCCCCATTTTATAAGTTGCGAGATCTGAATAACAGAGAAACGATAAGATATAGGGAAAATGTATTTCTCTTTTTCTTCATTAGTTCCATCTATTCAAATAGGCAAATGGGCTATGCTTTTGAGGGAGCTCACAGTAGTTTATGAATTCCAATGACTTCTTGAAATGGTAAATCAAGTGAACTGGAATAAGAAGTGCCATAGTAATAATTCCAAGTGGTGTTTTGTGTAAGAAGCGCAGTGATGTGTAAAATGTGGCCAGATCTGAAAGTATATTCCGGTGGGATTTTAGGTAATAGAAGACAAAAAATAAAAGAATGTACACGATTATGAGCAGGCCCAAAGCTTTTACAGATTGAATACTGTCTTTGTGAATGGGTATCAGTTTGCCCTTGGGATCTTCAAATATAAGAAATCCATAATGGTCTGTTTCATGGTTGTAGATTCGTAGTTATGACTGAAATAGTTTCAAGCCGGTCAAAGGAAAGCACCGTTTTTTCTATGAATTGTAGTGAACGGCTTGGTTTTAAGATCATTCGCATCCTAGATTTTCGGTATTGACAAGAGGCGTTTCACACAAATGAAGGGTGCAGAATTTTTTATGTGGAGTCACGGAGGTAAAATAAAAATCTTACTTTAAGCAAAATTATTATACTTCAACTAAGCCTAAAATGCCAAAAGATAGCATGTTGTTAATGTGTATTAAATGAACAAACAGTTGAGTGATATAGAATAGACGTGAAGAAATATTTATGAAGTTTGTACCTATTACAATGTCATTTTTTTTCGTATAAGTATCGGTGGGGAATTCTTTCCGACATTTATCTGAATTGTGGAGGTTATTTCAGGCACGAATGGTGAAGGGAAAGTCGAAACACTGTAATCGGTATATAACTTGCACGAATATTACGACCACTATGTGATCGAACTGCAGGCTGCGATAAGAGAACGCAAAGTGTGGGGTGTATTCTTATTACGCCCGTAAACTAGTGGCTCTAACTTAAATTACAATAGTTCTTTTCATGTGGTTGAAATTCGAAAAAGGTCAACACTATCAAAAGTATTCGAAACTTACTTTTTTGTAAAGTTTGAGAGCTCATGGTGGTCGTCGAAACGGTAGAATCCCGAAACTTGCACAAGAACAATCATTGCTAATGGGCCGTCTTCGGGCCGCCGCGCGAATTGGAACCGCCGAGGGTGCAGATAACACGACGAAATGTTGAAAAAAAATATGTTGAAAAATATTGAAAAAAAAAAAAAAAAAAAAAAAACCGGCGAACATATGAAAATTTGTGGGAATATTTAAGATATATTCTGAAAACAATAACAACACTTAAAATTGGACGAGCAACTCAACTTCTCAATTTCCTTTAAATGTTTTAGAGCTCCTTTTTCTTTTCCGAACTGGTTTTGTTCATTGTCTTCATACAATAACGGAATCTAGAGAAACAATTGTCCGCGGGAATCGGCCTCCGCTATAACCTCATGCGCTCATGCATTTCATTTAGAAGCGGAACCCGATTCGCGATCGACGACGTATATAACGCAATACATTCGGAAGCATCTGAACTTTTTGACTTTTTTCTTTAGCAACCCAGAAGATAAAAAGAACAGACCCCTAGGTTTTTAAGACTAATCATGTTGAGACTTACTTCGAAGACAGTGGGTTCTGGCCTCAGAAGAAGTGTCAGATCAGTGTCTACCCTCGCACTTAATTCATCCGCACTGAACTACCCCACAAAACACGTGTCTCCAGGCACAGAGCCATATTTGACCCCATCTTTCCACGACGGAAAACTTGTCAAGTCAGAATCTAATACATGGTTTGATATTCACGACCCAGCCACCAATCAGGTGATTTCCAAGGTGCCTCAATCGACACCGGAAGAGTTGGAAAATGCAGTGGCTTCTGCAGAGGAAGCTTTCCACACGTGGAAAAACTACTCCATCATCAAAAGACAAGGAATTGCCTTCAAATTTGTCGAGTTATTGAAGAAAAATCACGACAGAATTGCCGCCATGATTGTTTTGGAACAGGGCAAAACTTTTGCCGATGCAAAGGGTGATGTTTTAAGAGGGTTGCAAGTTGCCGAGGCCGCATGTAATGCACCAAACGATCTTATGGCTTCATCTTTGGAAGTCGCCACCGATATGGAAACCAAGATGGTTCGTGAGCCTCTTGGAGTTGTTGGATCGATCTGTCCATTCAATTTCCCTGCCATGGTGCCATTATGGAGCTTGCCTCTCATTTTGGTCACAGGTAACACTTGTGTGCTCAAGCCCTCAGAAAGAGTTCCTGGTGCCGCTATGATCATTGCAGAGTTGGCCACAGAGGCCGGCGTTCCCCCTGGAGTATTGAATATTGTCCACGGAAAACACGACACTGTCAACAAAATTATCGAGGATCCTCGTATTAAGGCCATTACTTTCGTCGGAGGCGACAAGGCAGGTAAATATATCCATGAAAAGGGCACAAGTTTGGGCAAGAGAGTCCAGGCCAACTTGGGTGCCAAAAACCACTTGATCGTGTTGCCTGACGCTGACAAAAGCCACTTCATTAATGCCGTTAACGGCGCTGCCTTTGGTGCTGCAGGCCAGCGTTGTATGGCAATTTCCGTGCTTGTTACTGTGGGCGAGCAAACGAAAACATGGGTCGAGGAAGTTGCTGCTGATGCTGCAAAATTGAAGGTAGGATCCGGGTTTGATGCAGGCTCAGATCTCGGACCATTGATCAACCCAGAGTCCGTGACTCGTGCCACAGAGATCATTTCTGATTCCGAAAAGAATGGCGCGACAGTGTTGCTTGACGGAAGAAACTTTCAAACCGATGACTCAAAGTTTGCCAAGGGTAACTTCTTGGGCCCCACTATTTTAACTGGCGTGAAACCCGGGATGAGAGCATACGACGAAGAAATCTTCGCTCCAGTTTTGGCTGTGGTTAACGTGGAGACTTTCGATGAGGCCATCGAGTTGGTTAACTCTAACCGTTACGGAAATGGTGTGGCATTGTTCACACAGTCTGGAGCGGCCGCTCAAAAGTTTACCAAGAACATCGCCTGTGGTCAAGTCGGAGTCAATGTTCCAATCCCAGTACCATTGCCAATGTTTTCGTTCACTGGTAACAAGGGCTCATTTTTGGGAGACTTGAACTTCTACGGAAAGGCTGGTGTGACCTTCTTAACTCAACCAAAGACTATCACGTCTTACTGGAAGACCAGCAATGTGGATGAGGTTTTGAAGCCTTCTACGTCTATGCCAATTCAAAATTAGTGGAAATATGGATATATGTATTTTTTTATGCTTGTAAGCAGATTAAGTTGTCTCAGCCGCAAATAGAGCATTTTTCGTATAGAACATTAGTCTCCCGTTTTGATAATAAAAACACGATTCCAAGAACACATTTATCGCCTATTAATGCACCAATAATCTGGATTGATTGTTGTACCGGTTTGAACTAGCTACAGCAATCGGGAATATCAAGTAAAAATACACTTGTTCCTATTAAGTTAATTTCAATCTTAGCTAATTAAATTTTGGAGTAGTTAGTCCTATGTGTTTTCGGTAAGACCTAGCTATCCAAAAGATCAAGTAGTATAGTATTTTTAGGGGTCAATGAAATTACATTAATACGTTCGGTGCCATCTAGCTCCTCAGCTGTCATTCCTCTCTCCACATAAATGTGGATGATTGTCTGGGGTAGTTAGCACTCTGGGGGATAGTTGCATACAACTACTTCACGGTAATCATTGAGTTTTCTATGGATGTTTTTTTGTTGCTATTTTTTTTCCGATTTCGATTCAATTAAAATCTTTTCTACGATGTCTCACGTCAACCTAGCTTTCAATTTCATTAAGCCTTATTTCAATACGCTTTGTCATATTTTATCGAGCCGACAACGTTTCTGAGATTGTTGACAGGGATAATTGCTTAAAAAAACTCACTGAAAGCCAGGAATCAAATCACGAAAACGGTGTATCTTTCCCAATCCAAGCCGCTAGAATCTACTGCAGTCCTTTCTCTGATAGATGATATGGAATTTTGCGTTGTGTGGTCAAAGACTTCAAACCCGACAATTTTCATATCATTTATACAGTGCAAGAATATAAGGCGACTGAAACATGGAGGTTTGAAGCGATTTTTTGGAACACATGTAATGAGTTGGGAGTAGTTTCAGGTCGGTGGCCTCACTGAAATTCTAAACCTTTCAAGAAATATTGAAAAAGGCACTTTTTTTGTGAGGGTTTTCGGATACGGACGATTCCGGGGTATCATGGGGCTGGGCTCGCGGTATTTCTGTATTTGGGAATTTCGGCAGACAGACAGATGCCGCGCCGAAGCCTGCCAGAATTGACGGGGCTTCTCCATTCTACAGGTCAGGTCCATTTTACCGTTTAAGAAAACAATATAGTAGGGTGCTCCTTGAACAAATAATTTTCAAAATTAACCAAATTTTTAAAGTTTAATATTAGCTTTAAACCATCACATTTGTCTTGGTATAATTGAATTGTCCAAGAAACTGGATCCGGCAAGCGCTTGGCACAGCTCGTTTGCGTGGCCCTGGATTCTGGAGAATAGAAAAATCGCGCATCAAATAAACCCGTGAACAAAGGGGGTTTGTTTTTCTATATCTTTGGTGGTCATTATTGTTGAATGTGTACTGATCATTTTAGGGGTACCAAAACCAGAGAAAATATATCTACTTCCGGATTTGCCGTATATATCAGAATATCTTGATATACTGGAACATAATTATGAACTCATTGTTTCCATAAGCAAGCACCCCCGAATAAGCTGAATATCAAAAAAAGTCAGCCGATTTCAAACGATGACGAAAACATGCATTAAAATTACAATAAAGAAAATTCATTCATACGCAGAAAAAGTTCTCATTATGAATTCTTTTTGTCGGTGGTGCTTGCGGGAGATAAGATACGAGACACAGCAACCTGGATAAGCGCGCGAAATAGCTAGGATTTCTGCGGTGTACGGCACTGGCAGCAAAAAAAACTGTTCGTAATGCATACAAGAGTGCGCGATTTCTCTCCTTGAGACGCAGTGAACCCGTGGCTGGTTCAAGGAAGTTAATGCGTGGGAGGGTGCACATACACCGCGGCCGCGCTGACGTTTGATCCACGGAACTATTATCCCGGAGATGAGACCAGAGCAACAATAGGAGGTATAAAGAAAAAAATACACACTCTCTTAGAATTGTAGCACGGGAAAACCCCACCCTTTTCTTGAATTTTGTGTCTTTTTTTGACGACGAGAAATACACAAATTCAAGTTTATTTCTGTGAGATCTGAGTCATGTTTAAAGCCTTTACGTTTTGAAATAATTCTGTTTTGGGCTGCAGCTCGGTAAATGTTACTCCGAGGAAATACAAAAGTTTGCCCCTGGGGCAGGAGATATCCGGGGTTACACGCGCACCCAATGAGATGAAAAATGTTTTTTATTACACGAAGCAACTGTACCACGAAGCAACTGTACCGCGAAGGCAAGGATCTCGACATTCATATAAGGAAAAAAAAAATGAGATAAAGATTTTTGATTAGGAAAAATAAAAAAAAAAAGCAACCGTGCAACAAGATATAGGGGCGAGTACACCACAAAAGAAGATCTGGCAGATTTTGGGATCTGAAGAAATAGCGCAAATCTGAAATGGTCTTACAACGTAGGGCGCTTTTCCTTAAGTTGAAACACATTTCAAACGGTATCTTTATTTCCTAGCGTGTTCAAGAACCGCCCTTTTCGGCAATGATTCTGTATTTTTTTTTTTCCTTATAGCGCGCACCCGAGTTTTCCCGTGCCGGTGTAAAGGAAGTTCTCATTGTTGCAAGCGATGTAGAGTTAGTAGCGCAGCGAGAGAAAAAGACCCAGGCGACTGCCCTAAAATACGACTGTTGCGCCCGTGGATATCTTTCACTCACATCCATTTTGATATCTAAATACACCTTTTCAAAACAAGAATTCTGATCTTTCTTTAGAAACTACGGTTTGCTTGTCCGTAAAGATTGCTCCTATTTATCCAAACCGTCTTTCTTTCTTTCTTTCTTTCCATTTATTTATTAGAGGTCCAATCCTATTGCTTTCCCATTTTTTTCACCACCGATCATCTTCACGGCCAAGACAAAACACAGCAACCTATAAAAGCTGTGATCCCAAGAGCAAACAAGCCAAAACAAGATATTGGAAAGAAACATTCAAAAATCTTAGAAAGTGCCCGAAAATCCTGGAGAAAAAAAGTACAATAAAACATCTGCTTTAATCGTGTGCAAACCTTTTCTGCTGATCATCTTCAAGTTACCTGCTTTTTCCAACGTGATTAAAACCACAAAAATACCATCAAAATTCATATTCAAACTCCACGTACGCATTATTGGGCATAGCATGCAAGTATGACGGCAATGCCATCTCCCTCAGATCCCCCACCGATATTGACTATCACCACATCAAAAAACTGGGTGCTACCTCCACGGCCAAAGAACGTGCGCAAGAACAAATGTCCTCTGGAAAAGAAAAATGTTAAGCAGCGGCCTGCCAAAACTACCAAGGGGACCAAAACACCAGCCTCAAAAACACCAGCCTCAAAAATACAAGCTCCAACAGCCCAGGCCCCAAAAGCTCAATCACCGAAAGCTCAATCACCACCGGTGTCTTCGACAAAATTAGCCACCAAGAGTGCTGAACCCAAACAGGAAAAACCTTTCCCAATATTCCAAACACCACTATCTAATACCACTGCCATATCTACATTGGATTCGCCTGAACAGCTTGAATGCAACATTAAGCTGATTAGCTGTGAAAACTACCAGCTCAAAACAAAGCTACTACTGTTGATCCACGACTATAAAAGCCTAAAGTCACTTGTTACGTCTCCAAGTACATCGAAAGCTACCCCCGTGGACTTTCTTTATGACTCTACCACTACAGCACGGAAACGCGTGCACCCCGAAATTGGTGACCCCATGAATGAGCTTATTTCAGATATGAGCGGTCTTTCACATACCAGCCCGGATTCGGTCGTGTCGCCAGTTGACCAAGAATTGGGCCAATCTGGGTTCGAAATGGAGCTTTTCAATTTCATTAATCTCGAGCAAGATTCCTTGGATAACATAGGTGAAGCATTTGAAGCGGACTTTCATGACGAGGATGAGGATGATGAAGTGGATTCTGCCTCTTTATCGCGTCTTCTGTCGCCAACTTCTGACTCTGACGAGAACCTGCTTATGACGAGTCTAACGCGGTCTACCACCGTATCAACAACAAACTCGTTTGCGGATAAAAAACCATTCTCCATGCAATTCAAGTTTCAGGACCTTCCTGAATTTTCTGAGGAGGATTACGCCTTTCTGTTTGAAAAGTCAGGGCCGCACGATAAAATGATGTCGGTGATTGAAGAAGACCAGTATAACCAGGTCGCTGACTTCCTCGAGGAGAAATTGATGAGTAACGATGTACAATACTATGTGGAAAAGAGTAACAGTTGATGAAGACAACCACACACAAGCATACACTAAAAGCCACAGAACGACACGCATACGCACACACACATACACATACACTCATACACACTAAAAAATCCGGGATGGAAAACAAAATTTAGTGACTGGAGGTCGCTTTCCGGGTTATAAACGCCCAGCTATATATTTATTCTTTTATGATTTTAATGCCACAATGTTTATCAATAAACTCAATTCAGCCAACTTGTATTATTTTCTTCCCTTTTAAGAATATTGTCGTATTTTAAAATTAGATTCGGAAGTTTATTTTCAAACGTTAGAAGAGCCCCGTGAGTCGTTCTACCTAAATTAATCCTAACCCCCGCACTTCCTTTCAAAAGGGCCAATGTATGGATCCTAGAATAGAACATGGCATATTCTCTACTGGATCAACTCAATTCTTTCTCTTTTACTTTTTTTTTTCCATATAATTATTCATTTCTCTTTTCCTATCGTACATCTCACCCTTGATGTATTCCACCAGCTTTCGGCAAAAACAACAGCTATAGGAATACTGTAAACCCAAAGAATCTTTCAGAAGATTACAATGCACCTGCACAATTGCACACATCGGACATCAAAATCGTGAGCAAACGTCCGCGACTGATTTATGTGCAAAACTCAAATCCTGAGCGCGCACGCTTCTCCCATTAAACCGGCCACGTATAGCAACACCTTCGAGGACCCCACCCATATATAAGAACCCATTCTTACCCCACAACCAGCAAAAGAACCTTTTCAGATGGAAGTTATCAGCGAGAAAATCAAAACCTTTATCGAGTTCCCCATTGATTTCGAGGGCCAGAAAAAAGCTCACTCATACCTCTCGCTCTCCGTTTATGCCACCGTGCTTATTAGTATTTTAGCTGGCTTTTTGACTCAGGATCTTGTCATTTTACTCTACGTTTTTGGTGCTTGCATCATCTCTACTGCTTTTGTCGTATTACCGCCTTGGCCCGCATATAATAAGAACCCTGTTCTGTGGTTAAAAGTGAAATATGACTTATAAGACATCCAAAGACTTGTTTTTGGGGTTCGACTTGTCGACCCAACAGCTTAAAATCATTGTGACCAATGAAAATTTGAAGGCTCTTGCCACATACAATGTTGAATTTGATTCGCAATTCAGCAGTAAATATGGCGTGCACAAGGGAGTTTTGTCTGACGAGAAAACGGGAGAGATCGTGTCACCGGTGCATATGTGGTTGGATGCAATTGACTATGTATTTAGTACAATGAAAGATGACGGTTTTCCATTTGAGAAAGTTAAGGGAATAAGTGGTTCGGGAATGCAACACGGCTCCGTGTTCTGGTCAGAAGCTGCGTCTTCGTCTTTGGCGCGAATGCATGAGTTTCTGTCGTTATCCGAGGCCTTGAATGGTGCTTTTACATGTGAGACCTCGCCAAATTGGCAAGACCACTCTACACTTCAGGAGATCCGGGATTTTGAGACTGTGGCTGGTGGGCCTGACGAGTTGGCCCTGACCTCGGGCTCTCGTGCTCACTGCAGATTTACTGGATTACAGATCCGGAAGTTAGCTGTCCGTACGGGCCCCGATGTATACAAGAAAACCGCCAGGATCTCGTTGGTTCTGAGCTTCATTGCCTCGGTGCTTTTGGGTGAAATCTCTTCTATTGAAGAGGCTGATGCCTGTGGTATGAATCTTTACAACATTCCCGATTCTTCTTTCGATGACAAGTTGCTTTCTGTGGCTGCAGGTGTCAATCCAAGGCTCGATAATAAATCCGAAACAGAAGCCGATGAGGGTGTCAAAGAGCTCAAGAAAAAACTTGGCAAAATTGACTCCGTCAACTACAAAAGCTTGGGGTCGATCACTTCGTATTTTGTTCAGAAATATGGGTTCTCGCCCACCACGAAGATTTTCTCATTTACTGGTGATAATCTTGCAACCATAATTTCTTTGCCATTGCAAAAGAATGACGTCTTAGTATCCTTGGGAACCTCTACAACTGTGCTTTTGGTAACGGAAAACTACACGCCTTCATCTCAGTATCATCTCTTCAAACACCCCACCATTGCAAGTGCATACATGGGTATGATTTGCTACAGCAATGGGGCTTTGGCCAGGGAAAGGGTACGCGATGCAGTGAATAAAAAATATGGTATTGCGGGCGACTCTTGGGATAAATTCAACGAAATCTTAGATTTAACCGATGATTTCAGCAATAGGCTAGGCGTTTACTTCCCTATCGGAGAGATTGTACCTAGTGCTCCTGCCCAGACTAAGCGGATGGAGATGGACTCACATGAAGATATCAGAGACGTGGAATCATGGGAGTTGGACTATGATGTCAACTCAATTGTGGAGTCCCAGACCGTGAGTTGCCGTTTAAGAGCAGGTCCGATGCTTTGCAGTTCGGTGGACTCATCTCATATATCTGCACAGGATGAAGACAATGAACTCAAGGCTCTTATTGATCAATTGCATTCCAACTTTGGTGAGATATATACCGATGGAAAGCCCCAAAATTTTGCCTCTTTAACTTCGCGGCCACGTAAAATTTTCTTCGTGGGCGGAGCCTCGAGGAATAAGAGCATCATCAAGAAAATGGCTTCCATTATGGGTGCCACCGAGGGCAACTATCAGGTAGAGATCCCCAATGCATGTGCGGTGGGAGGTGCGTACAAGGCCAGCTGGAGTGTTGAGTGCGAAGAGAAAAACACATGGGTTCATTTCAACGATTACCTAAACAAGAACTATAACTTCGACGACGTGAATCAGTTTGAAGTCAAGGATAGGTGGACAAACTACTTTCCTGCCATTGGTCTTTTGTCCAAATTGGAAAGCAACTTGGACCACAAGTGACGCTAGTATACAGAAACGTCGTACATTTTATCTTGCGAAAATTTTGTTCTTCTCAGTAGAAGTATCTTTCTCTGAACCTATGCGTTATACACATCTTTAGTGAACACCACCAACCATGAAATAGAAAATTTGAAAATTCTGCTCAAGGCAGAAAGTTACCCTGTATTTTTTTTTTCGTTTTTCTGTTTTGTGGGAATTTAAATTTGCAAATAAACGATGTTGGCGAAGTTACCCTAATTTGAAAGTTCTTATACGTAGCGCAGGCAGTCCCCACTGCCCAGCTAAATCAATTGCGCGCATCGATCAACCGCATCGGTTCCAGATGCGGAAATCACGTAGCTGCCAAAAACTAAAACGTGGAAAACTACCCCAAAACAAAAGGTAACACGGCGTGAATCTGGATCAGAAATGTTTTATTCATTGAAAACACGTGCAACCCGTCGTGGTATCCGCTGGAACAGTGTGTTGGCGACTTTAGTGAGCGATCTTAAAGCAGGTAAGTCGGTTGCGCGGACCGAGGTCGAACAACTATTGGCCAATAGAAAGTTAACGGCGACAGAAACCAAAGATCTCCATGACATTTTGCGGTCGGATGTGGGCGATGATGTGGCCAATGAAGTGTTGTTCCATGGATTGTCGCAAGATTTTTCTCTTTACTTCACCGCAGCAAAAAAAGGCACATTCATTCACATGGAGCGACAAAGCACTTGGGCTGCTCATTAAACATAACCCAGGCCGAGTTTTCAGCCTGGAAGAGTTGTTAAACAAGCATGGAAGTGAGTCCGTGAGCAATTCTGTGCGGCTAACGGTTGTTGAAAAATTATTGGAGGGCGAAAAAAGCCAACAACGCGAAGCCGGAGAGGCCAACGAGGCCGAATTTTTGCCTTCAGACACCAGTGTTTCCAAGGCAATAAGTCTTCTTAACGATGTCTCAGATTTGAATCACTCCCAAAGACAATTAGACTTGTTGCTCGATGTTCTCATCCGCAAAGGTGCTGTGCCTGTTCTTGCCATGTTGAGATTGGAAGGATTGTACAGCTGGCTCGCTTCTTCCAAGCTTACGCTGGAAAAGGACCCGCGAGTGTTCCTAGAATTATCTCAACTCATATTTGCCCATGACCCTTCAATCTTGAGCAAGCAAAATTTGGCCAAGATTCTTTCATGGGGAATGGACCTGAAATCAGCTCACTGGGCTCACTGAATATTTCGGTTTGCCCCAGAAGCCCCTTTTGATACCAAAACCTACGTTGCTTCCGTGGTTAAATTCATCGAGGAAAACAGGCTAGATCTCGATAAGAAAGACCCCGAGTCTTTATTGGTACGTATGCAACTCATTGAGACGCATGGAATCGATAATGATGACGTGGATTCCGCTTTGCGTAAATTTCATGAGTACCAATCACACGAGAAGTTTGGGCTTGAGCTTGTCCAGGCAAAGGTAGTGAAAGCGTTCTGTTACCAAACTTTTAAGGCGCATAAGGAGACTTTTTTGAAGATCGCAGAAACTCTCATTAACCCAGACGGTCTTGCAGTTTCTACAGTAGCTCAGCTAATTCTAGCACACAGTCGATTTTCATCGGAGAAATCGCTCGCCATCTATAACGATTACATTAATCTCGTGTCAAGAGATGTGAATGAGGTCACGGGCCGCTCACCTACCGGAGTTTTGACAGAAGCACTCATGGTGGCGAGTCTCTACGACAACGACCGGGAGTTTGCACAACTTTTATACGAGAAGGCCGTGATTAATGGCTTTGTAAGCGACGAGCACGAAATCGCCCTAATGAAGAAAGTTTTCAAGGTATATGGTGATGCTTTCGTGGAGGACGATTGGAAAGTAGCTCAGCCGATATTTGGCCGGTATGTGCTCGAATGTATCAAGAACACGTAAAACTGTAAATAGAGACCGATATTATCTGAAAGCAAACTTTGACTGAAACCTCCCCCAACTAAAACCCTTTTAAAGTTTCGAAACACCCTAGATTTTGAGAAAAAACTTGCTTTGATCTAAACCAAATTTCTAACGATATTTGGATTTCGTCTGACAAAGCCAAGTATATGTACGAAAAATATCTATTTATTTGCTGCTAGAATTTGCTTCACCATGTCTGTGAGACTTGTCTCCAAGTCAATATACGTCAACCCAAGAAGTTTGTTCGTATGGCTGTTGTCGATATTATTCAGCTGGTTCCTCACCTCAACTCCAGCACCTGGATTGCCTTCTGGAATCTTTCCTCGAAGAGATTCAAACTTTTTATTAAGAACATCTAACAAGTCTTGGCCTGCAAACTTGGTGTTGCTGAGAGTCAATCTTTCGTTAGATAAGCCTTTCTCGAATGCAGCCACTTGTGCTTTAGCTACATCTCTCACGTCTACAAAGTATCCCGAGAGACCAGGGGCCTTTGATGTGGGCTTTAATTTTAATACCCGCTTGATGATTTCTGCAGATTGGTTGAGCGTGCCTTTAGCCTCGCTGTCGTAGGCTTGAGGGCCAAAAATAAAAACAGGATTAATGGAGTTTAAAGCAAAAGTTGGGTTTTCCTTAGCCACAAAATCCCATGCAGCCTTTTCTGCGTATTTTTTTGTGGCAATAAAAGCCAGTTGTGGGTTTGTTCTTGCCTGTTCCCATGTGACTGGATTCCACGATTTTTCATTATCGGTGTACGTAGGGTCTCTTGCCTTAGAGGCGTCGAACATGGCTGCATGAGAAGACGTGATTACAACATGCGAGATCTTGTTGCCGTAGTTTTGGATGGATTTTAATGCATTGATCGTACCGTTAACCGAAGGGTTTAGCAATTCTTTTTCGACGTTCTTCGCTTTGAATGTGAACGGTGACGCGATGTGTAGAAACGCCCCCAAGCTGGGATTTTTCTGCAAGGCATTGTCGAACGCACCTTCAGGCTCAATATCAGGCACAACCTCATATGTGAATTTACTGGAGTTGAACAATCTTGAAACATGGTTGCCCTTCTCCTCAGATCTCACTGACCCAACCACTTTGTAGCCTTGTTTGAGTAATGTTTTACACACATGTTGGGCAATATAGCCCGAGGCACCAGAGACAAACACTGAGGACACCATAGTTTGGAATTAAAGGATTTGTGTTTTTTTTTTTTTTCAGTAATTTGGAAAACTGTGACCTTATAGGTGAAATATTACACAAAGAGCAGAACCCCTTACTTATATACTACGGTGGCGACGAAATTCCAAGCAACAACTTTAGTGAGGTTATTTCCCCGCGAAATGTTGATTGCGGCATTTGTCAAGAATCCAGTTGCGACTGCGGTCGAACACGCATATACAGATGCAAAATTACGCGTACATGACGAGCGTCTTTATACAACGATAGGAATGCTAAAATAAGAATGCTAGAAATATTTTCTTTCTGAGGACATTGGTTTCGGTTTTGGACTTTTGAAAAGAATTCGATTGATTTTTTTTCTTGAACTGTTTTTATCATGTATAATGGAAATTGGATTTATAATTGCGCTTTTCCGGAGTTGCTAAGATCGCGCCTGGCCACTGTCGGATTTATCCGCAAGGGAACATGGTTTCAAATTCCAACAGTGAAATCAAGGAGCAACTATATCGGCTAAGATTTCGAATTTAATCCTTCATGGCCTATACAACATTTAAAGCTTCAGTAACCCCGGCCAACGAAATAAAACCTCCTTTTTAACTTAGTATTTATCTACCATCACAGAAGACCCGGGGCTATATACTTTTATCCTAAAATAAAAAGAATATTTTTCCAAAGAGGCTCCCCCAATGGCATGAGTTTCAAATGACAATTGGCGACGTTATTAGGGTGATTGATGGTGTACTGCGCTGCATATTTGGCGTGTGGATCAATGTAAGATTGAAAACATAACATCCCACAGAAAAGTAAGACGATTTTTTTATTCATGCTCGCGACATCAAACTTTTTCAGCAGTGGGCTTTTGCGAACTCATTTCCACTTCACGTTCCTCGTTGAAAAACATTCCATATTAACAAATTGACGAAAGAATATCGATGTCATGATGTGTATTTTTTATAAGAACTCGCCATTTTAAGATCCAACCATTTCAAAGCGTTAAAGAAAACTTGGGACCACTTCTCAGATTTCTACCAAAATCTCTTGATATAGGCTAATGAACATTTATTTGAGACCAAACTTTATAGCCCCAGTTCTGCATTTCATCTCAGTCACGTGTTTCTTATCTATGCTTCTCTCTATTTTCCGGCATCCGTGTAGTTTTTCCGCGGTGACCGATACGCTGAGTCACTTACGTTCCCCGGGGGCCGAATGCCTCGTGCGTCATGCAGGAAATGGTGATTCATAATGTTCGATGGACCATATATATATCGCTTGATAAGGCCGCATTGTTCAAAGAAAAAAAAATATATATAGAAAACAAAACACATACCAAACACACTTGATCATAAAAAATGGTTACTTTACATCTTAGAGCAGAAACCAAGCCCTTGGAGGCTAGAGCAGCATTGACACCATCTACAACAAAGCAATTGTTGGATGCTGGCTATGAAGTTTACGTGGAAGAGAGTGAACAGTCGATCTTCAAGGCGGAGGAATATGCTGCTGTCGGGGCCAAGATTGTCCCTACGGGCTCATGGAAGTCCGCGCCATCCGACAGGCTTATTATCGGCTTGAAGGAGTTGCCTGAAACGGATACTTTCCCTCTTGTCCACGAGCACATTCAATTCGCTCATTGTTATAAGGACCAGGCTGGCTGGCAAGATGTTTTAAAGAGGTTCCCTGCAGGTAAGGGTACCTTGTACGACTTGGAGTTCTTAGAGAATGACCAAGGCAGAAGAGTTGCTGCATTTGGTTTCTATGCTGGTTTTGCCGGTGCTGCTATTGGTGTTTTGGACTGGGCTTTCAAGCAAACCCACGGTGATGCAGGAAACTTGCCTGCTGTTTCTCCATACCCAAATGAGGAGGCCTTGGTGAGCCACGTCAAGACGGAATTGGACGCAGCATTAAAGAAGAACGGTGGTCAACAGCCAACGTGTTTGGTTATCGGTGCTTTGGGACGTTGTGGTTCCGGTGCCCTTGACCTTTTCCGTAAGGTTGGTATCTCAGAGACGAACTTGTTGAAGTGGGACATGAAGGAGACCGCCAAGGGTGGGCCATTCGAGGAGATCGTTCAGTCCGATATTTTTATCAACTGTATTTACTTGTCAAAGCCTATTCCTCCATTCATTGACTTTGCTTCGTTGAACAAGTCCGACAGAAAGTTGCGCTCGATCGTTGACGTGTCTGCTGATACAACTAACCCACATAACCCTATTCCTGTGTACACGATTGCCACTGTTTTCAATGACCCAACCGTCCCAGTCAACACCACCGCAGGTCCTAAGTTGTCTGTGTGTTCGATTGATCATTTGCCTTCCTTGTTGCCAAGAGAGGCCTCAGAGTTCTTTTCTAAGGACTTGATGCCATCGTTGTTGCAATTGAAAGACAGACACTCAGCACCTGTGTGGGTCAAGGCCAAGAAGTTGTTCGACCATCATGTGTCCAGATTGAAGCAGAGCCTGCACCTTTAAGTTTTTTGGTGTTGGAGTGATGTGATTTTATAAGATGCTGCCGGTTCAAAGTTTGGGTCTGAAATCTTTCGGCAGACCTGATTTAAATTCCGTAGCAGGGAGAATTCCAGTGATGACCTAGTGAGGTGTATAGTAAGAGTATTTATAACGCTGTAAATATATATTTTTTTAGAACTCGCTTATTTTCTCAAATCTGTTGGTATTATTATGTGGTCAGAAAGAATTGATCCATATTACGAGTAGATCCAAACTTCTTTCGAGTAAAAATTGAAGTTGGGTTCAGGGCAAGAGACTTTCTGAGTTCAAAGACCAAAAGATCTTCACGGTATATTCATAACATCAACCTATTAAAATGGTGGTCCACATCAATCAATCCAGAATATCATAATTATATGAAGTAACCCTTCAAAATTTATATTATTTGATAAGATCTACTCCAAAGTAACACTGACCTTAGCATTGTTCTTTTTTCCCTTCTTGCTCTTCTTCTTCGTCGCAAGCATCACTTTACGCAACTCTTCACCATCGGTCTCATACTCGGACTCGCTTGGTTCGTTTTTCTCGACTTCTTCGTATTTTCTCTTCATGGTCTCTGCTTTTTCAATAGACTCACCGCAAACGGCAACACAATTTAGTCTTTCACCGCTGTCATACACAGCCACCTGGTCACGTGAGTTCTCTGACAAGTTCCACACGACAATTTTGCCGTCAGAGGAAACTGACACCAAGTATGGCACGTTGTGGGTATCAGTAGGAGAGCAGATAAAAGATATGCCCTTGATTCTGTTGGAATGGCCTTGTAAAGTGAACTCGGGTTCGGGGTTCTCTTTGCTCAACACCTTTGATACCTCGTAGAACGCAATTGAGCCATTATTGAGACCTGCGACCAAGTACTCTTTTCCAGATATGGACACGGTTTCGACACACATCAAGGTTTGTTTGAATTGGATCTTTTTAACGATCTGTGCCTCTTCCGAAAGTTCGTAGATAAAAAGCTGGTTCAATAAACCAACAGCGAAATGTTTGCCCTCCGAAATCCATCTGACGATTTCAGCAGGTTGGCCCAAATGGTCTCTACCCTTCACTTTGAGAAGAGCGGCCTTTTTGGCGGTCATCAAGTTCCATAATCTGATGGTATGATCTGTGCCAACGGAAATTGCAACTCTGCCCGAAGGATGGATATCCAAATCGTTAACACGACCTTGGTGACCCTTCAATGTGCCGAAAGTTTCCCAATCCTTTGTTCTCCAGATAATTATCTTACCATCTTCCGAGCCAGAAAGGAGCCATTTTCCGGATTTCAGAGGATCGCCAGCTTGCAAACCTTCTTTCGAAAATTTCAATGTGGTCACTGTTCCTTGGTGGCTCAACAAAGTACCAAGCTCTTTACGCTTTTGCAAGTCGTAAATACGAATGTGCTCGTCGTTGGATCCTGTAACCAAGTATCTTTTAGCAATATCGATGGACTTGATCGATAAAGTATGGGCCTGAAAGTGAAAAATAGGCGTGAACACCGCCTCGGATGTACCTTTCATAATGAGCGATAAGCACAAAAGGTTATGCTCGTATGAGCCCACCATAATTCTGAACTGTGTTGTAGATTTACTGGCGTCAGACATTTTGGGATATATTGTTTGTGATCTGATTTAATGGAGAAATATAGATACGGAAAACATCGGTCTCATCTCATCGGAGTGAGGCAGTGGACTGCATAGCCACATTGCTCGACTCAAAGGGTATCGCGGACCCGTCGTGAGAATCATCTTTATAAGGATATGTGTTGTCTTTGGGGAATACAATATTTCTTTTCTCAGTAAATATGCCAAAATTTCGGATTTAATAGGTCCCTAATTTTGATATTATTATGGTGAATTTTAAGTCTGTTTTTTGCAAGTTCTTGTACCATGCGAAGGAGAAGTCAAAGCAGCATTCTCAGAGGCCCAGGTCAGCTGGTCCTTAATATTAGAGATAACAGTGAAATTACTAGAGCATCCAGTTTGTAGAGAGCCAAAAATTGGGTATTTCAAAATTATTTAAGCATCTCTAGGTTAAGTTTCGTTTTTGGGTAAGTAAAGGTTATCCCTTTTCGGACTTTTTGCTGACCTGTTTGGTATGAACAGGTTCACTATTTCTTCCAGTTTAGTATGCGGTGAAAGGAGAAATCTGACAAATAAGGAAAATATAATTTAGTAGTCCCCGACATTCTGTCTTTTTTCAAAAAAAAGAAAAATAAAAATTATATATATAAAGCAGATGCTTCTTAAGTTTCGATTCTTTTTGCCCTTTAAGTTCTTTTTTTTCTTTGCCTCAGGTTGTTTCCTCAAGCAGTTTCCTGAATTAATCCAGATTAAGATGGGTCCAGATTGCATTTCCGTTGCAAAACTAATTTTCATGCTTGCAGATGCCTCTTATAATGAGTTGTTTATGAATTATTACAAGTACAACTCCAGCAGTGTATAAGGATATTTCTGATATCCGCTAAATTTGTCCTTGATCATTATTGTCATATAGCGCAAGGCGAGCAGAGCCATTGCGAAGGAAACAAGCATTGCCTTATAACCTTCATTACCCCTCATGTTAAAATTATCCAGCATTTTCCCAAAGGAAAAAAAAAAAAAACCTCCAAATGTTTTCCCCCACTTTCAAAAACCACATCCCTTTTCAAAACATCATCATCCGTATTGATCGGCTTTCTTCATTCTCTTGGTCTTTGTATGGTGACCAGTTTGTCCTCCGCATATAATCACACGCGAACAGACAGGCCGCGAAATAAACTGCTGGTCGAACCTGACATTTCACCAATAACAAAAGCAAAGCGCCAAATTTACACACTACAAAGTGATAAGCAAATCAAAAGAATCAAAAGGAAACAAGTGTCTTCTCAGCCATGGTTCAGCCGCAAAAAACACCCCTGCAGCACAATTCTACGTTGTTTATTTCTCCCCAGATCGGCAGTCGCAGACCCAATGTCTTCATCACTCCCCCAAATCCACACAATAACTTATTCGAGACCCCCGGCACCCTGCTGTCGCTGTTTTACGACCCAGACAATATCAGCGGCCACCTTCATGGACACGAGACGACAGGCCATTTGGCAGAAGAACCATTATCGCGAGCAGAAAAACTCCGGCTCTGGAGACACGACGCGTTGATGCAGCACCATTACGATACTGCCGAATACATTGGAGACAAAATTCTTTCACTCACAGGTGACCCCAACGATGCTTTTTGGCTTGCACAAGTACATTTCAACAGGGGCAATTATTTACGTGCACAAAAGCTCCTTAGTAGTCGTCCTGAATTTGAGCAGTCGCTAAGCTGTAGGTACTTATCTGCGTACTCTCTTGTTAAGCTCGAACGATGGGACGACGCGTTGGATCTTTTGGGCGAAACCAATCCATTCAAGGACACGACTTATAAAGTAAAAAGTACCGATGGTGGCACGCGGCTTGAGGCCTCTATGTGCTATCTTCGTGGTGTCGTGTATGCAAACCAAAGTAATTATGAAAAGGCCCAGGAGGCGTATAAAGAGGCGGTCATGGTGGACGTGAAGTGCTTTGAGGCATTCAACGAGCTCGTAAGCAACGACTTCTTATCGCCAAAAGAGCAATGGGAGTTCATCGACCAGTTGAACTACGCCGATGCCGATGATAACGATGAGCTCATTAAGCTCCTCTATACTTCTAGACTCAGCAAGTACATGAACATCTCGAAGTTCGAAGAGGCTGAAAGTATCTTGAAGGACGAATACCGCTTGGGTGATAATGCCGATGTGCTCTTGAGTCGTGCGGACTACTTGTATATCAAGTGTAACTACGATGAGTGTTTGAAAGTTTGTGAACGAGTTTTGGACCGTGATCCTCACAATTTCAGTCTTCTCCCAAACTATCTCAGTTGCTTGTATGAGCTCGGGGGGCGCAATAAGTTGTTTCTCAAGGCCCACCAGTTGGCAGACAATCACCCGTCTCACCCTTTAACGTGGCTGGCTATTGGCATCTACTATCTCCTGATCCACCAGATTCTCGAGGCCAGGAAATTTTTCAGTAAGGCTACACTTCTCAATCCAAATAGTGGACAGGGCTGGATTGGATTTGGTCACACCTTTGCCCTTGAGGGTGAACATGAACAGGCTATCAGTGCATAT
This sequence comes from Metschnikowia sp. JCM 33374, assembly GCA_005406065.1. Taxonomy (NCBI): domain Eukaryota; kingdom Fungi; phylum Ascomycota; class Pichiomycetes; order Serinales; family Metschnikowiaceae; genus Metschnikowia; species Metschnikowia sp. JCM 33374. Next base: position 210,015 of record BIMT01000003.1, on the reverse strand, counting down.
GCTTTTGCAGCCAGGCTCTTTCCAGGTACTCATCTTCCGAACTTATTCTTGGGAATGCAACACTTACAGATGAACAGTATCAATTTGGCAGAGGAATACCTCTTGGCATCTTACCAGATCTGCAACACAGACCCACTTCTTCTCAACGAAATGGGCGTCATTCACTATCATAAAAATTCATTGCAAAAAGCAGAGGCTTTGTTCCAGGAAGCTTTAGGTGCAGCGAAATACCTTAATTCCGATAGCAAAACCTGGATCTCCATTCACTCAAACTTGGGCCACGTTTTCAGGCGGTCCAATCATCCGTACAAAGCGTTGGACTGCTTCAGTCAGGCTTTGAAACTAAGCCCACAGAATGACAGCAACATTCTTTCTTCTATGGGACTTGTCTACATGAAATTAGGCAACGATCACAAAGCGATCCAGGTTTTACACGATGCATTAGCTTTATCGCCCTCAGACCCTGTAGCTCAGGATCTATTGAAACGAGCACTTCAAACAAACAAAAACTCCCCGCTCTTCCTTAGTCACATGGATTCCAAAATATCAGATATCCACATATCTTCGAGAAACTTTAGATCGCAAGACTTGGAAAAGCTGAAGATTGATATCCTCGCTGATTCAACGTCCTCTAGTAACAGGTTTACCACGCCTCTCCGTCGGAAGATGAAAAACGTGTCTGAGGCGTCCGTTAGAAGCAGGTTCGCGAACGATGGCGGAATTGAAGCAATGGCCGAGGAGTTGAAGCGTGGTGAGATGTCTAGTGATGAGGAGGTTATGGATATAGAAAGCGACTAGATGGTTCACGGTACGTCTACGAAATATGCATTTACTTACCATGCAAAAGAAGTTGACTTCGAGATGAAGAAAGTAAACCATCAAACGAAAAGGGATTCCAGAAAATTAAACAACTGAACTGCCCAAAATAAAAAAAAAAGGACCCCATTTATCTGGTTTCCGGTCCTCCATGCAAATCTAATTAGGATTTTGGTGTTAAAATGGCTGCGATGATCTGCAGCACGCTAACGACGCTAATTTGGGGTTCTCGCGCATCTGACTAACGCAGGCACATTTCTCCCGTGTTTTCCCCTCAGTTAAAGCTGGCTGGCTCCCCACCCGGGATCACCTCCATATTCCATTTCTCTAAAATCATCCGATGTTGACTTCACACTTGGGGAAATTATAAAATACAAAAAATCAACGAAGAGAAGAAAGGAAAACGTCTCTCCAACCTCGCTACAGAAAAACCACCGGTGCTACGTATCCTTTTACTTTTTGTTCCAAATTTCCGGTAGCCCTGCATCAAAAATAGTTTGTGATACCGTGGTGATCTCCTAACCCCACGACTTTCCAATAGTCTGTTTACATCCCATTTCCAAGAAAAAAAAACATCAAAAAGCTACAAGCTACAAGTTAAAGCCAGAACATTCATTTCAAAAGGAAAAAAGGAATACCTAAAGCGGACAATTTTAAAAAGATAACAGAACCAATAAGCATTAAAATAATTGCTTCATATTTGCCCTAGATATGAACACGGGGCCAGGTCACCATCTCGATCACCAAAAAATGAAGGTGTTAGATGTTTCCTTCAACCAAGACCAAGGATGCTTTTCCATTGCACATGAGTGGGGGTTTCTTGTTTACAATACAAACCCCATTGATCTAAGGGTATGTCGAAATTTCTCACCCTCGAATGGCGCAGGCACCGGTATAGGGCTTGTCTCGATGCTACATCGAACAAACTACTTGGCGATGGTAGGTGGGGGAAGGAGCCCGAAATTTCCAAACAATAAGGTCATTATTTGGGACGATCTTAAGAAACGGCCCAGCTTGAGCTTGAGTTTCATGAACCCGGTATTGAATGTGTTGCTATCCAGAATACGAATCATCGTTGTTCTTGTGAGTCAAGTAATTGTGTACGAGTTCTCCGCTCCACCCAAAAAAATCGCTACTTTCGAAACAATCGAAAACGAGCACGGCCTTGCTGATCTCTCCATTCATTCAGCCTTACTGCACAGTCATTCCAGCTCGTCGCGTTCCTCCCTTTCCGGGTTGGAGTATACCAGCTCGTCCAAGGAAAGCACCAAGTGTCAGATACTTGCATTTCCTGGGCGTGCTGTTGGTCAGATTCAGCTTGTTGACGTGTCTCCAGAAGGACAAGAAAGGAATTCCGTGAGCATAGTAAAGGCCCACAAATCAAAAATCCGCTTTATCGCTTTGAATCGGACAGGTACGATGGTGGCTTCTGCGAGCGAGTCCGGGACCATAATTCGTGTCCACTCAACACAAACAACGGCACTCATCTTTGAATTTAGAAGAGGTCTCGACCGGGCGGTTATAACATCAATGAAATTCTCGTCGAACGATGCTAACCTAGCAGTATTTTCTGACAAAAATACCTTGCATGTGTTCAACATTGCGCCGCCACTCACAACACCCATGGCTGATCCTTTTGGTGATGGCGAGTCCTCACGTGATTCCCCAACTAACCGCCAGCACTTATTAAATAAGCTACGGTTGCCCCTTCCGTTGCTTGACTATTTCCAGTCTACTTGGTCTTTCTGTTCTGTGAACACGAGCCAGTATCACATGGACTTTGATTCGAAACTTGGACAAGATACTGCCGTATTGGGGTGGTCTGGGAACGATACTGTGATTGTTATATGGAAAAAGAAGAAGATTTGGGAAAAGTATATCATTGTGGATGATCTGAAGGTGAATACTTCGTCTGGCGACTCTGTTCCGCCCAGTAGCGCCCCCGGTACACAGTCGCCGCAATATAAGCTCGTACGCTCAAGCTGGAAGAGCTTTGAGTTAAAAGATTGATGACTGTAAATTACAGACACTGCGTTACAAATTTGAGGTACGGTGGGATTTTTGAGCATAAATTCATATTCAATCGGCTATTTCACAAAGAATAGGTTCGTAGAGAGACTTCTCTTTCCTGTTAGATACTTTTTCCCATTTACGCCCATGGTAGTTCCTGATAAATCGCTTTGCATTCTTCAGATCCTTGAACTTCAATAGAGCTAGCGTGATTTGTGTCGATGCATTAGAATACAAATTTGTAATTGAGGCTTGTGGATTGTCTTCGTTTTCGAACTGATAGTCCCAAAGGACGTTTTCGAGAGCAGGCCCTGTGACGCCGAATGGTAAATTACGAACGATCACCGCGCGGTCTCGAAAGCGTTGTCCCAGATATGTCCCTAGAATGTTGTAGAATGGATCTGTCTCCAGGCCGAGAAAGTTGGATCTATCTCGTGAACTACGACTCAAGAGTTCAAGGGCCTTCAACTGAGTTGGGCATTTTGAAAAAATCTCCGTAATGGGTATGTTGCCATAGTTCTCCGACAAGTAATCGAAATTTTCAATAGGGGAGGGATTTTCAAGAAACGGGGATGATATACGTTTCAAAATGTTATCTGTAGGGTTCAAAAACTCCAAGTTCAAATCAAGGCCGTTTATCTGTTTGCCTAATGTCTCTAGGTAGTACACACACGCCTGGTTGAAATTTGGGAAAACAAGGTAATACGCTGCAATGAACAGTAGCGAGATGGGGTTTCTCGCTTTGATGAAGTGGAAATCCAATCCCTTCTCAAGTGGGCCTTTCAAACGGTATCGCCTCTCGGCCACAACAGGAAAAATATTGGCCAAATCTACCCGACCAACAAACGCGTTCTTGCAGCTTAAGCGTAGCACATTAGACTTCTGGACATGTGGGATCTTTTGGTAAATGTCTTCTACGGCTTTCTCTATAGGTTTTCGCTTCCATTGGTATTCCATCAAATCATCAAGTGCTGATTTCATTGGCTTCACAGTGGGTTCATTCTCATAGAGTACTCGTTTCACTAGTGGGACCCTCGGCTTGACTTGCTGCGCAGTTTTTTTATATAGGAGGTTTAGTAGACGATCGTGAGAGTTTCGAAGGCCCTTTGACATGGCTGAGATAGTGAGCGGAGAGTGTTTATGGTCAGAAAAGTAAGTGAGATTATCTGTCTCGATGCCCGTGCACTGGTCTGTGGGACTCGAGTGTGTGTGGGTGCGAAAAGTGAGCAAACCGGTGGTTAGAAAGACAACTGCAAGTTAAGTCTGTGAGTATGTAATTTAAATTGCAGGAGATAAGAATTCTGATTTGGTGTCTTCTTTTCCTATGACTTTTTCAAAAATTACTAAGAACAGATTTTTCCCTTTTCAGGGTTTGGTGTATTTAAAATCCATTTGGCTCGGAGGTCAAGAGTAGACTAATGAGCGCAGGAGTATTTTTATGAGGTGGAAAAGTAATAATTAGATATTTTCAACCAGAAAACATTACTTATCGAACATTTAGTTTTATCCATTTATTAATAAAATGAATAAAAGAAGACACAAATTTGCATTGATTTCTTACGCTTTAGGTGGAATCAAACTACTGGTTATGGCACTCTCAGCCATAGTGGGTCAACAAATTTGAGAGCATGAGAGCAAGTCTACGAACCTAGTATACCAATCAATCAATCCCATGTATTTTAATTTTAAAGTTTTTGCAATATCACAGAATATATCAGATCATTGGTTTTCCCTTAATTCATTTGGTTTCAAATTTTTTGATGTTGAATTTATTGAATCCAAATTAATGGATATTTGAAAGAAGTCGGTATGCAAGTTGCCTAGGCCGAAATGCGGTCATTGACGGTTAAGTTTAGACGTTTGGTATGAAAGCAAAGAGCACTAATATCTGGTCTCTGGATCACTTCATGATTAAAATAACCTTCAAACCCAATTATTTAAATATTTGCTGGTTAATTTTGTCTTTTCATGAACATGTTTTTCAAATTTTTTTTATTTTCTAAAATTTATAAACCTTGGGTAAATACCGATATTAAACAATCCTCGCAAGCAATTTTAGAAAAGGAATTTCATAAACTACTACTTGGAAAAAACAGGCAATTTTGAAAAAAGAAAAGTAACCGTAGCATTTATATCAGAAATATTAGTACTTCCATTCCTTAGAAATTTACCACAAACACCTTATAAGGTTTGTGAAATTAACACTCAGACGACCTTACTAAAAACCCTGCAAACCGAGACCCATGAAAAAACGGGAGTTCCTGCAGAAAAGACGTCTCCGACTCGCTAGTCCTATTATCTCGACTTTAAGCCGCTCCCCCATGAATTCGCCTCTCTGTCAACTTACTCTCATTGATCATACCCACTAGACGTTGTCTGAAAACCCCGTCGTTCAATTGAAATTTTTGGGCATTTCACCCTATTTGTTCTTGCTTAAGTGGCTATATACCTCCGAGTGACCCAACGCTGGTTAGCACCGCCTTTTTTTTTTTTTTTTTCTGGAAGGTCTCCCATACCTTGAGTCTTTCGCTCACTGTGACACGGATACCTGCAAAACTGCGGCGTGTTTCTGCAACGGGATTTCAAAAGAATAATTAAAAGAGAAGAAAGATAATCCCATCAGACCATCCTGTCATTTAATAAAACCTGTTTTTGAAAACCTTGACTGCAACTGTTTAGAGTTCTACTGCTATAGTTGATACATTATCCACGGACCGTCGTCCTCTCGCCACACCTTCTTGAACATTTGTCTCTTCCTTCCTTGTACATATAATGCCGTCCGAGACAATTTGGTCCAACAACTCTAACCCGTCCAGCCCAAATATGGCTGGAAGCTACCGGTCTGTTCTTGAGCTGGTGGAGCCGCAAATATCGGAATTGTTTGGCTCAGCAAGACCCGAGCGAAGAAGCTTTTCTTTTGCCGAAAGTGGCGAGTTTGAAGGCAAGTTTTTTGACTTCAAGTCAAGCATTGCACAGGTTCCATATGCTGCCAGTACGGGTGGTCCCCATTCGCTTGCCGTCCCAACTCCAGCAAAGGCCACGCAAGGGTTTCCTCTCGGCACAGCATCCATTAGTGGAGGCATTGCCAGCAGACACCCACCTCAAGAAAGTTTTTTAAACAAGTTCTCATCTCTTGCAGATGCTACTAAGGAAATCGAGCTTTCTAACTCGTTGGGCTCTTTGGCGCTCGATGGGAAGCATGAAGCCCCTCGTAGAACGAGCTTTAACAGCGACCTGACGTCCATGAAACCTTTCAATCTCTCTCCTCACGGATCCTTGAACGAGAACTTGAATATGCCAGCTCGTACTTCAAGACATCAGTCGATAAGCGAAAAAATTGATAATTACAACAACAACTCTCCAATTCAAGCTGCGGCAGTGTTGTCCAATGCAACAGATGCAAATTCACATTCAGGACACAGCCCCGAGAAGTCCCAGAATAACCACCAAAATTTCTGGAACCCTGCTACCGCCACATCGTTCACTCCTCATCCGAACTTTAATTATTTCCTCGACGGCGCACCTGCGCATGCTCAACCATCATTTCCTAGAGGTGGCCCATTTTTTCCGCCAGTAAGCCCCCCGCCATTCATTGTGAACGGGGTACCACCATTTATGGATGGAGGTATGTACGGAATGATGCCTTATGCGCCTCCAATACCTGTTATGGAACCCGAAATAATACCCCAAGAACCCACTGAAATTCTTGAACCTGAAGTGGACAAGTCTGAGCCCTCAGAGAAATTGGAAAAGCAAAAACCTACTGGGTTACCCGGGATTGGTTTGATGAACCGTCCATTCCATCCAGGAGTTCCAGGTTTCATGTTCCAACCATTTAACCCGTACTCCATATATGGTCCGACCGCACCGTCGCCCGGTCCTTCACCTGTGGCTCCTGTTCCAAATGATAAAAAACCTACCCAAGACTCTCCCGAAATAAAGACTTCCACCAAAGGAAAGAAATCATCTTCTGTTCCAGCCTCAGGCTCTCGCTCCAGCAGTGCAAATCCAGCCACTTCTGTTCAAAGTAAGAAGGGAAAGTCAGGAAGAGGTGCAAGTGGAAGTGGCAAGGCTGGTCATCACATATACAGATCGCCACTCTTGGAAGAGGTTCGTTCCAATTCTAAAGGTAAAGAATACTTCTTAAAGGACATATATGGACATGTTGTTGAATTTACGAAAGATCAACATGGCTCTCGTTTTATTCAACAAAAGTTACCTAACGCATCTGACGAGGAAAAGGAGATTGCTTTTAACGAGATCCGTGATATTTCGTATGAGTTGATGACTGACGTATTCGGAAATTATGTAATCCAGAAATTCTTTGAGCATGGTTCTGAAACCCAAAAGGAGATTTTGTTGGAAAGCATGATCGACAATGTTTATGAGCTATCTTTGCAGATGTATGGTTGTCGTGTTGTCCAAAGAGCGTTGGAATACATTCAGCTTGATGGTCAGATCATAATAGTGAACGAGTTGAAAGAAAATATTCTCACTTGCGCCAAAGATCAGAATGGTAATCATGTCATCCAGAAGTCAATCGAGAAGATACCATTTGAACATATAAGGTTCATTCTTGAAAGTTTGCGGAATCACATTTATCACTTGTCCACTCATCCTTATGGTTGCAGAGTTATCCAGCGCTTGTTGGAGTATTCTGATCCTGAGGATCAACAATTCATTCTCACTGAACTAAAGAGATTTATTTTCTATTTGATCCAAGATCAATATGGAAATTACGTGATCCAGCATATCCTTGAACATGGCGAGTTGGAAGATCAAGAGGAAATTCTTCAAGTTGCCCTTGGATCGATTGTAAATTTTTCGAAACATAAGTTCGCATCAAATGTCATTGAAAAGTGTATTAAGCATGGGTCATTGAAACAAAGACAACGGATACTCGATGAAGTTATGCTTGGAAATGAAGAGCTTGAGAAAGAAATTGTCGATGACGAATCGCCATTAGCTTTAATGATGAAGGATCAATATGCAAATTACGTTATCCAGAAGCTCGTTGAAGGATTTGATCCAAAGAGCCAAGAGAAAAGAAAGTTGGTGATGAAATTGAGGCAGTACTTGAAGCAGCTTTCCATGAAGAACAATTATGGCAAGCATTTGGCGTCAGTGGAGAAAATGATAGCAGTTGCGGAAACTGCTTTAGTGGAAGCAGACCGTTTGTGAAAGTGACTAAAATAACCAACCAAAAAATTCATTACCCATGAAGTCTATACACTTGTAAATATAGTTGAGTCAAAATAACGTCACTAATGGCCATGTAATTGCCTATAACAGGAAAAACAAAAAAAAAAAAAAAAGCAAAAAAAAAAAAAAAAACGTAACCGGTTTCCAAGAACTAAATATCATTTCTTGAACCGCAAGAGAGTTGTACTATGCAAAAATTACCCAAACAAATCACAAAGATAAAGAAATAGAGTCAACCTCACAAAAAAGCAGAAGGAAATCGTCCATACCAGTAAAGCCGACTGGCAGGCTTGTTAAGTCTTTGTACATGGATCGCAACTTTCCAGAATCACTAGCAAACGACTTTGAATCTGCATCAAATATAATATAGTCATAAAGGGTCAGGTTCTTGAGAAGATCCAATTCGGACCAACTCAAGAAATCGGACTTGTTCACTCTATGACACGAATTCTTTCCCGCATTCATCAAAGCAGAAGAAAACTGGAAATCAGGCTTCACCATTTGGGGCTCTTCTGCTATCGATTCCGGAGACGTTGATGTTTCCGAAATGGTACGGAAACATTCTCTGAATTGATCGAGCGATAACATAGACGAGTAGCTTCCATGAAGGGGAATCGAGTCGGAGTTGCTAGAAGAAGAATTTGCACGTTTGAAGTTGTCGTTCAAATGGCTGAGGTCAGAGCCTATAGAGCCCCCGGGATGCTTCATAGAAAAGGTCTTCTTTCTCTTCATATGATCAACCTCGATCATTTCGCCGAGGGCAAGAGCAACGGCATCAGCCAACACTAAAGATAAGGTTGCAGACACCGTAGGAGCAGGGATTCCGTGAATCACAGTTTCCTTCAAATGATCAGGCAACTCAGCGTATAAGAGACTCTTGATTTGAGGGTGAGCAGCCAACTTAGAGTCTTTGGAACATGTTAACAACACTATTGGGATATTTGGGGATATGTGGGGGAGTAACTGTATAAGTTCCGGCGTGTTTCCACTAGCCGTAAAGAAAATGACACAGTCGTTTTCACGAAGCAACCCAAGATCACCATGAAGGGCTTCGGAAGGGTGCAACTCGTCAGCGTTGATCGTCAACGACTTGAGAGTGGCAACTGTCTTGGTGGCAATTTTATATGACTTTCCAATACCACAACAAACCACCTTACCACCTTTCCTGTGTGCATCATATAGAAGGCCTATACTGTTCATTGCATCAAGCTGTGTGTCTATATTCTCCATGTAGTGGGACGCGAGGTTCCTGAGAGCCTCTGATTCTCTGCTAAGAGTCGCTTTTACCGACAGAATAGCAGCAAAAGTAAGTTTCTGCCATTCTGAAGTAGAAATACCAGTAGCTTCCATTCTGATTTTTCTTTTTCGGTTAGAGAAGATGTTTTCTTTTAAAACAAAAATATATGCGTGTGCGGCGTGTTGTCCAATAAATGTTCGAGCGGTGGCGAATAATGTCGATGAGATTGCGTCAGGCAGCGGTGCTAATGTGGTTAAATAGTCTGACCACTATTCCGCAAGCACAGAATTATAGATTGACAAAGAGTCTAGGATAATATTCACAAGAGGGGACAGATGCTCTGCAAGGAAAATTCAGCACGGAGGGGAAAGAATGCACGATGAAAAAAAAAAAACGATTGATTGACCTGGATCGTGTCGATGTTTATATTTTCCTCTTGGCAAAGTTGTCTCGGAATAATTAATGTGCGAAATTGCTCTTTCGCGTGGCTGCAGTTGTTAATTGTCCTCGTTACCTTAGTAAGATCAAGACAGATAAGGTCCGCATAGACGGAACGATAAACCCGGAAAATTCCCGAATAAGATTTTCCGCAGGAAGAGTCGGGGAAATACGGCGCACAATTTTTTTTTTGCCACCGAAAAGCAACCTTGGAAATTATCATAGCAATCATACGCAATAGATGCGGCCACAAACATAACGGCTATTTACGAAGGCTATACTACTCAAAGTTAAGCGGAGACCGCCTTCAGGGCAAGTCACGTTTAATTTCGCAAATTATTGTGCATTGTATCTCAGCGCACCGCCCCAGTCGTCTGCACAAAAGACCCACGACAATTCCGGGAAATTCGAGACTCATCTATTTTTGAGGTTATGGAGGAGCGGCACCAATTTCTTGGTTTTCCTCCCTTAGGCGTGCAGGGGATGTTTCGGCACGACCTTTTTTTTTTAATATATGTTTCTCCTCCCCACAATTTCTTTTCTACTACGTTTATGTCATCAAGGGCCTAGCTATAAATGTTCAAATTAAAATTACGGTAAGTTGATTAGTAATCTAGATCGCATCATTATGTATTTCAAGTGTAGGAGTTAAATTCCAAAAGAGAGTACAAATCTTTGTCGCCACCGGTGACGTATTTGTCGGTGCTGGTAGGGTCTTGTAACCCCTCCGTATCGCCCGCGCGATGCGGTTGAAGTTGCTCCAAAAATGATATTGCAGTATTTTTCGAAACACTCGTTTGGGTAGAAGGACTGAGTTTCGATTCTTGCTCCTCTTTAATTTGCTTATGTGACTCAACCGTCTTCTCTCTTAAGGTGTTGAGGTGCCGAACTCTCAACATCCAACTTGTTGTATAAGTTCCATCCACCAGATTGTGCCAAATTTCAGAGAAGCGGTTGCTCATGATGATGATATTTCTCACCAAATGAGGCAACTGTTCTAGTGAAATCACCTTAAAATGCGTTGTTGAAAAAATCCCTGGCACTCCATTGCGTCTGTAAGTTATTACTTTGTAAAATCTGCGCCCACGTGTATCGTCCTCGTTACATTTTATCGTATGAGGGGTAAGCACGACGTTGAGAAAATTAAACTGTGACTTGATAACATTGAAATTAAATGGAAGCCCAGACTCATCGAAAAACACATTCACATGGTTGTTGCCTATATGCCTTTTCTTCATTGAAAAGTATTTGTCATTTGGCATGTTGGGCATCAATGTGGTGGTGTGATAAATAAGGTGCGTAAGCTTATCGCTCCAAAAATACGCAAACTCTCCGTCGGTACCGTTCTCTTTATCGAGTCCTCCCACGTAAATTGAGTCACAGGACTTCAATCTAACCATTTCACCAAGCCCTTCTAAGAATTGATGGTATTCTGGAGAACCAATCACATTTGAAAGGATCTCAGCTTCTTCTTTCTGCCCCGGCCCAATATAGATGATCCCCGCCTTATGATGCGAAACCACCGGAATACGGTCAAATGCATTAATCGCCCTTTCTGTATATGCATCATCTAGTAATGCTAGGGGCTTTGAAACAGTTCCCTGATCCAAGGGTTTGAATAACTGTAGCAATAAGTGACTGCTTAACATCATACTCTTCTGAGATTCCAAATCTATATTTTTCAAGAGCATGCTTGGATTCAAGCTTAAGTCGAAGACAGACAACCCGCAAGGTCTCCTTAGTGTAATTACCGAGTCCCCGTTATGTACCCCAGTGTTTATCTCAACAATGGTATGCCCAACAATCCATCTGCACATGGAACCATGTGATGGTGTATTAGATTTTGTAAAGACCTTGAGCGGGATATCACTATAGGTGAATCGGGTAATAACATCTAGATATGCAATTGTCATATCATCAAGATGGTCGATACTTTTTGCCCCACTGCAAGATATAATATTTCTCACAATGAAAGGACTAATCAGAGAGCGTTCAGTTATATCAATTTTGAGATACCATCTTGTGATGACCTCGTATGATACAACCAATAAATATTGGTAAAGAAGAGGTGTTAGCGTAATTGACTGAGTGGACGCTTGCACATTAACTTCTGCATCTACCCCATGACTGAGATATCTACCCTCAGAAAAGTTATCTTTCTCTTTGAAGCCTCTTTGTTTCGCATTAATGGAGTGTTCAATGTATCTGAAACAAATGGCAAACACTTGTCGGAACTCATCTGTGGTGAAATTGGAAGTCAAAGAAGGAACATGAATTAAAGCCATCAAAAATTCCAAAGCAGCAGAACTAGCAAAAACACTTGTTACACCCGTTTGTAACTTTGTTAAAATCGGGATCAAATATTTTTTGAGCGAGTCCAGAATCTCATAACAACATATTGTCAATATATGTATGCATGGAATTGCAGTTTTTTGCCAAGAACCTAATCCGAATAACAATGCCTTGATGATATTATCTTCCTCCTGTTTTTCAAAAAGATCATGATATCCTATCAAAGATGAAAGCATTCGAACGAGTGCAACCTGTAAATCAGACTTGTTCATTTCGCTTCCCAGTAGCGGAAACGTGAGCATTTTTGGAAACTTTAGCATTAGTTGCTCACAAATTATTTCTTGAATAGCCAAAACATGGCTTTTCAAATGCCAGAAAAGGGATAGATTGAAAAGTTGAGAGCAAAGATGAGCCAAAGTATAGGAATACAATTCCCAATGCACACATTCTTTAAGGATACGGATGACCACATCGAGCCATTTAGAAAGATCAAGGGATATAATGTCAGACTTCAAAACAGAAGGGCCTGCCTCTTGTATATGATTTAAAATCTGCTTATTTGGGCGTTTGAAGAATTTCTTCGGTAAATAGTCCAAATTTTCAGGAAAATGCCACCAGTGTTGATCATTTTGCAGATATGTTTCATCAAACGTGTTTCTTTTGAAGGTAGTCGCCAATCCGTTCATATCGGTAGGTTCACAGAAGTAAAGGAATCCTTTCGAAGTTGAACGAAGACGGATGAGAACACGGATAATGACGAGCAGAGCTCTGTGAAAATTCTTCTCAAGGGTGAAGTTAAGCATGGAAATCAAATAGTCGTAGACCCCTTTGGTTTTTGAAGGGCTACTGACGGATAGTTCGATGAGTAGATAATCGAAAAATTTTGCCATCTCGCAGAACAATTTTTGCAGTGAGTCCCCTTTTCCGTGATCACTTTCTAAGGAGCCATCTAATGATTTGGGCTTTGTTTTTTGCATGGTCGAAGATACAGAATTTAAGGGGGGGAGAGTATTGCTCAGTTCTGGGTTAATTGCCGCTTTGAGAGTATCACCGAGTACATTTACCACCGTTTGAAAAGATGAGAGACTAGAAAAGCGGAGAAACTCATAGATGGTTGTGTGCAAAAAGTGTTGGAGCACAGTATCCTCTTCTTCCCTTAGGGGAGACAGTAGTACAATCAAGATGCATTCCAAACCCACGGAGTCGTCATTCGAAAGTGCCAATGACCTTTCGTGTGCTTCTTTGATTAAATTGAGTGCTTTTATTCGGACATTAGCAGTATGCTTAGCTTGCGCTTTCCGAACATAGAATGCCGATAAGATCATTCTGCAATTTTCCTTCCAAGAAGGGTCTGAAATGGTACAAAGACTGTTATCATTGAAGTGTTTCATGACAAAATTGATGATGTTTTCATGGAGAAGATGCGGATGTAGCAAATAAAGTTCGACCAAGCGTTCTGCTGGTGCCACAAGCTCGCTCGAAGTATATCTGTCATAGAGGGAGTCACATATCGCGGTCCAGTAACTTTGATCTTGCGTGCTATTGAGCTTTAATTTCAGCAATAACAGAAAAAGTGACCCTGAAGACGCATACCAAGTGTAAAACGGGAAGAGGGTAGTGAATCGTTGCACCAGAGAGCTATTCTCGTCAGATCCAGGGATACTAAACAAGTGATCAAAAATTCTGAGCACGCCACTATTCATAACCGGTATGTTTAGCAGTATACAATCCACCAAACCCCAGTAAAGCGTTTCGTATTGGAAGTCCACTGTATCTCCTAGTTCATCTGTACCGCAAAGAAGAAGCATATTTTCTAGCATGGAGAGCGCACCCAATGCCGTCAGTAAACATTTGTAATCAGGGATTTCTTTCATTTCTTCATGGCTGACATCGGTACCCTTCAAGCCTTGCAATTCTGGGGCTTGAAAGACATCCATCGTGGCATCCAAGGCGTGAAAAGGTGACACACAAAAGACTTTGGACATAGTCCCCCACGCGGCATCAAGAAGCTCCAGGCTCAATGGCGCAAGTGAGCATAAAAAAGACACCGTGGTGGCATAGGAATCTGCTGGAATGAAGGCAAATACGGTTATCGTACGCACAAGTTCACACAAAGACTGCAATACGACTAGGTCGTCGGTGACAGAAGAAATATAAAACACGCTTTTTAATATAGAAGATGTAAAGCGTTCATCAAGTATTGACACGTTGAATTTAAAACAGTTGCGTAGGTACATGGTGAAGTCTGAGATTAGGGCACCATCGGAACTTGCAGATGTCTTCTGTTTCCGCCGGAGCGCATAGTCGTGGCTTAGAGAGCGAAAGAGCATGGTAATGAATGAGCACCAGTCATGGTCCTGGTTATAAATGCAAAGATCGTGGATTTCTTTGCCGTTCTCGGTTAACAGCCGTAATGCCTTGAAAAAAAGATCGAACTCCGGGTCCAACGCAGATCCCGACACGCTGCAGTATGTCAATATATCTCGATAGTACATGAGACGAGCACTAACATCCAAAGAGTCATGTTCGATGCACTGGATCATCAAATTGACGGCGACACGACGAACAGAAGACGCCAATCTTACATCACAGAGCGTACGCGCAAGGTACCAGATTTCGGGCACTGAAGATACGGCGTATGTCTCCAAGGCCTTCGTTATATCAACCGCCGCCGACACACGTAGAGGAAGTGCATCATGTTGGAGTTGACGTAGTAGTTTTTGCATATCAGAGGCACCTCCAATGACCTTTGCCGTCACCACCACTGGTACTCTGCCAGACGCGGGCTTTAAGGATTTGGTGAATGATTTCAACACGCCGCCAAGCCCCAGGCTTCGTAGCGAAGAACCACCTTTCTCAGACATCTGCGTGAAATAATAAATTCAAAATGGCCGAGGATAGAAAATGTTTCGGGGACTTGTGGTCAGGGTCTATATTAGATTTATGCTTCAGTGTGAAGCAGGACATTCGGTTTGAGGAAAAAAAATAAAAAAGGGACTGGGCCGCGCGAGATGCGGAGAACGTGGAGAAGATTCTTCTGGAGTAAATTTTATAAGAAATAATTAAGAGATGTCTCAGAATTATTCATTTATGAAATAAGAAAATGAAATCTTTTTATTTTTATTAAAAGTTTTCTTGAATGGGGTTGACGGGGATATGGTACAAATTATGGAAGTGCAGTGATGTGTGTTTTAGCAGAGCGAGCTTCTAATTAATTTGTTAAGATTTCTGTTTATAAGGGTACAACCTCTCTATAAGTATATCTGACTATATTTTAGGGATTCATTTTCAAAAACAACACATTAAAGGCACGGAATGATCGATTAACATATAAATTAAGGATCTCAAGACCAATTAGTTTATGGAATAGAGAAATGCCCTTAGCTCCGTTGGGTTTTCATCCCCTTCACACGCGTTAAGTATATCTAGTTTTCCAGCTTTCAAAACGTTACTTGCAGTAATTTTTGTGATATAATTGATTTTAATTATATATGAATACACTCTCTTCCCTTCCCTTTGTCTTTCTCCCCCTTTTCCTCTCCAAATTATTCGTAAACATTACCCGAAAGCCTTAACACCAAAGGTGATAAAACTTCAGATACCAGGGCTTGCGAGCAAGCACCTCCTTCTCCTGGCGAATTTGCTCCTTCAAGAGCTCAAGGTCAGTCTCTCTCCGACCTGTATCGATATCAAGGTCTCTCGCTGGAATTTGCAAGATCCAATTCCTTTTCCAGATCTTGTGCCCGATATAGAAGACAACTAAGATGACGCCTCCCAAATATGACTCGAAAAAAGTTGGTGGCATTTGGACTTCCTCCACGGGGAAAAGCGCAATCCAAAAACTGCAATAAGAACCAAGATGAAAACCAATCCTCTAAGTAAATGCCAATGATACCTGTCTGCGCAACAAAGGCCAATTCATTTACATCTCTTCCTTGGACCTTGAGGCTCTTCTGAAACGAATATGTGCCCAGTTAATGGAGATCCACAGCGCAAAATCGAACTCAATGCAGATATACTCTCATGAGCCATGTGAAAACCTCACTTTCTTTTACCGGTGGCTGCAATGAAGGCAAACAATGCAAAAAATATTTGCAGATGGTGATGGCAACTAAAGGTCTTCCCTCACGATCCACATAAGCACAGATCTTTGGGGGCCCAAAGTTGCCAACGAAACGAAAGTCAATCCATCTTGAAAGCGTAGACCGAGGTCGAGGCAACGGAAATGATGGAAACCAAAATGACCGCATTCATCACATGTGGCAATCCCTTGATTCCACCTTCTTCAATTGCAATAACAAACGGAGACGCAGTCACGTCGACAGAAGAAGCGCCAAGTAATCTGTCAGAATTGTATGGAACTAAGAAGCAGATCAAGGTCAAAGAAACCAAATAGAACATCAAGATACGCCAGAAAACTTGCTTGATAGCACGAGGAAGTGCCTTTCTTGGGTTCTCTGTTTCTGCAGCAGCAAGTCCAACAAGCTCCACACCAGCGTACGCAAAAGCGGCAGTGACAAACACAGAGGCGACACCTTTGAACCCATTCGCAAAGGCACCGGGATTATACCAGTACTCAGCACCATGAGAATGTCCGCTAGGGCCACCGCCTGCTGCTAATACTATAGACACGATGATGAATCCAATCACGGCGATGACCTTGATGAAAGAGAAGACAAACTCTGTCTCACCATATGCACGCACGCCAAACATATTGATCGAACACACAACTACATAAAAGATAAGCACCCACACATCTGCGTTGATGGAGCTATTCCAGAATTGCATTGTGATCGAACTACTGACGAGTTCAAGCGGAAGCAACACCAAAAATTGAATAAAGTAGTTCCATGCCACGGCGAACCCAATGGAAGGATCAATAAAACGACTGGCGTATAAGTTGAAGCCACCACTAACAGGAAAAGTGACAGAAAGCTCACCCAAACTTTGCATTGTGGTAAAGATAGCGAACCCGGTAATTGTCCACGTTATCAAGATACCTGCGGGGCCTCCCGTACTTAGAGCGGAACCAGATCCAACGAATAAAGCACTCCCGATGGAGGAGCCAATAGCAATCATACTGATATTCCGAGACTTTAATTTCCGCTTGAGTGGAGATTTTGCTGTGAGAAGATTGGCCTTTTCGATGTCGTTCATGTCTTCGAACAGCTCTGATTCATCTTCAACTTCGACTCTTTTGAAAGAATCTTTAAAGTTCTGCCATCTCAGCGACTGAGAAGTATGACAAAACTGCTCTTCAAGATCGGTTGGATATTTATCTGAAAGAGACATTTTTAAAACGGATTTTAAGAATATGTCTTGCTTGCTCACTTGACGAGGGATATCTGGATATTAAAAGCGCTTTCGGCCCGATGCGCAGGCATCGAATGCGCCTTTTTTTTTATATTTCTTTTCTTAATTTTTGAGCGTACCAATCATAAACTTTCCAATTGATTCAGGCCTTTCTATTTTCTAAAGATGAGGTATACTTCCAACAAAATATTTTAGTTTTTAGTTTTTTTTTTTTTTTTTTATTTTCCAGGTTGATATTAGTAATGCTCAAGGTAGTCTTGAAATTCATAAGGTTGAACTCGTGAAATGCTGTTCCGATGCCCTGCGAGTACCTGACTCATAACAAGGTTGACAGAACGATAGAATGGCGTGAGACTTAAAAATCCGCATCGCAATACAGGAAATGACACATTGCGACATACGACGTACGACATGCGACACGTGATTTTCATCCATAGACCAAGTCCATCAAAAAGCAGAACCATCCACCCCACGTAATTTTTTGAAGAAGCTTCCTAAGCAATTTCGGCCGGATATTGGCTAGTATATTGCCGCAATTGTAGCCCTCGCTTTCGACACCAATACCCCACTTGATATTTTGCCGCACGTTACATCCATTCCAGAAATTCCACCACTTGTGGCGCTCGCAAGGAATTATCCGAAGCAAGTTTTTCTTCAAAGGTCCACGCGGCCCATCTATGTACTTGTAACCACCGATGAGGGAGTGTGTTTGTCTCGGATCTGAGCTTTCCAACTGCTTATCGCCCCAGTGACCTGTAAAAGTTAGCCAATTTCCATAGTCAAGCTCTCTGCCAGTATGTTTGGGGTTCGCATTTCGTTCTGCCGGATACACAAAGTTTCCATCGTAGGTATACGCCAAGTAATTTTTTGTAGGGTTCCATAAAGGCCCGCGGTCGGTGAAGTCACACAATATCTGATAGGGGAGATCATGTGGATGTGTGCCCACGGAGACATAGTTAGCATGTGTGCCTCGAGCAGAAAATATGATCGGGTGGTTTTTGTTAAGCTCGTACTTCTCGAGGTTCGTGTAATGGTAAGCACCACCACCGCCATGCGCAGACATCCACACGATTATAGGATGCCCTTTGTAGAAGCGCACAAGCGAATGTTCCCAGTCGCCTACATGATTGCCATATGGGCCTGATCCCATGACAAATGGCCCCAAATTGAAAGAGTAGAAGTAGAACCAGAATGCATCTACCCACCCATTGCCCTTATCCACCACGATCAACGTTGCAGGAGCATCTTTGATCTCGCCGTTACGCAAAGATGGCTTGTTTTTAAGCCCGGTGATCCATTCGGGGTCGAGGTCGAAGTTTTCGTTTGAAGTCAAGAATATATCGGCAGTTTTCGGTAAGTGCTCTAACATAGTGATATTCAACCGCCCGTTGTCGGTGCCATTGATCACAGTACCGTTGGAAAACTTGGCCGTGAAGTGCTCGACATAATTTTTAATGTCATATGGGAAATACCTTTCTTCGGAATATAGGTGTACGAGTGGAGCAAAATCAAGCACATATGAGGGGATTTCCCCTTCACGCAACGTCCTTTCATGGGCGGAAGGTTTACGTAAAATAGGAGGGTACTTTCCAAGATCCAATGCCGGCCGTAAAATGTTATCTATCTCAATATAGTCACTGTCTAGGGTGTTGGAGATATATCCACTGTCAATGCCCCATGGCACAGCAGAAACAAATGCTAGCAGTATTAGTATTGGGCTGAGCCAGAGTTTGGAGATCATGTCCGTTTGATATCAGTATTTTGATTGTTTTAATTGCCTTTTCTTTAATAGTGCAAGAGTCGGTAAACGGGTAGTTTGCGGAAATGTTATGTGTGATTAAATATTTGAATACCCCTTTAATGAGTGAGATGACGTAAAGAGGAGGCAAGTATCCAGAGAGAGTATAAGAAGTCCTCAATACTCAAGTATGAAAGATGCTCAAATTATGGGTATAGCACAGCTAACAGCGAGAGCTGAAAAGTGGATTTCTAATTCTTATGAGATATTTTACTTTTGATTTTCGGAAAACGGACCACGGTAGAAAACGATGGTGGTCGTGAATGCCCCAGGATTCCGACACGCTTCTGAGGGTCATCTTTTGGGAGTGCATATTAGACACGCCACACACGCACCAATATAATAATATCTGCTGCGGGTGGGCCGAGCTGAGTGGATGGACCAGCGCTTCCGAAATTAGGTGAGCGTGGCGCCGTTCTTGAAATTAATCTCTCCACAGGTTTAAATTGACCAGCCCACAAAAAGGGTGAATTTTCTATTTGTGATTCTGAATTTGCATCTGTTGATTATATAATATGATTACTGCTTTTTTTAACTATGAGCATATCTTCGGTCAGCTATTTGGCTGGGATCGTTGGAAAATGTACGGTAGCCATAGTTTCTAGGATATTTCATCCGACATTTACATGAAGACATTTGTTCGGTGTTAGATTATCAAAGTATTATGCTTTCCGCTAATATTGGTCTCTTTGTAGAAGGGTGCTTCAAGGCCTATATGTGCGCTATAGACTGTCTGACGCCTTCGTGCATATTTTCAGGACCTTGTTTTCAGGACCAGATGCCACAAACGACTAGACAATTTCCAGAAGAAAATAGTGACCAGACATTCATGGCCCATTAATAATTGCAATAAGTTTGTAATCAATTTTTGTTTCCCAAAATTTGGTTGGCTTTGACTAAACTTCCAAGATCGAAGAAGCAATTCACTTTTAAAGATAAGCAACTCTCATGCGACAAGGCATACAGTTGAATCTTAATCGGGCCCGGCTATACGAGGAAAAAAAAAAAAAAAAAAAAAAAATAAGAAAGAAACAAAGAACGAAAGCATTTTTTTTTTTATTTAAAATCTGTAATTCCAAAGGGCCTTCGAGGGATCATAAGGTATAATGACACGCATCAAATATGACAAATGCCCTTAGATTTAGAGAAATTCAACATCATTTGTGAATCCAGATCTCAAAAATTAGCACCTCTAAAGTTTTGACAGGTCCATACCAAGATTGGCTTCCTTGACCTTGAGCCACGATATATAGTTTTTTTTATTTTGCTTTCATGATCATTTTCACTATCTAATTATTTGTTTGAGTGAGAGGATGAAAAAAGAAAAATCTAGAAAATGAAAACCTGGTCACCCAACTTACTCACAGGTTTAGCCTTAGGGTAACCCAAGGTTTGTGCGGCTTTCTTAATGGCAGAAACCATAGGAGGTGGTCCACAGATCAACAAGTTGGTGTCGTCATCGTGCTTTGGTAAATGGGCGTCCATGATCTCAGGAGTCACAAAGCCAACAGATCCCTTCCAGTTCTCTGGTGCAACATTCAACACGTAGTGAATGCTAAGTTGGTCTGGGTGTTTGGCCTCCAAGGCCTCGAGCTCAGCCTTCAACAAAATGTCGTTTTCAGCCACGTTAGCGTAAACTAAGTGGATCTTGGTTTTGTCATTAGGGTCATCCAAGATCGCAGTGAGGACCTGGTACATTGGGGCAATACCCGTACCACCAGCAACCATACCAAGGGATTTACGCATGTTGGGGGTATAGGTGAAAAATCCCTTGGGGCCTCTGACGTCGATAGTCTCCCCAATTTTCTTAGACTCGACATATCTCGAGATGTTTCCGTTCTCGTAAGTCTTGATCAACAAGTCGAAGGAGCCCAACTGGTCATCATTGGAAATCGGCGTGTAAGATCTCACCACCTCCTTCCCATCAATGATGGCAGAAATCGAGATGTGTTGTCCGATTGGCAATCCCAATCTATCGGTAGCGTTTGGCAAGCCAAACTTATAGATGCACGAGTTGTGAGAGACTCTGATCTTTTCGATCAAAGGGAACTTCCGGAATTCAGTAGGCGACAAAACTGGTTGAGCCTTTTTGTTCTTTTGGAAGTAGTACAATGCGATAAACGACGCGATTATAGCGACCACAGTGGCGAGCACCACGAGAGGATTGGATTCTTCAGCCATTTTCAGGGACTTTGACAGGGTTGATAAAAGCGAGAATTACAAAAGGATCAAGAATTCCAAGAAAGTCGCGTCTTTTTCCCTCTGTGAAGGCAGTCCTCGATGATTATATACTTTGGCAAATCTAGAGCTGATTTTCGCACCGCTTGTGGATACGTCGCGCTGTCGCCGGCAACGGGTTTACCCGGACGCGGCAGGAAATGTTGACCCCAACAAGTGAGAAAAACCTATGCGATCATCGGACTGCTTTACCCGGTTGGGACATCGCATTCGGGTAGTGAATCTAACTTTATGTTTGTTTGTTTGTTTGTTTGTTTTTTTTTTTTTTTTTTCTCAGAAAGACAGACTGATTCTACTATCTTTGGAATCATTTGTTTCGACACTACCATGTCATGTGTTACAGATAATTAGTATCTTTATGCTATCTTTATGTTACTGTGAGAGTTTGCTTCCCTCTGTAGGAGCCAAGAGTTTGTACAACGGTCTCCTGAAATCAACTCTCGGCTTACTGATCCAAAGTCTTTCTTGACACATATGAAATTGGTAATACATTTAGCAAAGAAGAAAACAGAACTAAAACAAAAGTGACATAAATCTCAAAGAAATGCTAAAAAAAGAAAAGAAACATCAAAAATTTGCGGTCTACACAAATTTTGCAACAACTGACGTGCGGTTGATTGGTATAAAAGACTTGACGCCCGTTAAATCTTAAGCTGTCTCATAACAAATCATCATAAAAGAATTTTAATTGGCCACACCAATACATGATTTGACAGGCATGTAGGTTTTTCTTGATATACCCGAATGGGGAGAATCCTAGTTCCAGGTATGGCAGGTCCTGATCGTTTGTTACTGTTACTTGTCTCTGAGTCCCTATGCGAGGTTCAAATAAACAAGATGTAGGTTGATTAATGATCTTGTATTTCAACCCGTTCGGTATACTCTTATTTAAGCCTTTAAACTTACCTCCCCTCTTTGTTTCATTGATTTTTTTTTCTCGTTGTACCCATTGATGTGCTTCAGTCAACCTGTGTCTCGAATCGCTAGTTGTTGGTTATATAGGAAGTACCGCTCCTAATGGCAATTTGCTACTCTTATTTTTTCCAAAAGCAAAAAAAAAAAAAATACTTCACATGTAAAATAACCTTTGTATGAGTTCATTATTCTATTTTGTTTCAATTTACAACAATCTCTTATCACTCAAGAAAACGAGTAAACTCATCCACAAGCACTTTATACAAATTGTTTCGTGGTTTACTTAGTTTCCGTCTTCCTCATCTCCATCCTCTTCAGTTCCTTTGACATTCCACTGACCCGTGATATCCCACCGCGAGCCCTTGGCATTGATGCTGACATATTTCACAAACTTCAACACGCTTGGATCCCGCAACATTAGACTTAAGCTGTTCCACTTACACTGGCTTGTGTATAAAACAGAGTCATCTGAAGAGTCGCTAGCCTTATAAATAGCAGGGTCATCATCCTCGAACTCACCATCAGTTTCTCCCCCATTCATTGCCATGCAAAGTTCGTAGCCTCCGAATTCCCCAGACTCCCAGTTATTCAAGTTGGTGGCTGTCGGCGTGAGGCCTAGGGTAGCTTCTAGAAGAATGTTCAACTCACCATCCCTTGCTAAATCTTTGTCTGTGGTAGTTGCAAGTATGAAATCATGACCGGGGCGAAATCTTCTTGCCAAGATCTGGTCACTTGTAGGGATGATCTCCGTGACATAAACCAACCATTTACGGAAAGCCATCGACTTCATGAGTTGCACAACTTCCATAATCATTTTCTCGCTTGTGTCGCTCGCTAGTCTTTTGGAAAGCTCAAAATTTGGTAATTCCTGGGGGCCACTGTGGTTCACCATACCAATGGCATCCTCTTGCAATGGGAACTCAGATTTTCCATCTATATACATGTATCTTTGTTTGTGAGGAGGCACAGCGCATTTCCATGGGAATTGTATCTCATCTGCGGTTTGTGGTGCTTTCTTATCCAATTCTGTTGCCCGGAGGTTATTTCTTAAGACCTCAGCATATTCGTCGTTCAAAAACCCATTAATGTCCACCACAGATTCTTCCAAAAACGTTTCCTTCAACACCTTGAGTGAAGCCTCGCTAAGGTATGTTGGGTTAAGATATTTAGATAAATATTGCAAGTCTCTCTCTGGCAAGAAAGTGGCCAGGTCCAAGGACTCGTATACCTTAACTTCTTCTTTAGGAAAATCGGTCCTTACGGGTTTTGGGAAATCGAACTCTTGGAGCTCTTTGGTCTGCAACTGACGCAAAGTACTCTTTGCTTCCGTTTCCTCTTGTTCTCCGGGAACGAAACCTTGCTCACCCTCTTGGGGAATATGGAACCATCCCTGGATAGAAAGTCTCTGTTTGTCCACACGAACTTCCTCGACATCGTGGAAAGATAAACCTGGCTGAACCGTGAAGAACGCAATCTGGTTGAATTGTGGAATAAGCTTTGTCTCGTAGTCAGTTTTTGGAACATTGGGTACGATAGCAGGAAATAATCTGAGAGCACCACCATAGTGCAGTTTCCATGTATAGTCTGGGTCTGGCATGTAAAGAATGAAACTCACACGTCTCGAACCAATAACGTCATCGTGGGTCAATAAGTGACATCCTTTAGTATATGTGTTGATCGACATATCAGTCTTAACTCCACTCAATTTACCACATCCAGTAACATTGGAGATGAAGTCACGGAACTCCTCCGAGTAGATAGCCGCACGGAGCTTATATAAAGAGGGGAGCCTCGACAAATCATTCCAGTCCAAACCAGATAAGTTTGCCAAGTCACCGGACTGGTAAACCTTATAGATGTCAGTTTCCTTCTTAGTGAAGGCGATCTCATTTAACACTTCTTTACGCACATTACGGAGAAGCGTATCATCAATGAGTTCGGTGACTGTACCCCATTTATATGGCAGACTATTGGAAATATTGGTCTCGAGAGACTTCTGGAAAGCGCCTTCGAAGATCTTGGCGTTCAAGAAACTTTGAATCTCGTCATGGGTATAAGCAGTCTTAAGCTGTTTTAATTGCACCGAAGACGCATCTTGCGCCTCGGCCTCAGCTTCTCTTTTCGACATCTTAATAAGAAAATAACGCCTGGATGAAAATTAGAAATAAAAGGTCCTATTTTAATACCTAGTATTGATGTTTCCACCGTTATCTTTATTTGGAAGTGGAATTCTGTTTCAAACGTAGAACTAGTAATGAAGCTCCGAAGTCGATGAGCCCGATCCGATGGGCCTCAAGCCGAGCCAGCCCCGCATACAGGAATCAGGCGATTCTTCAACTCGTAGCTGTTGTGCATAGAAATAAACCAAATACTCAGAATGTGCAATATACGCAAGTTTTTCATAGTCTTTGCGGGAAAACCGACTTTTTGATCTCTTTTTTTGGAATTATTCTTGTGAGGGACAGAGCTATGCTGAGTCGAATTTCTAGGCGACCACAAGTTCGCGTATCCCGGGAGTTGAATCGAAGCCATTATACATTTACGTGCAGGGCCGAGTTTCGTTGAACTGGTATCTGAATGAGATTGTTAAGACTTAGATTTGCAATACCCTTCACCTGACTAAATATCTCACAAAAGAGCCAAAATCGTGTAAAGTACAATCAATCCAACCAGTGGGGTTTGGTTGATACAGTAAAAAGGAGTGGGGAGGTGCCAATTTCATTGAAAAGACCGAGCATTGAAGAAAAAAAAAAAACGCGAAGTTTCAAGACTGACTTCGTAAAAATCAAAGATCTTAATTTTCTGGGCTACTTATTAGAAGTGGTCTTCACATTCTTCAATAGAGAAGAATCATAATACCCGTAACCACGGTGGTTCCACTTTCAAAAACTCCGCGTCATCCCAATTAGGCGTTCCTTACCCTCCTCATTAAACCCACGGAAACAAATCATTGCAGAAAGCAGCAAGTTATTTATAAAACAAACAAGATATGGAGACGTGTATTTCTTGCATTTCCTTTCCTTTAATGGAAATGAAGCCCTTGCTCATTAGGATATAGTTTGGTTCTTGAATCTTGGTAGATTCTCGTAGATGCGGCTTCTATGACGTACCTTATCGTGAATGCGCGATCTCGTGACGTTGAATCATTGCGCCCATGCAGTATTCCGCTTCAGGCCCGGCCACCTTGAGTCATAAATGAAAAATAAACCAGGTGAGAAAATTTCATAAAAAGAAACGTCACCTTCTACTAAAACTTCAGTTCTAATCCAATAGACACAAAACAATACCTTACGGTGGACATTGAGAAAATAAGTACAAACTGTATTTTCACCAGCAAACCGAATCCTCGCAATTTGCTTACACTCACCTTTCCTTTTACTGTTTCAGAACACCTCACTCGTTGGTCGAATCTCAAAATGTCTTCGTCCCCTCAAGAAACTTCAGTTAGTTCATACAACTCCGTGGTTGATTTGAAGCAACTTCGTTCCCAGGGTTGGGTTATCCAGAAGTTCGGTGGAACTTCTGTTGGGAAATTTCCCGAAAATATCGTGGACAACATTGTCAAGGAATTCAGCAAGCAAAGCCGCGTCGCCGTAGTATGTTCGGCTAGGTCGTCAAACACCAAAAGCGAGGGAACCACTTCCAGATTGCTTCGTGCTGCTGACCTTGCGACAGAAAATGCCGATTTCGCTGCTTTGCTACAAGTGATTGAGGATGACCACACCCAGAATGCCAAAGATAAAATTAACGACGAAAAGATTCAACAAGAATTGATTGCGCAGTCGCACCTTGAAATCAAAAGAGCCCACGAATTGTTGCATGCGTCAAAAGTTATTGGTGAGATTAGCCCAAGAACTTTGGACAGTATCATGTCCATCGGTGAGAAATTGTCATGTTTATTCATGTCGTCCTTGATGAACGACCGCGGGTTGAAGTCTGTCTACATTGACTTGAGCGAAATCATCCCACTAGATTTCGACTTTTCTAAAGGTTTTGATGCGAACTTTTACCTGTTCTTGAGTGCCCGCTTGGGAGAAAAGGCTGCTGAAGTTGAAGCTGGCGTCATTCCAGTATTCACAGGCTATTTTGGAACTGTTGCCGGTGGTTTACTTAATGGTGTTGGACGTGGTTACACTGACTTGTGTGCTGCTTTGATTGCTGTGGGTGTCCAAGCCGAGGAATTGCAAATCTGGAAAGAAGTGGACGGAATTTTCACAGCTGATCCAAGAAAAGTGCCAACAGCTAGACTCTTGGACAGTGTTACCCCCGATGAGGCTGCCGAATTGACCTACTATGGTTCTGAGGTCATCCACCCATTCACTATGGAGCAAGTTATCAAGGCAAAGATCCCTATCCGCATTAAAAATGTTGAAAACCCCTCCGGCAGAGGTACTATTATTTATCCCGACAATATTGGCAGACGCGGAGAGGCCACGCCGCCACACCCACCGGCAGCTTATGAGACATTACCACCCAGCTACATCCAAACTCATAAAAAAAGGTCCGCGACCGCAATTACCGCCAAACAAGATATCGTGGTCATCAATGTTCACTCGAACAGAAAGACATTGTCGCATGGATTTTTGGCCAACCTTTTCTCTACCATGGACAAATTTAAGTTGGTGGTTGATTTGATCTGTACCTCCGAAGTCCATGTCTCTATGGCATTGCAAGTTCAACAAGAACAGGAAGTCAACCTTAAATATGCTTTGAAGGAGCTCAGGTTGATGGGTACTGTAGATATCACGAGAAACATGGCCATTGTGTCTTTGGTGGGTAAGCAGATGGCCAATTTCATAGGCATTGCAGGCAACATGTTCAAGATCTTGGCAGACGAGAAAATCAACATCGAAATGATCAGTCAAGGTGCAAATGAGATCAACATTTCTGCAGTGATCAACTCCAAGGATACCATTCTTGCTTTAAAGTCGATCCATGCTATTTTGCTCGAGGGCAATTTCGGTCTCCCTGACACAGAGTCTGCCACCGATTCAAGGTTAGAGGCATTGAAGTCTAACTAAGTCATTCTGTCATAATTAACTGGATTCGCAGAATATGCTGCTACCAACGCATGGTTTAACACATGGACACTTACAGCTCAATCCTTTGAAGAAATGGTTACACCACCAGAAATAGATTTACTTCATCTAAGTAAAATGTGCAATTAAATATTAGATACCATATACGTGCTACTATAAGTTCGGCTCTTTTTTTTATCAAGATGTTGGTTTTTATAGCCTTAAGCAATGCCAAAATATAAGAGCAATTGTTATCAATTCTTATAATCAAACAGCCAAATGAAAGCTGCAAAAGATAAACTCCATTTGCAGGACTTGTGGTCATTTTCTCGAATAAACATTACTATACGGTAAGAAATGAAATTATTTTGAAGAAAAATTCTATTAGAGGAGGTGCTCTTTCAATTTGTCTACCAAGTAAAGATGACGTGTGTTCAAGCAACATTTCAATGTATAAACTGTCTTTATAATCTTTAGTCTGAAAATCGAACTTTAATATAAGAATGACAAATCATCAAAGCTGATATACTTATAATATAAAAAACAATAAAAAAAAATGGCACCGGTTATTTCCTTTAATAGAACGACTAGATATCAAAATCTCCCGACTCAGAGTTGCGCTGGCTCAGTTGGCTTCCTTGCACCTTTGAGTTTTCATCGGCCAATGCTTCAATGTCACCAATCATGCCCCCAAGCAACTCGCTGGCAACCTTATGATATGCCAATTGTGCCTTGACAAGCTCCAAAATCTCCTCGATGGGCTTTGCTTGGGCTAAGACGTTCTGCATCACCGAAAGCGCATCCTCAACGGTATTAGCGAAGTCATCCTCAGCGTTTTCCATAGTAACACGCAACTGAGGCTCCTTTGCTGGGTTAGAGCAGCTAGCCAAAGCCTGTCTGGAGACATCGTAGTCGATTCTTCTTTCCTCGACCTTCTTCTGAATAGCGGAGCTCTGTGCAAGAAGCGAGCGCAAAGTTGTCGACAAAGGCGCATTGAACTTCGTCTTGATCAATTGATCTTGTCCTAAACGCGCATTAGCTATTTTATTCAAGTTCGACGAGTACAAGTCTAACACCTTCACCAATGGATCTTGGTTTGAGTCCGCCGACGACGTCAAGATCGACCCATCTGTAGCACGTGCAAGCGCATGGTACATAGTCTTAGGCGGCTTAAAATCACCACCGGGTGTCACTAATGCTGCCTGTGCTTCTGCAGGAGTAGTCGCCTTGGATAAATTGGCGAATCTGTCGGAGATGTTTTTACCAAACTCGGTAAAGGATTCTTGTAAGTTGATCGGGTAATCGTATGATTCAGTCTCGTAGTTTTGTGTAACTTTCAAGATATTTTTATACAATTTCTCCACATTTGTACAACGAGCAGCTAATTCCGTGTATTCGGAGGGCAACTGGCTGATTTCATCGACATTCACTTTCCCCATACGCTCCTGGACCAAGCGGGTGGTTCTCTGTGCAAAGGGCAACACCTCATTGTTGAATTCACTGCTCACCTTGTCACCAAACGATTTCAAGTTGTTGGTAAAAGACGAAAAATTGAATGCCATTTTGTATTCGTATTTTAAACCCCTAAAACTGGCTTTGATTCTTTGAATTGAACGGTAGTTCCCGTTGTCCCCGCCCTTTCATGAGGAGGGTACGTTTCGCATTCCGCTACAAAGCATCACGTGACCCAAAGCAAATGTAGAGGATATTTTTCTTGTAGTTCCAAAATTAGGTGTGTGTGTAGGTGTGTTCTCCTTTTTTTTTTTTATTTAAAAGAGGATGGCTTATCACATTCAGTTAAAAGAATGCTCAAACTTTTTTAAAAGACACTTTTATTATATTTGATCTATATCATAGTTTTGTTGCTTTGGAAAAAACCATTAGTGTTTTAAGTTTAACTGTGGGACATACTTACCAGTACCATGCACACATGAGTACGTTTTAGTATATCTTCGCTTTGGGAATGTGGTATTCGACGAAACCTTAATCAGAACCATCTCAAAACTGGAGACCCTTTTGGAAGAACTCATTCACCGCAGAAGTAAATCTGAAGGCCGCTTCAGTAATCTCCTCGTCGGTCTCAGCAGGTGCAAATGTCAATCTAAAAAAAGCACCTCTTTCCAAACTGAAATTTGGATCGACTGCCATTTTGAGTCCCGAAACAACGCCTACCCCATAAGCCCGGAATTTCCACTGCAATAATGTTAGTTTTTCGCTTACATCGGTACCCTTTGGAAACTTAACTAGAACACTCACAAACATGCCTGCTCTGGGGTCGATCAAGTCGAAGTAGCGTTCCTTATAGGCATTCAGCTCGTATAAATGGAACAACAAGACATTTCTACGTCTCGCATATACAGAGCGAAGCTTTAAAATCCACCCGAGCCATCCATCAACGCCACCAAAGTTTTGTTCAATCACATTGTTCACCAATATCTGCGAAGTTCCAGAGGGGAAACGCGTAACAAGCGACGAATACGTGACTATTGTTTCGATCACTTTTTTGTGGCCAACCAAAACCCTAATCTTAACCCAGGTGCAAAAAGTTTTGAAAAAGTGTCAATTCGAAGAACTCTCCCGCTCACATCGAGAGTCAAGTACGAAGGCGTCAAGTGATTTTGGAGGTAGTCTTCCAATTCTAGTAATGGGGGTCCTGTTTTGAGCTCGGATTCTTTGTAGGGTGGAAGAGTCAAGTATCCATATGGATCATCTTCGATAATAACAAAGTCGTGTTTCTCTGCCAATGCGTATATTTTCTTTCTGAAGTTTAAGCTTTGTGTAAGGCCGGTAGGGTTCTGCCCAGACGCAATGGTGTAAAATGCTTTTGGTTTTCTACCTTTGAATTCCGGTTTGAGCTCATCCCAGTTGTCTAATAAGTTTGATAGATATTGGAAATCAATTCCATCTATATTTCCCAGAGAGATTTCCAAGTCTAATCTAACTGGAACTGGAAAGGCCCCCGCATTTTGGATTGCTTGCAAAATTGGAGTGTAGGTAAACTCTTCCAAAAGTACAACATCACCTTCGTCCAAGAAAACATCAATGGCCTTGTTCAAACCTTCCCCAGCCCCACAGGAGACGGTAGTTTCCCAATCATTGTATTTGGGCGGGTGAGCTCTGACAATTATATCCTTTGTGAATTTGTGCAACTGCGGAATGCCTGGTACATCGGAATACTGCAACCCAGTCGCGATATCGATAAGACTCGGATCAGCCGCACGATTCTCGATAACAACGGGCTTTCCCTTCGCAGATTCAGAGACAGATTCTGGCTCTTGATCTTCAAAAGGTTTTTGTTTGACGGTCACGTGTATCGACTTGATCGGAAAGAATCCCTCGTTGGGGGTTCCATAATCTAAATGAAGAGGTTTTGGGTGTGGTTTGAAACCCTCGGGCGCACCTTTTAGAGTATCGCTAGCGAAGTGATTGACTATGCGGGATTGTGCTCGCCGGGAAATCAAGTGAGACATTTATGAGATTTGGTTCAGACAATTAATGCAAAAATATTAACCTCATACTTATACATTGCAATGGTGACTCATGTACGCTGTTGCGCATGCGGTCAATGCTAAGAAAATGGAACGTTAGACGCGGAATTTACGTCGGGCGCCAATTTCCGAAAATTAATAAACGCGCAGATAACGATAACCACGTCTAAGTGATGGATTCCCAATCTAAGTAATAAAATTGAGCTGTGCAATTATTTCTTGATTCTTAAAACCCCCTCTAGGCCACACTCCCACTCATTTGGAAATGTAGCAAATAATTTTCTGTGAAAAACTTCCGATCTATAAAACTTGGTCATCAGCACTTGAGGTGATTTCAAGAAAAGTATGGACACCAGGTTGTAGAATCAAAATTGCGGGGTTTTCGCCACCTTTGGTCAACACATATCACCAATCTATTGGCAAATTAGTCCCATGAAAACATGCTGGAAATCTCTGTGAATTTTTAAATTTATTCAATTCCGCCACTCGGGTTTTTTATGGCCACAGTATTCGATTGCAATCTGTCTTCAGTGGTCTGAATCAGTATCGAGATAAACTTTCTCTTTAGACTGTTGTTTTTATCTCTGCAGAAACTTTTATACGAAATATTTACATGTCTGAAGAAGGGTGCGAGTTTACGAACTCTAGATTGTAAGCTTATACTTCAAAGGAGTTGGAACCACCTCAATTAGCCTTGGGAAACACCCTTTTCGTTAACGCAACATAAAGCATTAATTATATACTTTTGGGATGCTGAAAAGTTCTCAGCTGGGTTATTAGAGCTTCGAGGGATGTGTGCTGGATGAAAACCATCATTAATATCTTTAGAGCTCCCCCTTTGAATTTCCGGAGATCAAAATGAAAAATGTATCATCGTACTGCAGTGGCCGAACTTATGAAAACCCCCAACGACAGGGTATTATGGAATCAGATGATCACTAAGAATGAAGAATCACTTCTTGTTCTCATTAGAGAAGCTATGTTTCAGTTTACTTATTGCATCCAATAAATTTCTGTGTGTTAGTTTCATTTTAGTTGTTACTCATTCGTGTTGTTTTAGAATCACCGAACGTCCTATTTGTTTTCAAAGTAATACGGGGGTTTCAACTTTTTCAAACCCACATATTCGTGGGAAAAAAGTCTCTTAAAACTCAAGACCCTTTTGGAAAAAGTCGTAGACAGCAGAAACGAATCTCGACGCACCCTCAGCAATCTCCTCATCTGTATCAGCGGGTGCAAACGTCAATCTGAAGAAATTTCCTCTTTCTAAACTAAACTCTGGATCCACGGCCATCCTGATTCCTGCGATAACACCCACACCATAAGCACGGAATTTCCACTGTAACAATCTAATTTTTTTTTGTAAGTCCGTGCCTTCAGGGAATTTTACGATGACACTCACAAACATACCTGCTCTGGGATCGATCAAATCGAAATAGCCTGCCTTGTATGCTTCCAGCTCGTATAAATTGAACAACAAAACATTCCTACGTCTGGTGTAAGCAGCACGAAGTTTCAAAACCCACTCTAGCCATCCATCAACGCCACCAAATTTCTGCTCAATGACATTGTTTACCAACAATTGTGATGTTCCCGACAGGGAACGAGTGACCACCGCGGAATACTTCAAAATTGCATCAATCACTTTTTTGTGGCCAACCAAGAACCCCAACCTCAAGCCAGGTGCAAAAAGCTTAGAGAAAGTCTCCACACGAAGAACCCTTCCGCTTGTATCAAGGGTCAAGTAAGAGGGTGTCAAGTGATTCTTAAGATAATCCTCTATGCCAAGCGGTGGAGGGCCTGTCTTGACCTCGGATTCCTTGTATGGTGGGAGAGTCAAGTAACCATAGGGGTCATCTTCAATAATTGCAAAGTCGTGTTCCTCGGCCAATGCATAAATTTTCTTCCTGAAGTCCAAGCTTTGGGTAAGACCGGTAGGATTTTGACCGGATGCAATGGTATAGAGAGCCTTTGGCTTTTTCCCTTTGAACTCTGGTTTGAGATCATCCCAATTTTCCAATAAGTTTGAAAGATAAGCAATGTCAATCCCGTTAGCTTGGTCCAGCGATGACAAATCTAACTTGACAGGTACGGCAAATGCGCCAACATTTTCAATATTTTGCAAAATCGGAGTAAAGGTGAACTCCTCCAAGAGGACGACATCACCCTGGTCTAAAAAGACATCAATTGCTTTATTCAAGCCTTCACCCGCACCACTTGAAACAGTTGTTTCCCAATCGTCATATTTTGGAGGATTAGTTCTAGCAACCACGTCCTTGGTGAATTTATGCAATTGTGGAATACCTTGCACGACGGAATATTGCAAACCAGTCGCAATATCGATAAGACCCGGGTCAGCCGCACGCTGCTCGATAAGCACGCGCTTCCCATCCAGGGGCTTGGATGCATTTTCTGAAGACCCCGATCCTTCTTGGCTTAGTTCCGGCGCAATTGCAGATTCCGCATCCTCAAATGGGGTTTCTTTGACGGTAACCTCAATTGACTTGACTGGGAAAAATCCATTATTTGGTGTCCCATAATCCAAATGGAGAAGGTCTGGGTGGGGTTTGAAACCTTCCGGGGCATCTTGTAAAGTATCCGTGCTAAAGTGAGTGAGTTTGCGGGATTGAGCTCGCAGTGAAATTAAGTGAGACATAATTTTCGTTGGTTTTTTGAACGGTGATTAGTAAGGAATTCGCCGTTTATTTATACTTCGGAGGTGAGGCGTATTTCCGCCACTGTGCATATATTCACACAGATTATGCAAGATCATCCACAGTTAACTGCGACGCGAAACTAATCTAGCGCGAGAATCCCCGACAAATGCAACCGCAAAATTATTCCCAAATTTCAAAAGGTAAATGTGAAACCACTCTTGTTTTTTATTTATTCTAATCTAGAACAGCCCTCATTGTACAATTGTCTACATAAACAACGCTTTGGTTGTGTGTGCACTTGTGGGACTTTAGACGAGAAGCCACACCTTGAGAAAAAGATCACGTGAGAGATCCAGTTATTGAGCAGAGTCGGGCGACGAACTCGAAAGTCATGCACCTTACGACATGTCATCATCTTCATCAAGAAAGTCATTTGCCAAGTAGCTTAACTCGGTAGACGCTTTGTACTCCTCGATAGTTGACAAAACACTCTCCTTGCACTCGTTGAATGTATCAAGAACTTGGGTTCTCTCAGCTGGGTCCCTGGTCTCGGTGTACAAGTTTATATACGCAGATCTTTTTGCAAGCAAGTCATATTGCCTGACAATTTTTGAGAATAGCTGGGGAATAGAGGTGTTATTGGATATCTGAAAGCCGCTCAAACCCCGGCTATTAGAGAAAGTCAGCTTTCGTCCATTAACAACATGAATGGAAGCGGAAGTCCACGGTACAAATGGAACTCTCGATTGAGCACGAATGAGGCCCTTTCGGATTTCCTGTTGGCTGAGGTTATCCCCCACAATATAGTCCATCATAGAGATATATTTCGGATGTTGGCTCACGTGATTCATCTTGCATTTGTCGTTTAGAAGCTCGAGAATTATATCACTTTCGTTGAGCGTGACGTAGTTTTTTCGATGTGTGACACCAGGGATATCAGCATAAGGTGCAATTGAAGATGACAAAAACTTGAGTTCGGGTGTAGGCACCAAAGTAGAAATTATCGACTCGTAGGAGCTGTACATGTAGCTGGGAAACCTCAACGGATTAGACACGCCACATGCAACATATGCGATAAGTTTATTTTCTCTTTCAAATGCAGAAGTTATTGTGGCGGGCATACTACTTTCAGGTGAAAGCAACAACGATTCTAATGCGTTTAAGGAGTCGTTGTCGTAGACAAAAGTCGCGTCGCTGTGCTCTATAAGCCGTTTCAACGTCAACACGGTATTGTATGGCTGGACAACAACATCCGACGTTTTATCATTGGACGGGAAGATCAGAAATGTAGAGATCATCTTTTTGCGGCCGTATCGGTCATTCAAAAGCTCAAGAAGAAAACTACCCACACCTGATCCCGTACCTCCGGCAACACTGTGAAAAAGTTGGAATGTAGAAAGATTGTCGCATTTATCCAACTCCCGGTCTATTAGATCCATGAGCTCGTCCTCGTGCTGTGTGGCGTACGAATGGCCATGGCGCCAGTTATTAGCTGCTCCAGTTCCGCCTTCACTCAAATGAACGTTCCTGGGGTTAAACATTGGGCAGCTTGACATGCACTTACCGATAACAGAAGGCTCAGAGTCGATGAGCATTGTACGTGGTGTGTATTTATTTTGCTCACTGTAAGTGTAAAAAACATTTGTGTTGTCTGTTCGCTCGTGTAATAACGATTCATCAGACGGATGGGCATCGCTGTTGCTCTCAAAAGAAAGCTGATTGTTGATAAATGATTGTGGAGTACCGTCAGCACCGATTCCGTGTTCAAGGGCCATCTGTTTCCAGTACTGGAGCCCCACTTGATTTCCACATTGTCCTAGCTGAAAAGATACGATTTCACTGCATGGTTAGTCTCTGTGTTTAGTGGTAAAAAGGTGGAAAGAACGAGCAAATGATGTGTGGTTATGCCCATACCGAAACCCGGAATGTTTCAGGTTAAACAGTAATAATAAATCTGATTAGAATTTATGCCCAGATATGATATTTTTGCCGCTAATTTTCATATACATACCCTGGCATTGTGCTTGACTAAATGATGTTATGGGTTTGTGATGGCTCGCGTACGCGTTGTGTGAATTGGGGGCACTCAGGCCTCCAGCGCGCGACGTGTGTATGCGAGAAAATATACAGATTAGAGCAGTGCTTTCGCAGCATGTATTACCGTCCTTATACGTAAAATTGTTCAAATGCAGACATCGAACCCCATTTGGAATACAATTTGTTCTGTCAGTAAAGCAAAAAAAATCTCATCATCAAAAATAATGGACGAGACCGGAGTCGAACCGGTGACCTTCTGCTTGCAAGGCAGACGCGCTACCAACTACGCCACACGCCCGTTTCTGTCAGATTGATGTAATTGCGTTTTACCTCATGTCCAGGAGTCCTCGAAGGCACGGATGTGACGTGCATCCGCAGAAATAAAAAAATATCCGAGATATGGTCTAGCGCACGTGACGAGAGGTATGCTCTCTTCAGGGGCAGAATTTGTCAGTTTACAAAGATTTGATCCAATGCATGTCAAACCAAGAACTAAAAAAGATTTATGATCTTATAGTCCATATGTTTCCAGAAATTGGAAAGGACAAGCTCTATGCTCGCCCAAAGATTTTGAGACACTGAAAAGTGGCGTCCTGTAATACGAATTGTTTCTTTGAAAAAAAAAGGGGGTTTTTTTCGTCTTTTTAAGTTTCTTTAAAGAAAAAAATGGACTTATCGAGCTTAAAAATCAGTTACAAGGACATCAAGCCTGGGTTCTAGTGGGCACAGTGACTAGGGGAGAAGATTGGTACACAAAATATCTCAGAACAAAGATGTTACATCATATGGTGAAAATTCAGACAAATAATGAGAAAGCTAAGATGTATCAGGTTGGAGGAATGTCTTGGGTATCTTTCCTATTTGAAAACCTGGGAAGTTTTTTTGAGAATCTAGAATGGACATTTACACCAAATGAAACCTGCTACTTTAATGCATGGAAGATGCTCATAAAAGGAACAAAGATAAGCATTAAAGAATTTTTACCGACTATGATTTCGGAACCAGAGATGCAAAACCTCCTCAAAGAAACGCCGAGTATATCACTTATAGAGCATGAAGGGTTGAAAACATTTCGTTTCAAGTCCTTGAGTCGTAGATATCAAGAGACACTTCCTCCAATTATGCTAACGAGATTTACAATTATATGCCCAGAGGTGAATCAAGTGAAGAAATGGGACAAGTTTTGGAAAGAATTATACAAGGAAGAATGCTTGAAAGGCAATGATCTCACTGCCATCCATCTATTTAACTTTGGGTCATATGTTCCCATCTTTGATAGCAAGAACGAAAATGACATAATGCAATGCCATCCGTGTTTTTTTTTTAAAGAATTTACAGGAAGTCAATATGAGCGGGATGACGTGATCTAAAGAGCGGTTAGATTAAGGAAGAAGGTATAGTGCTCATAGTGCTCGGGAGAGCTGGATAACTTCATTATTCAGTATTCTATCCAGATGTGTTTTCGGGGTTTTATCTATATTGGTAAAGTTTTTGTGTCGTTTTGGAGCGGCTTCGTGTAATTCAATTACTTCTTTAGAAAGAAAAAAAAAAAACATTTATAATTTAGTATAACCAGGTTTATAGGTGACCTAGTTCCGCAGTGGAGAGCCAGGTCCAAAACTGTTCTGTTCTGTGTTACCCGTACTAAAACGCTTAGCATTCAATTTAACATCTTGAAATAATCAATAACTTTCTGAAATCAATGCAAAAAATTAGAAAGGAAATTAGTGCACCTTGCGTATTTACGTTATTGAAATATGCTATTTCTTGAGCACGTGCTTACTGAGAGTAGACAATAGTGCATTGAGGACGCGCCATATTCTCCATTTCACTTTCCTTGCAAACCAGATCTCCCAGTACTGGGACCTTCCACATTGTCAACAAACATATTCTATAAAAGAAATGCCAAAAAAAAAGAAAGATATCAAACAAAGGCCTCGAGGAATCTTCGAGAACAAAACTCAAAAAATCCAACCCTAGACCAGAAAGCCGGGTATTTACAGGTCAGATAGGTAAACTCAAGACCAACAATATATCTTTTGAACAGCTTTCTGTGGATATCTTGGATTCAATTTTAGATTTTCTCCAGCAATCCGACTTGATCTGCTTCTGTTTACTTTCAAGGTCTCGCTCTTGGCTCGCTTTCAAGCACTTGTATCTAAAAGTAACTATTAGTCTTGTGATACAACAGGGAACGCAAAACATTACTAGCCTCGAAGTTTTCGACGGTAATACTATTATTCAAAAGGCATAAATTCCTTGCTACTGTTATCCAGAATAAAAATATAGCATTAAAAATCCCCACTTCTCCGGGAAAATTATCCAAGCGTGGTATTCTGAGATACCTTGCTAATCTTTTGCCACTTGTGATGTCAGGTTAGAATCTTTTCATTATAGAGGTTATTATGATATCCCACCAAATTCAATTTAAACAGTGCAAAGAATGACATGTGCCACGAATGGCGAATCTACTTTTTCTCCGAATGTAGTTGAGCTCAAATTCTTTTATGGGGGATCGAGCTTGAGTCTATATGACTTTGAGAAATTGGCTTTCGAAAAGATTGAGCAGAATCTTCATTGCAAATTAAAAAAAAATGGCTTTCAGAATCCAGTCTTCAGACCCTCTGGTTGATCGTGTCTCATATGAAGAACTCGTGTATGGCTGCCTGCAGCCAATTTGGGCACAATTCTTCCCCACACAAGACGTAAGTTGTTAACTGCATTAGGTCTTTACGGTAAGTTTCGTGATGATTCTAATGATACTACGGCGTACTTATTGGCTGAAGCTGTACAGCTCGGAAATTGTATACTCTTTGCATTACTTACAGTCATTATCGTAAGACCAAAGAGCTGGATTTACATGACAACGGGGTTCACACGTTCTTGTATCAAATTACTATGTCTTCGCCTCTACTTTGAACCCTTTCCATTAAGCATAAAATGATGTCGTGAATGTGAGATCAACGCACTCGCTCGTGTATCGCTAGAAAATATTCCTAATCAACTAAAGCACCTCCAGACTTCATTTGAATTACAAACTGACCTGGAACTTGAAAGTATAAAGTGCATTATATTCGGACACCAGCGAAACATCCTCAAACTCAAAGTTTCAGTGGATGTTTGTAACGTGAGTGCAAACGGTCTATCATTTATTAGCTCTCCT
This sequence comes from Metschnikowia sp. JCM 33374, assembly GCA_005406065.1. Taxonomy (NCBI): domain Eukaryota; kingdom Fungi; phylum Ascomycota; class Pichiomycetes; order Serinales; family Metschnikowiaceae; genus Metschnikowia; species Metschnikowia sp. JCM 33374. The sequence goes on along the minus strand of BIMT01000003.1, from coordinate 171,393 downwards.
ACGATGAGAAAATAGCAACAAGATATCAATGCTAATAAGTTAGAGGCATATATTTTATCACCTACTGTTGTCGACTCTGACGACTGTAGACCATTTCCGAAATGGTGTTGAGAAAAATCAGAGGCCACCGAGAACACATCATTAACTTGTTCGAGTCAGATTCGATATATAATGGGGCAGCAAAGAATTTACCCTTCCTCACTGAATATTACTAATTTGGACTCTGTATGAACAATATGGAGAACAATTTTTTTTAAATGGAAAATCTATGAGTTTAGAAAAAAGAACTGAGTATGGTTATGATCTCAGAGAGTATCAGAATTGAAATTCGGGTTTCCGGGGGTGTATGGGGTTTGGGCGATGCACGAACATACTCGTGGGACGCGCCGATGTAGGAAATTTTACAGAGGTGAGAAAAGAAGTTTTTGGAGACCACTGGAAACAAGCGGAACAGATTAGTTAGATAGAATAATATATCCAGGTGGAGTAAATTACAGCCCAATATAACCGGGCCATCTTTCAAAATTATCGATTTCTGTAAGAGCCTGTGTTCATGTTAGCGCATCTGACTGATCGCGTCACCAAACTGCAACAGTATGCATGCGGCTAATGCAGGATTTTCAAGCATATCAATCGCCTGAAACACAATTGGCTGGAGTAAATAGTGATTTAAAAACATAATAATAACAAGGAATAGAAAATGAATTCATGGAAAATTTTTGGGGGAAAACCTAACCTGAGAGTTCTTTTTCCTGAAAGCTGTAAATAGTGATTTAAAAACATATAGCGAAATAAAAGCTTTAGTGTATAATATGTCCTACATCGTGCCCCGAGCCCACGCTATGATTTCCCAGGAGTGCCTTGGAAAAGAACGATTTCTGAAGTATCAATGTTAAAAAGTGAAAAGTGGCCCTTGAAAAGATAACATGAAAGTAAGACTAAAAAAATAAAAAATCTCCATTGAACATTTCATAAGCAAGGCTTGATAACGATTTATTGTTGTTACTATGATTAGTCATTATTATTAATCGTTTTGATGTCCGAAATAAGAAATCGCAATTATTCATCAAAATCATGCCTCCTTATTGTTTTCTATTTTCTATTTTTTTTTTTTTTTTAAAAATAATGCTAATATTTCTCATTTACAAAATAGAAAGCTACAAAAATAAATTGCAAGGTTAAATTCTGTGGTATTTTTCTCTCAATTAATGTGAAAAAAAAAGAAAAACTGTACAACTCAAGACTGCAAGGGACACAATACAACAAACGGAAGTATTGTTATAATTGATTACAGTCTCGCTAGACTTTCCTTCCGGATCGCATACTTCTAACAAAGTTGATTGTCTTTTTTTTTTTTTTTAAAAAAACAAGTCCAACTACTCAACGCGATAACTATAAATATAATTTTCTGAGTTCAGGGGCTTCATATTTTATAACTAGAATCACTTACCTTTCATGGTTCTTCCTCCAGTGTTCACTCTCTGAGTTTCTAAATTGGGCTCCGGGACCAGCCGGTAGACAGACGCGCGAACGTCAAAGGACGACGTACTGCTAGGCTTCAGGGCATTGGTCCAAAAAAGAGAAGCGAGGAGGAAAGCCGTAAAACACAGGAACATATATCATTTTGATCGTTTATTAGGAATTATTAATTTTTAATTGTATCATTGCTTTCATGTTTTCGCTTTTTCACGATTAACTTCTAAATTATGCTTGTTTTTGATCGGTGTATTCGAATAGTTTTGCTTGGTACGTGTCGAACGCCTGGCTTTTCCGAGTACACACGTACATCTCGCTCAACCCGTCTCGTCGTTCCGCCGCGTGTTTTTTTTTTTTTGTATACGCCGCGCATCGTTTAAAGGTCCAAAAAATTATTTGTATAAAATTTCACACATCCAATCGATTTTGGCCCGACGTATGTGATACAAAATATATGCATACGACATATACCCCTCATTGGATATCTTATTTTTTCCTCGAAAACTGAAGATCCCAACTTTGCTTATCAAAAATCAACCACTTCAGAATTCCTATTCTCGTTTCTTTTTCTTTCTAAAGAACGCTTACTAACCTTCAGTATGCTCACCAAAATCACAAACGGAGCTGCCTCGTTGGCGAGACTAGCGGCACTCAAGCCCATTCACTTTTCCATAATCACGTGTTTGTTGGCTTCAATCGCATACTTGACTGTTGTCGAGGAATATATCCCTGATTCCGTTGAAAGACAGCACCAAGTGTTCTTTTATCATCCCCCAGGAACTTCCAGCTACAACAAGTGGACCAAAGTTACCGATGTTTCTGAGTTTGCAGATGCGGACCAGTTCTCTATCGTACCTTTGGACTTCAGACGTACCCATGCTTCGTCTTCAATTCCTGAAATCGAAAACACCGTCGTCGGTGTACACGACGAGCGGCTTTTGATTGTGCCATCCGAGTCTTTGGAGGCTTCGCTCTTGAACTTGAACAGAATCAACCACGACGGCGTTACATGGAAATCTAGAAGCAACTACAAATTGCGTCGCTTTTTTGACTATGCAAAGCACGTGGTTACCAAGCTTTACTCGTTGATGCAAAGCGCCGAGGCCTTTGACATTGCATTGATCACTCTCGCTTATTTCGCCATGATCTACACCGTGGCTAGCGTGTATGTCGAGTTGAACAAAACTGGCTCAAACTTTACCCTTGCTTCTTCTATGATCGTATCATCCGCGTTCGCGTTAGTTTTTGCCTTGGCAACGGGTGCGAAGTTGTTCAACTCGAAGGCTTCTTTGTTATCAATGATCGAAGGAATTCCTTTTTTGACTGCTACTATTGGGTTCAAGCACAAGGTCTCCATCACCAAGATGGTCATGAGTGCCTCCCTGGCACACCTTGATGTGAAGTCAATTGTTTCAAATGCCGTTGGAAGCCACACCGTTAGCATGTTGAGGGATTACATCGTCATCATTGGTGTTTTGTTCTCTGCTGCTCTTTTCGCTAGTGAGATGGCAACCTTGAGGGACTTTTGTCTCTTGAGCTGTCTCATCTTGGCTTTCGATCTTTTGCTTGTGTACACTTTTTATTCGGCAGTCTTAACTTTGACCGTGGAGATCAATAGGGCCCGCAGAACAAACGAATTGCAGTCTGCTTTGGAAGAGGAAGGAATTTCTTCGTTGGTTGCAGCAACAGTTGCTAACCGTAAATCCGAAATCGATTACCCTAAAGAGGAGAAGACTAAAGGTACTGCTGTATCATTCAAAGTTGCAGTGCTTGGTCTTTTCTTTGCTTTCCACAGCTTTTGGTGGGGTAGCTCTTGGCTCTATGGGTCTTCAACATTGAACCACCTTCTTATCCAACCCCAAGATTTATCCAGAGCTGCCTCAAAATACATCACCATTGGCCTGAGTGGTACGTTGGTAACTCTTTTCAGTCCAAAGGTTTATGTACCATTGGGAACTCTAGTTGTGATCGAAGACTATGTTGTAGCATTTGTCGAGATGATTTCAAATGCGATCAAAGACTCTTTGATCTCTAAGGTCTTGCTTTTTGGATTTGCCTTGTCTATTTCAGCAAACGCATACCTTTTGAATGCTACGAGATACCAACGTACTGCCACTAGAAAGTTGATCGAGAAGCAGATTTCTAGTCCAAAGGCAAGCGTAACACGTAAATCCATCGTTGAACACAAGTCTCTCATTGAAGAATCTGATGACTCGACCTCGACCGAAGAGACTATCAGTTTTACTGCTCCTAATAAAGTCCTCCCGCTTGAGCAATGCATTAAGAAAATGCAAGATGGTGAACTCAAACAATTGAACGATGGCGAGGTTTCTTCTTTGGTTGTTGCCGGGAAATTGCCTTTATATGCGTTGGAGAAACAATTGGGCGACAACACTAGAGCTGTTGCTGTGCGCCGTAAAGCTATTTCCAAACTTGCAAATGCTCCAATTGTTGATTCTAATAGTATGCCATATGAGCACTATGATTACGATCGTGTGTTTGGAGCTTGTTGCGAGAATGTGATCGGTTTCATGCCATTGCCTGTTGGTGTTGCTGGTCCATTGATTATCGATGGAAAGCCCTACCATATTCCTATGGCTACTACTGAGGGTTGCTTGGTGGCTTCTGCAATGCGTGGCTGTAAAGCCATAAACGCAGGTGGTGGTGTTAACACCATCATTACACAGGATGGTATGACTAGAGGCCCCTGTGTTTCGTTCCCATCATTGACTAGAGCGGGTGCTTGTAAACTTTGGTTAGATTCCGAGGAAGGACAAAAGACCATCAAAAAGGCATTTAATTCGACCTCTAGATTTGCTCGTTTACAACACATCAAAACTGCCATTGCTGGGACTCTTTTGTTCATCCGTTTTAAGACCACCACCGGTGATGCTATGGGAATGAATATGATCTCGAAAGGAGTGGAACATTCTTTGAAATTTATGGTTGAGAGCTGTGGATGGGAAGACATGATCACGGTTGCCGTTTCCGGTAACTACTGTACCGACAAAAAGCCAGCAGCGATTAACTGGATTGAGGGAAGAGGCAAATCAGTTGTCGCAGAGGCCACTATTCCAAAAGACGTGGTTGCTAAGGTGTTGAAGTCAGACGTTGACGCCTTGGTCGAGTTGAACATCAGCAAAAACTTGATTGGATCTGCAATGGCTGGGTCTGTTGGAGGTTTCAATGCGCATGCGGCAAATATGGTTACTGCGGTTTACTTGGCCTGTGGTCAGGATCCTGCTCAGAATGTCGAGTCTTCGAACTGTATAACGCTTATGAACAGAACTGCTAATGGTGACTTGCAGATTTCGGTTTCTATGCCCTCTATCGAAGTTGGTACTATTGGCGGTGGTACTATTTTAGAGCCACAAGGTGCCATGTTAGAGCTTTTGGGTGTGCGTGGACCTCACCCAACGAGCCCAGGAGAAAATTCGCGTCGTCTTGCTTGTATTGTTGCTTCCGCAGTTTTGGCAGGTGAACTTTCCTTATGTTCTGCTTTGGCTGCCGGTCATTTGGTTCAATCGCACATGCAACATAATCGTAAGGCACCAGCACCCACACCTGCTATTGAAGCACCTAAAGACATGAGCCGACTCACTGAAGGCTCCGTTAATTGTATCAAGTCGTGAAGCAGAAACTAATCCACCTCGGGAAAATTCCCAGTTGATAACAACACGGAGATTGGTCGAACTTTGATGCACATGTATGTTAAAGTCGACCTTGATTATGATTAGTTCTTTATCATTTAGGCGATGTTACGCCAGTCGTGGCGCCTAAAATACAAAATTCTGAATTCTGAGATTCTTTTACCTTCATGAATGAACGCGAGACAGAATAATTTCGATAACGAGAAGAACCTTTTCATTATCGGATTATTGCTGTCAGCAGAATTTCATTTGTTTGCTAAAGGTGATTGCAGATTTTATGTTAAAAGTTTAGCCTTCTTCAAATGCATATAGTTATTCCCAAAAAAGAGAATCAGTATTATTAGAAAAGAACACAAATGCTAAAACTCAGCAATGATTCATTTTAATTGTGTTTATTTAACTAGGCAGGTAGAACCACATCAACGAAATGGTTCGACGCTATCATACCCTCGGCATTAAATGTATAAGCTAGCATTTTTCAGTATGTTAAGCTTGGACCAGGTTTAAAAAAATGACAAGAAGTATCCGAAGGTGGTAGTGGGTAGGTTCCTTTATTTTCCTTGCTTCATGTGCCTTCATTTAAGGTTGGGGGAATCACTCTCAGTTTGACTCGTTCTCGTGTTCCGTCCCAGCTCTCATCGGAAAACTGCGGTTCACAATTTGCACCCAGACGCAAGTCGCACGAATATGCAGCCCACGAGAATGCGTCATACGGGCCGGCGAATTTCCACACTAAAAAAAAAAACGGATCAACTGATCCAAAGAATAGTACACCTTTTGGATAACAGAACCAAATGTCACAAACAGGCCCTTCTCAGGTTGTGGGAGACCCTATCCCAAACAATACTGCTCATGCAGTGTCGGTGACTTTACCCACTTGGGATGCCACTGTGGGCTACGAGGAAGGAGAGTCGTGGGTTGTGGAGAAAATGAGATCTGGATACCCGAGATTTTTCATCCACAGTATTATCCAAGATTTGGCAAAGCGTATCGAATCCAAGTATGCTAGAAATGGTGAAAGGTGTATGTTGTTTTCCTCATCCGCTGCGGCAAAGCGTTGCCGGGAGTTTATCCGGGCAAAGACAGATAAGCCAACGTTGGTGAGACGTATTCTCCAGTTGACCACACCTCCCCCCAAAACAGAGTTTGAAAAGTCTTCGGTCGTCGAGTGTACTGTTGTATGTGTTATTATGCCCGAGGAAGACTTCCCGCTCGCAAAGCAATATTGGCAGCACACAGGAGAAGGTGTTTCTTCCCGGATGGCCGAATACGTTTTGAAGGAGTTGTTTGAAAAAGAAGAGAAGCCCCAAGGCAGGTCTGGCAGCAGAAGCAAACAGGAGCTTCAAGCACAGAGTATTCAGAAGAAATCCCCCTCTATTTCTGCATCATTGCGGTCAGGATCGGACTCCTTGTCCCAGAATGAAAACGTAGACCGTGATTTCAATACTTTTATCGAGCAGAAATACGGTCGTGTTTTGGATCTTAAGTTTGCTACCCAGGCTAAGGTTGCCTTGCGCAGACGTATTGCGGGAAAAGCAGACCAAGCTCAAGTAGGTCAGATCGACACTAAGAGAAGCTCTGCAATCAGCGAAGATGATGTCTACTTATACCCAACTGGTATGACTTCCATATTCCATGCACACCAGGCTGTGCTTGGCATCTCCAAAGTGCCCAAAAAGTCCATCTGCTTTGGATTTCCCTACGTGGACACTTTGAGTATATTGAGGAAATTCGGCCCCGGTTGTCTCTTCTACGGAAATGGCGACGATGAGTCGCTAGATGAAATAGAGAAGGGGTTGGCGTCTGGCAAAATTGACATTGGTGGATTTTTTTGTGAGTGTCCATCAAACCCATTGTTGAAGACGCCTAACTTGAAAAGAGTTCGCGCACTTGCTGATAAGTACAACTTTGTGGTTGCTATTGACGAGACTGTTGGAAACTTCTTGAATGTGTCTGTTCTTGCGTATGCAGATATGATTGTGTCTTCGTTGACGAAAATCTTCTCGGGTGATTCCAATGTTATGGGAGGGTCATTGATTTTGAACAATGCTTCCCCTGTTTATTCGGAATTGAAGAAATACTTTAATGAAAATTACGAGGATATTTTCTGGGCAGAGGATGCCTTATATTTGGAAAGAAACTCCAGAGACTTTGAAGAGAGGTCCGACAAAGTCAACCAGACATCTTTGGCCGTGGTTGATTTGTTGAACTCTAGTCCACTTGTCTCAAAGGTATATTACCCTTCTCTTTCGGAAAGCAAGAAATACTACGACGAGATCAAGACACCCGGTGGTGGTTATGGAGGTTTACTCTCCCTCGTCTTGCGTGAACCGAAGCGCGATCACGCATTCTTTGATTCCCTCAAATTGCACAAGGGCCCATCTTTGGGTACAAATTTTACGTTGGCGTGTCCATACGCAATCCTCGCACATTACCAGGAGTTGGACGAGATAGCAGAATGGGGTGTCGATAGGAGCTTGATCAGAATAAGTATTGGCCTCGAGGAGAAGGATGAATTGCTAAAGATTTTGCAAAAGAGTTTGGACGAGGCCGCAGCCGTACCTTGATGCAAAACAAACCACACACGCACACAATAGAACGATAACTTGAACCTTTAGCCTCCATTTATTGCTATGTTTTACATAAATAAACGTTTAAAATTATAAATGAGGGTATTTCTTGTGATCGCATGGCTCTGGTGGGTCACCAGTGAGGGGATCGTGAATCACGGTTCCCACGCACCAGTATTTCGAGCTTTTTTCAAAATAATCCTGCCAGCTCTGTATATCCGCCTTGGCTTCTTCTGGATCGAGACCCCGTAGGTCATATGTGAATTCGTCGGCTTTCCTAAAGCACCCTGTCACGAATGCACGGGAGGCATCCTTTCCACTGAAGAAGGAATAGGGCCCCTGCGGGCCGTAAATATGGCGAGACGCGGTGACGTCGTAAACGCGTCCGTCAATAGCAATGTAAATTGGTAGATTTTCATCGGAACCATTTCGTAGACTCAATTCTTGGATTGTTAATGTGACATGCAGACCAAAAATTCGGTGTTTTAAATATCGCTGGTTTATCCATTTGCCAGAGTAACCCCATGTTGGAGACGACGTGAACCACCACGAAGCCACGGCATTCAAAAGCAAGATTCCAGCAAGCACACGGGCAATGTCGACAATATTAAAAGTCGTGCGGGAACTTACACTAGACATAATGTATTGAAATGATCAGGTGATCAGTTCTTTGTTACCTAAGGTTTTTCTAAAGATTATGAAATGTTGAGGGCCTAACTGGCTCATTAACGGATCCAACGTCAGAATACATTTATATATAGAAAAGCGCGCATGTGAGGGATTTACGTGCGCATAAGAATATCATGATGCTTACACTACACCGTATGCTGAAACGGCAGGTGCTTATCAATATACTCTTCCTGACCAGATTCGTTCAATAGCTTCTATATTAAAACCCATCATACTTCAAAGGGCAATATATATATATATATATATATATATATGTAAATCATTAGTGTTCGTTTGGGAAAATACTACAGTCATTCGAGAGCTGAGTATACATCACAAGTGGAAAGATAAGGGATGTATTTCATATAAAAGCCTATAAAATTTCAATTAAATATGTTGTAGAGAACATTCCCAGTTCCGTTGGGTACATCTTGTGCAAAGAAGTATTTATCTGCATCCGTCGTCAACAAATTTGACCAAAATTCGTCATCGAATTCATAAATATCCTTTTTTTCTCCTTTGAGATCGTCAGAATCGGTTTCAATGTGAGCTGTTGAAGATTCCATGTTGTTGCTTAGTCCAAATAACTGGTGGTTCACCTGCGCTTGGGCCATGGTATATGGCCCGCCATTGTTACATTGTCCCGAGGGCAGCAGAGCAACCGGGTCAAAAATTCTTTCTGACGCATTGTACCTATTTTCCAATGAGAACGAAGTTGCCGTAGGCTGGTTGGTTGGAAATGTTGCTGGTGCACTATCAAGATTTCTGGAGATTTCCACCGGTACTGTAACAGTTTCCAGTGTACTTTGTTCTTTCCGATTCGTTTCTTCTTGAGGTTCGGACTGAACACCGTTTGATTTTTGGTGTTCGGTTGCAGCATACGATAATAGGTCAAGATGTAAACCAGGTGGAGATTTGGGTCCCATTTTACTCCCAAACGACGAGTTCATGAGCGAAAAAGCCAACTTGTTCATGTTCTTATAATCATTTTTCGATACTTGTGTCAGTATCATGTTAAGAGATCCGTCATTGTTCCTCGAGATAAGCTCATTTACCTGAGTCACGTATGTTTGCACAAATAACAGAAGAACAAGCTTCATCTTCTTCATGAGAAAGTTTGTGGGATAAACATCAGATATCATATTTATCCGTTGGTGTAGGTTCAGTACTGACACAATTGCGTATCGAGGCACCAAATCTTTCTCAATATTCGAGGGCAAGGATAAGATAAAGTAGCGAAGTCTCATAAGTATCCCAGCAGTATAGACAATTCTAGTGAAGTGAAATAACGGAAGACCGGCTATTTGTTCATCAGTCAATTGATTAAATTCATCCATTGCTTTTAAGCACGACGATGTGCACTGGGATATCGTGTGTAATGTTCGCGTTGTAAGTTCTTCAGTACAGTTTTGCCCCACGGATTTGACTTGTAAGTCTTCCGACAGAGGTTGGTAAAGATATGCTTCAATAGAGTAATAGTAAGCCAACAAAATATGATTATCCTTGGACAAATTATTCCCGATCACCGCCAATCTGGTGTTAAATTCGGACATAGTGTATGTTGATATCCTGGGGTTTGTAGAGAAACATTCAGGAGAATGAACAACATGATGCACTTTTTCTAGTTCTCGTGTCAACCTCAGAAATAAGGCGATATTCTTGTAACATGGTTCCTCCCTCGTTTCTAAGATAGAGCAGCATTCCTCCACATAAGCTGTCCATTTGACATATATTGCCCTCCTGAGGATTAAACAAAAACCGACTGTGGAGCAATAGAGAGTAAGAATTAAGAGACGGTATTCCAAGTCACTAGTCAGATCCTCCGAATTTTTCATGGTTTTTGATTCGCCAGAATAAGTGAATGATTGCCTGGTGATTATTCCCAAGTCATATAGCAAGGTGACTGCCATTTGGTTCAAAATGTGGTACCTTCTGGCTTTAAAGAACTCTGGAGTATTGTACCAAACCGATAATAGAATGAGGCACTTGATCAATTCCACCGATTTGGAGCCCGCTACAAGAATTTCCCTCATTACCGAGTCCATTGCATGCTTTTCTAGTGCTAGAGATTGCAGAAAATCCGAATCATTTCTACGCACAGTCGAAGTAACTGCCATCACCGCATTGAGCAAGAAGGGTTCCGTTTTCATCATGCTCTCAACAGTAACTTCATCATTGATCTTCACATAAGAGTGGGATGGATACAATATTGAGCGGTAATGTTTGAGTCTGATTTTGGCAGAGGTAATGTCGATGATACCAAGAGAGATGGCATCAGTTGGTGTGTCATTGCGTAGAGTTTGATCCCGTAAATGAGCATATTCTTTGATTTCATCTGAGATTTCCTTCAAGGACAAATTGTTGCCACTCAAAAGGCCAAGCTCTTTCTCGAGGTCTGTTTTTGTCATAAACGGCGGCGAGTAAGATTCCAGAGTATTCAATGGAGTATGATTATTCAGAAGGACAGGGCCCTGAGAATCGGCTTGTTCCGAGGCTGGTCTCAGACGCAAGTGGTTCACCTCGGACTGAAGCATTGAGATTTGGTTTTTAAGATCAGCTATAACATCTTTTTCTGGACGTGGGGCTATTTTTTTTTTCTTTTTCTTTGGTTCAAGAAAGTCGATTTCACAAGTCCGCTTGGCGTTGATACACCGCACGCAAGGTGATGCTGGGTCGTTTTCATCAACAGGTATGCACCTAACTTTTAGGGCATGGCACTGTTTACAAGCTTTAGGTCTTCTTGATCTTGCAGATTTTCCTTCAGAACTGTTATCAGTATTTGATTTGAAATCCAGTCCCACATCTTCGGGAGAATTTGTTGACATGCTGGCCCGCGATGCGTGATAGTAGTGTTATGGATGAGGTTTTCCGGACTAAGAGTGTCTTTAATTTTCTTGATATCTTTTCATAAGTTTTGTGTAGAAGAGTGACTCAGATTACACAAATAAAGAGGGGCTTTAATTTGGTCGTACTAATCAAGATCTTCCTGGCTGAAAAACTTCTTGAGTGGACTATATCTTTTTTTTCCTGTGTGTTTTTTTTTTTTGCTTAGTGGTTCGGCATGGCGTTTGCGCCGGCAAGATGCGGCATTAGCCGTTTTATGTGGAGAACATCGCCAGCCGGATTTAGAAAATAAACACAGATTATGGCAATTGGATACAAACATAATGGGTCATTTCTTTCATTTTTTATCATATTTCAGTATTTCTTCACATTTTATTGCAAAGCTCCAATTTTTTTCTCTCAGCATTATAAATAGGTGTTCAATCCATTGTATTCTATAAGAATAATGAAGTTTTCCTTTTTGGGGGTTCGGCCCGTGACTTGTGCCGGTCTCTTCCGGCATCGGCGGGTAGCCGAGGCACTATGGGCCCAACCTGCAATGCTGAGTGAACAGGGGAGTGGTCAGACTTTCTTTTCAACATGTGGACAGATAAATCAGAAGATGTAGAATTTTGCTATCAAAGAAAGATAATACGAAGACTTCAAATTTTTGAGATCTGGTGCTTTTGATTTTAAGATCTTCGGAAAGCACGCCGCTCAAGAGAAGCCTCGTCAAAACTAGGGGTTTGCGCTGCGGCTTTTGGAAGAATAGACATGCGTTTCCCGCGCCTCTAACATTAGGTTGTTGCAACAAATTTGAGGTTCTAAATCATGTTTCCACTATACTATTACTGGTTTTCACAAATTAGAGTCATAGTGAATTTAAACACTAACAAATCTTTAAGGTAAACTTAAAATCTTTCCTGAAACCGACTAGTTTCTTCAAAAACTAAGCACTTTCGTGGTGCGGAAGACGAGGTTGCTTGTGCGACCTGAAGTTCAGCTCGAAATGCGGGTGTGTCCACCGATTCAGGAGAGTACTTAACCTAGAAGATCAAACAAAAAAGAACAACTAAAGTCTGAAATTTACAAGATATATAAACGCATCAAAAGCTAGAAAAACATAGCTCAAAATAATAAATTTTTTATATTAACAAACTTTTGGATGAACTTCAAAGGGCCTATCGTTGTCCAATACGAGCTTCGCCAAGACTTCATTGCAACCTCTGTCATGAGGTTATATATCCTCCACACGCTCGTCGCGCGACTCACCTCCACCGACCAGTGCGAACACACAAGCCAAACTCTTATTTGTTTAGAGAGATTCATATTGTACAAGTCATATCGATGAATCCGTTTTCACAGAAAACAGGTGACTTTTCATTATATAGCAGGTCATCAAAGAGTCAATCCCTCCCACTATACAAGGACAAGCCTACACGAAAATCATCCTTCACTCCAGCAAAAGATCACAGAAACTCCAAGAAAATCATGCTTGTACGTGCGGCCCTCTCCACAGTGGCCCTCTACATAATCTACTACTTTTTCATTGGCTCTGTGACACTCCCCTTCCTCAATCGAACTGGTACAGTGACTTGGCCAGAAGCTAAGCAAGAAGTCAAGGACGTTTTCCTTGAGTCGTGGCGCTCATATGAGGAGAATGCATGGGGCAAAGACGAGTTCAATCCTATCAGCGGTAAGGGCAAAAACATGGGACCAAAGCCATTGGGCTGGTTTATTGTTGACCTGTTGGACTCTTTGTGGATTATGGACTGCAAGGACGAATTCGAGAAGGCCAAAGATTGGGTGAAAAATGACCTTAGCTATAAGTTCGATTATGAAGTTAACGTCTTTGAAACTACTATCAGAATGTTGGGAGGTCTCTTGTCGGCATTCAACCTCTCAGAAGATGATATTCTTCTAGAGAGGGCCGTCGAGTTGGCAAATGCCATGACCGGGGGCTTTGAAAGTAACACAGGAATCCCATATTCTTCTGTGAATCTTTTAACGGGTAAAGGGATTAGAAACCACGACCTGGGTGGCGCTTCATCCACTGCGGAGGTATCTACGTTGCAAATGGAGTTCCGGTATTTAGCGAAGTTGACTGGTGAAGAGCTTTATTGGAGTACTGCGGAGAAAGTCATGGAAGTATTGGACCAGAATAGGCCTAAAGATGGCCTTGTTCCTATCTACGTCAACCCTGATACCGGAAAATACCAGGGTAATTTGATTCGCTTGGGTTCGAGAGGAGACTCTTACTACGAGTATCTTCTTAAGCAATTCTTGCAGACGAAAAATGAAGAACCAATTTACTGGCAGATGTACAAAGAGTCAGTGGAGGGCGTAAAGAAACACCTTGTGTCCAAGTCGAAACCTAACGGCCTCACCTTCATTGGTGAGCTCGATCAAGGAATCGGAGGACCCTTATCTCCAAAAATGGATCACCTTGTTTGCTTTTATGGCGGGCTTCTTGCACTTGGTGCCACCAATGGGTTGACCTTGGAGGAGGCAAAGAAGCTGCCTTTCTGGGACGATGACAAGGCAAGTGATTTCAAGCTTGGAGAAGAGTTGACACACACCTGTTACAAGATGTACAGTGAAGTCGAAACAGGTTTATCTCCGGAAATCGTTGTGTTCAATACTGAGGAGGATAAGACAAAAGATTTCAACATCAAGCCTTTGGACAGACATAACTTGCAAAGGCCAGAGACCGTGGAGTCAATCTACTACTTATACAAGCTTACAGGAGATGAGAAGTACAGAAAATGGGGTTACGAGATTTTCCGCAGCTTTGTGAACAGCACAAGGGTTATAGGCAAGGATGGTAAAGTGACTTACACTTCTTTAAAGGATGTGACATCTACGACGCCAAAATATATTGACAATATGGAGTCATTCTGGCTTGCAGAGACCTTGAAGTATCTCTATTTGTTGTTTGACGACGAGGACAAGCTCCCACTCAATGACTATGTGTTCAACACTGAAGCTCATCCTTTGCCCAAGTTTGACATGAAACCTTTGTTTAAAACAGGGTGGAGCAGAAAGGCAGGTGATGAGAGAAATCTGAATTTATTCAAAGCATCTGTGGGATCTTCGGGGCTTCCCGAGCCTTTAGCTTCTGAACCAAAAAATATTGATAAGAAGAACCCACCCAAAGCAGCACCTGTTGCCAAGAAACTCGACGAAGAGTTGAATGAGGAACTCAAGAAACACCCATCGATTAAAGAAGAGGAAAAGCAAAAGAAGAAAAAGGTCGAAAAGGCCTTGGAAGAGATCAATCAGGTTATCAATTGAGTGTTGCTGTTGCTAAACTAAACTGGCGCAGGAAGTGCGCGCAATCGTCAATGCGCGGTAGTTATCCTTTTTTCATTTTTTTCGTAACCAGCACGGTTAAACCTGAGTATTTAGTAAAAAAAATATTTTTGAAGGGATTTTCCGGACAAAGAAACCTTTTGAAGACCTTCCATCATTTGCAATGGGACCTAGTTTATGGCCAAGGCACTTGTTGGAGGCTGATCAATAAGCGAGCTCGGAGATAAGTACCGTGGTTTGTATGTAAGATTCAGCAATTACGAGGCCGGCATGCAGAAATGCTGACGAATGACGTAAGCTCGGGAGAAAAAAAAAATACACAGCCAGATCTTTTGCGCTAACAATCTAAGACAACAGGTCGATATTACGTCATGTCCGGAAAAGTATGTATTTGGAAAATTTTTACCAACACGGCTGACTTTGGTTCGGAAATTCTTTGATACATTGCAGACTTCAGACTTTTTGAAGGTCTAGAAGTGTACACTTGCGCTTCTATGTCAGGCGGAGATTTTCCTAAGCAAATATACCAGATCACATTACTAATCTATCCTTCAGCTGAAAACACCGTTGGATCTCGAGCTCAATTTGTTTGAGAATTCATTTGCATCCAAAGACCTTCTCCAGGCACACACCTCGGAGGGCGACGGCACTACCGATTCGCCCGTTCCGGAGGTCTCAGCCAGGACGACGGCCACGTCACTGGCCTCTCATAACTCCCTGCTGATGAGCAGGACGCCGGCAAGTGGGGCGTCGTCAGAGATGCTAGAGATTAAACCACGTACCTCAGTGCCTCCAACCAGTCTACAGCGAAATGGCAACGAGGAAGCTGGCACGAATACTTCCACCGGTACAGAGACAACGAGACCGGGTCCCACAGGGGGGAATAACAAACATAACCTCCGGATCCTGAACTTTGGCAGTGTCAATAGCGATCGTTTACCCGGTCTTACTCCCCCAGTATTTACCCCCGGTGGTCGTAGACTTCCACCTATCCACCTCCTGCCAGGGATCGGGATGAGTAGCCCGGGAACCCCCGGCTCCAACTTGTGGAGCAGTTTATTGACTGCAACTAATGGGGCAGGTACGGGACAGTCTGGTGAACAGAATCCGGGCACATACGCCCCGCCGAACTACCCACTGTACATGCGAAAATCGGGTCTCATACCTACAGAGTCCAACCTCCGGTCTGGGTTGACTCCGGGAATCATGGCTCATAATGGCTTTAACTTCAACCTTCAAGATTCCATGACAAGCGGGCAAATGACACCCGGATTACAGACACTTTTGGGCCTTGTCAACAGTAACCCTGTAGAAAACCACTCGCTTCCCTCGTCAGCTGCACCAAATCCAGGTAGCAACCCTTTATACCAACCTTCACAAGCATCGGTGAATGGGCCGTTACACTCTGTGGCAACACAAGAGACGCATCAAAAAGGGGCATTGAAAGACGGGGAAAATGAGCAGACGAAGCCAGATGGGCCGAAAAAGGAACAGCCCAAAAGCTCAAAGAAAAGACCCCACAAACCCGACGATCTTACCAACAAAGTGAAGGTACAAAAGACGTCTAAGAGCAGTGTAGCCACTAAAGTCAAGAATGAATCGGCGGAGGAAAGCAAAGAATCAAAAGATGAGGACGATGGCCTCGACGAAGAGGAAAAGAGAAAGCAATTTCTTGAAAGAAACAGGGTAGCTGCGTTGAAGTGTAGGCAAAGGAAGAAACAGCTTCTAAATAAGATGGAAAGCGAACTAGCTTTTTACTCGGACGGCTACCGGGATTTGACTGCCCAAGTTTCGCAGCTCCGAAACCAGGTGATGACATTGCGGGGAATCTTAATAAACCATAAAGACTGCCCGGCGCTCCTGAACTCTGTCGGTGGTTACCAACAACTCCAGAGTATTCTTGCCCAGGCCGAGTGTCTTGCGCTAGGCGGTAAGAACCCAGCGCCGAATTACGTGCCCCTTCCTACGACCATTCCGACCTTGTTAAATAATCC
Organism: Metschnikowia sp. JCM 33374; assembly: GCA_005406065.1. Lineage (NCBI taxonomy): Eukaryota > Fungi > Ascomycota > Pichiomycetes > Serinales > Metschnikowiaceae > Metschnikowia > Metschnikowia sp. JCM 33374. The sequence goes on along the minus strand of BIMT01000003.1, from coordinate 154,899 downwards.
ACAACCTATGCCAAAACCTTCCGGGCAAATTGTCATGAATGGACAAGGACATATGCAGCAATTAGACCATAGTGTTAATGGGTTGGGCTCAAATGATGTCATGCACAACATTCATGCTCACAATGGACAGAACCCGGTGCATAATGATACCTTACCAGGACATCAAAATCGAGACCAAATAGCTTTTGAGGAAGATTTGGCAATGTCAAGACAATATTCTCTGGCAGATGGACACCAATCAGGCGTTGAGATGCATCAACTTAACAAAGACAACCTCCGTCCTGTCAACAGTACTTCTAACCTTCAACATGCCAAGAATGAAAGTCATATTTCTGGCTATGACCTACGTCCCATTGCTAGCATGGCTGATTTACAGCACCAAAATAACAACTCGGGTATGATGGCACGACAATTCCAACTCTAAACCAAAGAAAAGAGGTCTTACTAAAGATAACATTTTCTTAAACGAATGTGGTGGTTTCCATCTAGATTTTGCACAGAATAATTCCGTGGGCCTCATCTTTTGCATATGTGTAAGTTTACTTGAGTGCAATGCTTTCTGGCTGATGTCGAAAATTGGAAAAGATTGCCCGCTAAAATAATCACACCGCCAATTCGTTTTGCTATATTAAAGGGATTTTGGAACGAGCTGAAGACACTCCTTTATGGGTATTCAGACGCATGAATATGATCATTCGCTGCTGAACTGCAGGACTGTAATCTCGTACAGCGTCACTAACAACAGGGTGGTGACGGTGCATGTGGTCTGCACCTGGCAACAAGCAACAGGCAAGAGACAAGAAGCATAAGACAACTGGAAGATGATACTTCCTCTCTCCAGGTCTTTGGGTGGCTGTTCGACCAGTAAGTGGTTATGTGACACATTTAGGTACAAAGTACGCTTGAAGAGTATTTTTACACAACGAGGCATATTCGGGATTACGGGATATATTCCTGATCCACTATATGCATTCTCGGCATGTGCGAGCCTTGCACGCGCGATTTTCCCCTGAAGAAATTGTGTGTCTTATTGTTTGAGCCGGATGTTTTTGTCTCACCCGAATGGGTATTGCATTGTTGCTGAATATTTAATTTATTTCTCACAAACTCAAATTGTAGCTAGAACACTCGGCGATCTACTCTAATACGACACACAAAAAGTGTCTCCACTCCGTATCTGTAACAATTGCGAGGTAAAATCACGGAAATATTTACCTGACTAGTTAACTGGCAGATGCGCGCCCAAATTTCGCTGCGTCAACCCTCCATGCCTTACTCGTACTGGAGGTTGAGGCTATCTTCCACGAACAAGTCTTTTCTTCACGTCTTCCTAAACAAACAAATTTCACTGTTTCAAATTTCTTCAGACAGGTCCCCCAAGAAGAAAAGCAAATAAAAGGCAATCACGACAATAAACTTACAAAAATACCAGTACTCAACTGTCTTTAAAGAGTGTGTACCATGGTGAAAAAATCCGATCTTGATCTCGATCTCCCACCCCTTCCGGCCCTCCCGGCAAAGCCCCAACACAAGGTTCAATCAATTTCTGAAAGCCAATTCACACGCAGAAAGCTTCAGGCTCTTCTTCATATTATTACAGGAGAGCTCAAGGCGCGTGGGACTAAAACACCACACATATTTCTCCCATTCCGTTCACGTGTGGATGACACAAAACTCAACTTGTTCCTTCGAAGGGTTTTCCCTGGTGGGGTCATGGTTGACACTTCCAACAAGGCCATATTACGTTCTATATTACATGATTTCGACGAGTTCACTCTTATCTGTGGATTGAAATATCTTTGGTGTAGGCTACCGAACAATGAGATTATCGGGTGGCCAGTGTATCTTGAGTTCAAGCGTAAAGAGCATGATGCTGGTTATCCGAAGGATGCTTTTTTGACAATCATGCCAAAATGTCTCTCATCTTCATCGCATGCCTCTATAGTCTATGATTTCTTGGATCTTTTGATCAGTGTCGCGTCGAACTCGCAGTACAACCATCTAAATGGACGAAAGATCTCCAAAATGGCCAGTATATGGGCGTTCAAAAGTACCCCAGAGTCAACATCTGCTTTTTATGATGCCACTCTCTCAAAAGAATCGAGTTTTTTAGATGGATTGGAGGCTTGGAAGAAAACATGCAATGGCTTGTTCCACCTTCTTCTTGCGTTCTTGCGTGCCATGCTTCCTGATAAAGAAGCCGATACATTGAATCTTCCGAAAACACTACAGTCTTTACTCGTCACAAACACCTATCCTCCTCCAGAGAACACCTCCTCCATGAAGTCAGTCATCACTATACCATGTGTTCATGTGCGCTCCACGAGAAAGTCTGGCGATCCATATGAGCTCATCAGTAAAGTCCGTCATTCTCTTTCATTCGAAAAAAAGGACTCCTTTCTTTCAATTGAGAATTTTACGATATTGAAACATATCTTCCAGAAGCCCTCCACGGCGGAAATTGTCTCAACCCTATCTGATGAATCAAGAAGAGTGTTGGCTCGCTTGACCGCTGACCCCATCCCATCGAACTTTGATTTATACCCGGGATGGGCCCGCTCTTCATCTTCTTCAGAAGATCTGGATATTCCATTATATTCCTGAAGTGACGATCACCAGCGTGACTCTTCAAGACTACTCTATTTGGACGTGGCTTTCTTCTCTCGGGTCGGACCAGGCAAGCTGTGTTAAATCATTATTTGGTCGCTCTATCGTGGTGGAAGCCGGCTTGCGCGGCTTTCAGAAATGGATGGTATTAACAGAAACGAATATCCTGTCCGAAGAGTATCTTTCCATATTCAAGTCAACAAAGCATGACATTGGCGCTGGTAATTTCAGTCACTCTGATAATATTTCTCCCATGCCAAGGGAAATAAAAACATCTCAGGGCAGCCGAGGAACCACGACATCCAAGGAAGGAAATCGACCCCCTCCCCCTCCTCCATCTAAAACTGATCGACTACCCCCTACTCCTCAAGAGTCGCCACTCCCAGATGTTACTTTTTCAAATGATCACTTCTCGTTTGAGGATGGAGAATTTGCTAGCTACCAGTACAAAGACGAACCATCTTCTAGCTCGGGCACCAGCAACGGCCTTTCACAAAAATTTAAGGAAAAGATGGTCATTTCCTCAAAAAAAGCTCTCAATAGACCTCGACCCCCACCTTTAGAGCTGCCACCTAAACAATCCTCCCCATCCAACGAGCCCCAAGTCAAACGCGCCCCGCCATCTGTCCCAGATTGGCAGTCCCAAAACCAAATACCCTTCGATCCAAACGAGCACGAATACCAGAATGATTCCGCAAATTTACATCCAGAAGGGTCACAAAAGCAATACCAAGAACCCTTCGAACGCTACAACACCCCATTTGATCGTGAACAACAAAATGCATCACTTGAACCATTCGATAATTATCCAATTCCAGAGGAACATAAAGCCGGCGGAGAAAAACAACTTTTAAATCAACAACGAAACAACCCCGAAATTTATCGAGACGATTTCCATCAGCCGCATAATGCTGACGACGAGCAATCAAATGAAATTGGAAGACAGGTCCCCCCAATACACACATCAAAAGATTCTAACTCAAATCAAAGTAACATGTCTCCAAAATTTCCTTTACAGAAACATAATGTCTCGCTGAAGAATTCCGACCGGATGATCTATGATCACAACCAAAGAAATGTAAGTGGATATGCACAACCACATACTCAAGTACACCATGATCCTCATTCTTTAAAAGATGAAGTTATTCGACCTCAAGATCAGGAACGTCAGACACATGTCTCATATTTGGAGGAAAATATGACTGAGCTGTCTTTAGGCAGTAAAGGAAATTTTAAAAGTGATATTCAAAAGGAAGGCGATAGTGACAAGTTCGAGATGAAAAAGAAGAAACCGGGGAACGATTTGGAAAATACGTTGGATAATGTACCAGATGGACACCCGCCACCTTTTATTGGTTCTGGATCCGATGATGAGAGTAGCACGCCTCGATATAACACCACCCACTCTGAGCACGAAAACAGGGGTCAGCCAGCTATGACATCAAATGAGACTGTTCAAGGGAATGGTAAATTCCAAAGCTCATCCCAACTGAATTATCCCACCCCGATATCTCAAGATTATGTCGATCCAAAAACTGGTCCCTTTCCTGAAGGTGAACGGAAACAGGATTCGGATAGTGATAAACTCCGGAGCACCCCTCGATTACCAATCATTTCGCAATCCCATGAATACTCGACGGAACCTCCTTCGCAAAAAGCTGTATATCCAGAGTCTTCATTTGCAAATTCGCCGGTTATTCGAGTTAATCCTGATTCTAACCAGGCGTTTTACTCTCAAAATTCAGTTTCATCTTCTGGTCAACCGTATATGGAGCCACTGTACCACTATTCAAATGCACCCGGGGTGAATTCGGACGTGTATCCCGAAGTTACGTCTAAACACGGATATCAGGTCTACAATAGCGAAGAGAATATCGAAAGGATTAATAATGTGCCACAAAGACAAATCCCGGGTTCTCATTATGTGGAATCCCAACCTGCTGCTAGTAGAAATCCATCATCTACAAACCATCATGGACACGTTCATCTTCCTTACCAGCAATCTTATCAATCTGGACCAACGACAGATCAACAAGAACCAAGTCAGGAAGTTGGAAACTGGCAAAGACAGACACAAAATGGTGCACGGGTAGTCCTGGCTGGACAGTTTCAACTCGGTAAAATGCAACAAATGCACCACGGACAAGGGCTCTCGGGACAAGAACACAGTCGGGCACCTTCGAAAGCACATTCTCTTCCCGGTCATGCCATGCCTTTACCTTATAAACCCAATCAGATGATGCCCGTTCAGCCATTGCCAGGGCAACACATACAAGGTACCCACATGGCTGGCCAACCGATGCTGGGTCAGCCGATGCCCGTTAATCTAGGACAATCTTTTAATGGACAACCCGCGCCACAATACTACTACCCTACCCCTCCCCAAGGATACTACACTGCAACTCCTCAAGGATATGGTTACCCTCAACCTCCGCAGATGTATTACCCACCTCCTGGGGGATTCTACCCTCCGCAGCCGTATCATCAAGCTACACCTCCAGCAAAAACTAAGCCTTCTACAAGTGAGCTCACAATGATGAGCATGCCCTCAGCAAATGCTTTCAAGAAGAATTCCAAGCCAAACAAAGCCAACTTACGGGCTGCATTGAATCAAGGTACATTTGGTATTTAAATTAAATAATTCTCTTCTCTACAATTCATCGGTCAGATTTTACTTTTTCTCGTTACCTCCTGCAATTTTTTTTTTTATTATTTATTTATTCATCTTTGTATTTAACCAATAAACGAGTGAATGACACTCTAGTACTCGGAAAACCTTAGTTTGCGTTCAATATCTCTCACAGAAAACAGACTATCCATTCGCGTTAAAAACGGTGGTTCTGGTGTCTGGCCACGTGATTTTATCTTGTCTTCGCCAACATCGAAATATCCATACCCACCGAATAAAGTATTCAAGGAGTCATTTTTTGGGACGATAGGTGGCTTCGTAACTTCCAGTTGCACTGAAGTACCATGTCCCCCGCTTTTGATTTTTGTGTCAATAGGTGCAACCACGGCAGATGTCAGATTTACCTCTTTAAATATCCGATAAACTTCGATCAAATATGACTCGAGTGTTACTAAAAACCGTTCTGTCTGCCTGTGTTTTGAAGAAGCACAAATCGAAATCGAGTCATCTTTTATGATGTAACCAATACCAAATCCATTGGCACTTACGGGTCCAAACCCGAAAAGTCTCAACGATGGGTTTCCACAATTAGATGTGGAGAGAACAGTGTTGTTCAACTTGTCCCACCCGTGGTCCGCGAATATTTCTGGCAATTCTGTTAAATTCAAATCGGAGAACTCTTGGTTGTTCTCACCGACGGTGTGCTCGGAAGAGTTACTCGAAGTGTCAGATTGGGCCATGATCTGCTTCCAGATGCAAAATAATGCAAATAAATGTCTGTCCACACCTTCCCCGATTGAGCATCGTTTCGTTTGCTCGGAATGTTTGGTGCACGCTGCTGATAATACCTTTAGTTTATCCTTGCTTGGAAATTCGGGATTGAAAAATTTTCTGACAAAGAGATTGGACTCTTGACTGACCGTCCTGATTGCCTCTGTTCTTCCATGGAAAAAGCTTTTCGTCATGGCAGGCTCATATGTACACTCAACTTTGCCATACAATGCATAATAAGAGGCCTGGAATGCCATCTGAACAAACGCATCAGGGCTGTACTTCATTTTCTTTATCGTTGACGATCCATAGTTTTTGAACTCCAAATGCTTGAACTCATTTTGGTTTATCAAGTCAGATAGCCTTGTTTCACCGAACCTGAGGGCGAGTGATAAGTTTGCGGTGAGGTCCCATTCAAGTTTTCTTGGGATGGTCACAAGCTCACTGGTTTCCAGAAGTTGCCTGTGCGTTTGGTCAATCCACAAAGAAGGGGTGTTTGAGTTAATTGACTGGGCAAAGGACAATATCGAGTCTGTATAGATATCGCTAACGAATCGCAAAACCGTGTGTCCATCTACGCCAGTATGCTCGAAGTTAATCCCGGCTTTTCCATTCTGTGTGACAATTATCTGTAACTTGTCATACCATCGATTGGTGCACGTTCCCACCTGAACTCCCTTCTCGAGGATTGATAGCCCGCACAACATATTTTTCGACAACTGGCTCAAATCATTGAGAACAATGTCATCCAAGCAAATCACAAACAAGGCAGAATCGATGATCGACAAAATCTCTTTGTTGTTAGGATTTTCTTTTATCGTGGGTGAAGCTCTAATCTTGGCCCAGACTCTTCTATTCTCGGTCGTCAATACTCCAAATGATGATTTGGCAATATCATTGATTGGTGTATTCAAAGAATCGTTTATAATGGAAGTAAAATTGACTAATAAGTCTTGCTCGGTCATAACCAAGTTGTTCTGATCATCCAAAACGTCAAACCAATAAAATTGTGACTTGCTCATAACAATAATGTGGTTAGAGTCTGGGTCTGTTTGCATCACACAACCATCTTCCGTTGGAATTCTTGATGCACCAAAAAGCTTTGAGTACTGATACATACAGAGAGGCTCGCCATTTCTCTGGGTATCTACGGGAAGAGTCTCGTTTTTTAGAGCTTGGATGAATTTCAAGGAAGATATGGTCAAAGAAACCGCTCGCTTTACCTGCGGGTTGACACATGTAGCTTCGTTGTTGAATGGATCATCTTCCAAAAGAAAAAAAGGATTCAAGTTGAGTACCACGGGCGAGTCATAGTTCAAATAGGAGTCGTACCAGAACTGCTCGATGTAAGAATTCTTGAACTCTGCGTAGCTTCTCAATTCCGTATCCAAGTATTTTCCTACGCCATTTTTCAAGAACAACTTGACTGCTTCTTTTGTTGTTTCATGTTCAGATTCTGTTTGAAGGGGCTTTAACACATCTAAATAATGCTTGCAAGTGTTTTCTAATTCAGGAATCGGTAATTTTCTGAGTTTGCTTTGGAACTGAAATGTGGTCATTCTGGAAACTTCTTGGTAAAAAGATAAACTTGGAGTAAAAAAAAACGTCAAAGCTATATTCGGATATACTAAAATATTCAGCTGCTTTAAGTTCCAGAATTTAGTATATTAATTTGAGCTCTTTAATATAAAACTCAGTATTTTTTGTGAGGAAACACGAGATTATATACCAATGGAAAGCGGCCTAAAGGTCCGAAATCTGGGGATGACGACTTATGCAGAACCATGTCCTGCGTGATGCTACATTTCCTAGTGACGGGCAATGTTTTAATCAGGGTCTTAGTATCGCGGCAAGATAAAAAGCCAATTGCAGAATGGTAAATTCAAACAGCCGCTAAAGGTCTATGATTGTCTTGAAGGTTTGGCCGTCGTGACTATCTCCTGTATCCCTTCCTCCTTGAAAAGGTGATTTCAGCTGGTTAATTTCGGGGTTTCGTTGGCTTGTCCTTGATTTTATCATTAAAATTTTATTTTCGTTCCACTAATCGAATTCACGCTTGAAAAATAAATGAAAATATGTTCCGCCCGAGCGACAAACCAACCCGCCTCTCTAATTTTGAAATCAAATATCGCCATCCGCGGATCACACCCCACCCCACAATCTGCCCGAACTGCAGGATGTTCGAATTCCGGCCCCGCAAAGTTCGCACGAGGTCAGCGCTTGAATCAAGGTGGTCATGCCCAATTGTGTGGCCGTTGCAGATGAAACTGAATCTTACGCCATTTTTCATAGGCTCCTTGTTATATCTTCGAAATCCAACAAAAATAAAGAATTTCCGAATTACAATATTTCCTTTCATTTTCTTTCCTTGCATTTTTCTTTTCTTGTCTAATATGCCTTTTTTTATATTTACCGGGGTCCCTAATAGCCACTAGCTGCCCCTCTCTTGCGCCAGTAGTCGCTCACACCTTCCCATAATCCATTGGTACGTTTAATGGCGTTCATAGCAGTTAATGCCCCCGACTCAAACAAAGTGTGTTTACGGTTTTCTAATTCGAGCACGATATCTCCAGGTTTATATTCCTCGTCAAAGAGGTCTATCCTCTCGACCATGACATGTTCAGGGAGAAGCTGGTGATGAATTCTTGGCCAAGCAATGGTCTCAAGAAGTGGAACCTTCCAGTATATCATTCTCACGATGGCTTGTAAAATCGCAGTAGATATTCTAGAGCCTCCAGCACACCCAAGGGCATAAGCGATCTCGCCATTCTTCTTGATGATTGTAGGTGCCATCAGGGAAAGTGGTCTCTTTTTCGGGCCTATAAAGTTGAGAGTGGATGGTGATAAGTCAAAGGCATTCTTTCTTTTGGGCTGGGAGAAGTCATCCATTTGGTTGTTCAAAAATATCCCCGTGTGATTATCATAAACCAGTGACCCAAAAAGCAAGTTGACGGTTGTAGTCATTCCAACAGCGCCTCCTTCGCTGTCCACTACAGAAAAGTGTGATGTACCGTGCTTTCCGCTGATTTCATACAATGGTCCGTAATGTTTCCACGGAAAGGTCTCGTTATCTGAATACTTGTGATCGTCAAGCAATTCAGCTGTCCATTCCGAGTTGGAGTATTTTTCCACTATCTCATTATAGTACGTGTCGTTGACATCTCCAAGGTGAGATCTTGCAGCCGCAGTCCATTTCATGGCTTCAATAAGACGATGTGTTTCAAGTTCTGGCTGCCTTCCTGGGTTCAAAACGTGCTCATTTACAGAGGAATAAAAGTTGAGACCAGCTACCAAAGCTATTCCAGAAGAAGCACCTTTAGTGGTCAAAACTTCATATTCCTGTTCGTTATGGGTAAACTTGAACAGAAGCGCTTTCTTCACATCCACGAAGTAGCTAGAAAAATCCAGGCTTTCTATAATGCCGCCGAGTCTTTTACTTGCTTTGACAAGACTTGGCACAATAGGGCCATTTGGATCATAGAAAGGGTCTGCAGATCCATTCTGAGCAATAATCCTGAGTGTGTGAGCAAGGTTTGGCCGCTTAACTAAGTCTCCAATATCCACTAAGTCTGAACTACCATCCCTGAAGACAAAGTCCCAGGATTCCCGGAGTGACTTCACGCGAGAGAGAAGCAAGTCGTGTATTTTCTTAAGGGCGCGCACCCATATTTGGGGCGCAGACCAGCCCTTCTCATTTAACTCAATAACTGGCTCAAACAACTCTGCCCATGACAACTTTCCGGAACCATGGAGCGTGTGGAGCTTATATAAGCCAGCTAATTCACCAGGAACTGCAACAGCCAACCCACCAAATTGTGATAAAAGCGGAACTTTTTCGTACATATTTTTCTCAGCCTTAGCAGGTGCCATCTCTCGAGCATCAATGGAAATCGTCTCGCCAGCATTGGCACTGATAATATAGCTTCCTCCGCCAATACCAGAGGAATGCGAGTTGATACTTCCAATACAGAGAGCCACAGTCACGGCAGCATCTGCAGCGTTGCCTCCTCGTTTCAAAATTCCTGTTCCCATTTCCGAACAAAGAGGAACGTCACACGACACCATTCCATTGTATCCGACAGCAAGATGGTCAGCTGATGGATGCAAGTCCGGTTGGCCTAATCTGTCACCAACGGGGTCGCTATTACCATTTGGTGAAGGCGACTGCGAATCGAAAATTTCAAGATGAAGAGCATGTTGTTTATCGTATCTGGGAAGGTTTATCGCATTACAGACGGCAGCGAAAGTTGCAAGGCAAGTGATTATTGATATTCGAGAGTCCGATTGATGGAGGCAGGTGTAACCTAGCGAGGGTAAAAAGCGGATACGCATTGGTACTCTTTTTATCCAGGCCAAATTATTGAGGATATGAGCAGGACGGCAATTTATAAGGCTGCATTAGAGATAAGCCATGGTTTTCGGAAACGAAATGCCGCAATCTAAGAACGGCCTGCACCCAAAAGATCAAGAACTGGAAGCACACCAGAACCAGGGGTTTATACATAAATATTAATGATCAGTCTGATATTTCTTTACGCATATTAACAAATGAAATGTAGGACAAGATATTCCAGTCAGCAACAACTTTTTCTTTTCTTTTTCAAAAAATACCTGAATACACAAGTTCCCCGCCTTCATTCCAACAATGGCTCGTTGTGAAAACTGTGGAGTACGCGCAGATTTTAGGTGCACGAATGGCTGCACCTACTGGGTTATCTGCAGACTTGTTGCGTTTTTGTTTTCCACTCTTACGCACACCTCGTATTGTGATAATCATTGACCTCCGTTTATTGTAAATCTGTTAGGGGGAAGTAGATGAGATGCCGAGTGCAAATTTTAGTGGCCCACTAGTTATTTCTAATTCATTATATCTCTTTAATGTGTGTAATACAATGCTTTAAACAAGAGTTGAAGCAAACTGTGAGGGATTTTTTGACGCGTCTGGACGTGACTCACATCATTTCTTAATATTTATCATTCAGAAAAGGCCCGAAATTACGGGTAGCTTCAAATTGACTGAGGGTACTCCTTAAATCCCAAAGTCGTGTAATATATTCATTGTTTCGTGAATTTTGGTCGCTTTATTTTAACTTTGAAAAAGTAGGTCTAGCACTAACTAGTTCTTAGTCCACTTATCGTGGTGCCAACGTTGGCCGATGTGGCTTGCTTCACACAGTCCCCATTAGCACCGATTTAAGCTCTCATGGAAAGGGTGTCGTTGTTACTCACCATATAGATCTATCAATTTAGATTCAACACCCATCATGTCGGTATTGTGTTATAAAATGGAATTATTGACCTACTTTAGTGAGAAAATAATCGTTCAATTTTTCGAGCTGCTAGCTATTCGCCTGTGTGGTATTGTGCGGAACAATTCTTGGTATTTTTGGGCTTCATTTCTTTTGACTGGTATTTTGCTCACTTTCTCGGGTAAAATTGGGAAATTTTAAGATTTATGTTATTTTTTTCCGGAAAATTATTCTCTTTGATTTTCTTATTTCCTGATCTAGACAATTTTTATACTTCTCGCCCATGAACAAAATGTTCCCCACAATCCGCCCGCCGCCTAGGTACCAAATATCTCAAATTTGTGAAAATTCAATCAAAATTTGTTGCAGAAAAATCCGAGGCACCTGTCGTGAACCTTTTCTTTTTTTTTTTTTTTTTTTTTTTTTTGCACATGCGATTAAAGCTTTTGAATTATTTTTCAAAGAAAATATATATATGTTATTCAAAAAGAAATCGGTGTACACCGATTTCGCATTTTACCGGCAAATTTTCAAAATGTAATTCCACGGATTTTGGAAACGTAACACCAAAAAAAAAAAAAATCATAATATTTCCTTTACTGAAAAAAAAAAACAAAAAAAGAAATCATTCCACGAATGAACAAAAAAATTGAATTATGGATTGGGTGACCTGGGGTTAATACCCGGGGTCTTCACCTCGCTCGGGGATCCTGCATCAATTTCATTACACCTATTTCTGTGATATTGTAATAGCTCATCTCACAATTAGTGGTTAATCAATGTCGGATACCCTGCCAGAAATATACCCTCTTGGGTCGATACGCAGCCAAGAAAGTCGAAGCAAAGAAGATGATGCATTAATAAATTCGATTCTACCTTCTTATCATATGTTTGAGTCTACAATATCAAAGAAATTAATCCCCAATGAAGAAAGTTTCAAGGAAGACCCCCCGCTCTATGAGATGTCACCCATGAACTCAGGAGGTGTGACGCCAGTTGTTTCTGTGCCCGCTGATAACGGGAGAATATCCGAATTTCCCTTTGCAGCCATTCCGGGCCAAGACACAGAGCAAGGGACCGCAGAGACATTTAACCAGAATTCTGCTGATTACTGGGAGTCTACGGTACTTGCGCATGTGCATAATTTAGACAATTTGGCTGACTTGAATAACCCCATGGCAGCAAACTTGGACGTGAAAGTTTTCTTTACGGACGAAATTTGCCAAAAGGGTGTTAAACCAAACTTGATTGATCCTTCTCATACCGAGTATAAACAGGGTGACTACATCCATGGATACGTGACAATTAACAACAAGTACAAGGAACCCATACCATTTGACATGGTATATGTTGCCCTAGAAGGTGTTTTATGTATAGTTCAACTGACAAATGGGGCCAAGGATGCACTGAACCCACCAACTGTTGTAAAATTTTTGAACATGCTTGATTTGTTTGCCTCATGGTCATATGCTAATATAGACCGCCTAGTCACAGACAGCGGTGACCCTCATGACTGGTGTGATGGCGAGATAGATCCTTGGGATAACACCACCCTTTCTATTGGTGTCAAGAGGCTTTTCCGTCCAAACATCACTTACAAAAGATATTTTTCATTCCGTATCCCGGAGCGTCTTTTAGACGATAACTGCGAGGTGCACAGCTTGGATGCACATTGCACATTGCTTCCTTCCTTGGGAAAAGCCTTCAATTTGAGCTCAAGCAACTATTCACCGATGGATAAAGAGAACCATATGAAAGACTTGTCGTTCATGGATTCTTTCATTGGGTATTCTGTATCTGCAAGAGTTATGGGTCGTGCTTCGCAATATAATCACAAGGTGAAAACGGACACGTACGTTTTGGTCCGAGAGAACAGCGTTACGCTACGACTACTCCCTTACTCGGTTTTTCCTGAGTACAAAGAGGTCTATGACCAAAAGGTGAATGCATACTACAGGGCGTTTTTAAAGTCCGTGGAACAAAAAATCGAAGAAGGAAGACTTGTACGGGAGAGTTTGAGATCTGAAGCGAAATACGGATCAACACCCGGAGCGTTAACCCCATTGAGTCTGGTATCTTCGCGAGCATCCGGGACGTCGACTTTCGATAAACTCCGGCATCAATACATGGGGTCCGGAAGCTCATATCGAAAGATTTCAAGTGACAAGTCCTTGGACAGAAAAGTGTACCAACATGTAAGTGCCTACAGAAAGAAAACGCTCACAGGATTTTCGAAAGTTTTGGGAACAGTTACCCTCGCGACTCCAAAAGCGACATTGAAGATCCCTTATGTCCCCCCACCAGATTTCCGTAATCCTCTTCAGGCGTATAACACCCAAACTCAAGTACCTATCGAGATTTCCTACGCATATGATACGCGGGAAGGGAAACAAACGCCACCAGAATCAAAGTCCATCTCATGTGAGTTGGTGGTGATAACCATAAGGTCAAAGAAGCATCTCATACCCATAGAATTCAGCCATGACATGTGCTTCTACGATGAGTATGTCGACGATATGGGACAAAAGAAGTCCGATGACTTGGAGTCATTTGAGACGATAGTGATCAAACCATTTCAAGAGTACTACCATTCACTCGTGACGCTAATGAAGGAAATAGGATTTGAGAATGATGCGTACCGCGTGGAAACGCTGTTATTCAAAGATATTAAAAGTATGGCTCTGATGCAAACAAAGAAAATCAACCTAGCGGTTCCTGATGTGAAAATTATGCATTCGGGGGAGAAAAGCTCAGGGACCTTTCAAAGCATTGCGTCTGTGCCCTGGAAGCAGGCACAGTCCCCAATCGACGACAACTACAACATTTTCACCAAAAACTTCACACTCGACATTAATTTTGACAGTAGTCATTTGAAGGGAACTCCTGGAGTTGTTCCTGGAAAATCAGCTTTCGATGTTCTATGCCTAGTTCCGGACTTCCAAACTTGTTTGATGTCGAGACTCTACTTTCTTCGAGTCACAGTGAAACACAAGAATGGTGTCGCACAGGCTGTACATGTACCATTGACGATATTTCAGTAATTATGTTTAGTTCAAATGAACAAAAGAAACAATCAGTAGGTGCTTCCATGAAATATGAACCTATACTTATTTGAGTAATCATACAAGATATGTATTATTGCTTTGCAGTAGATGTTATATAAATAATTTGTACTCATGCAACGATCTAAGTCCGAGGAATCCCAAAAGGCGATGCGCATCTCGTAATATGCCGGCTTACCTCAGCAAGTTCTGAACTTTCGTGAAATCATTAGTAGTGAAACCGCCGAGATTATTTAACTTCCATATACAATCAAGATGAACGCCGAAGATCAACTTATCTCAGCATGGGAAAGCAGAAGGTATGTTCCTAAACCTGGAGAACCAGACTTGCCTCCGCAACTCTCTGAGTTGGCCCAAAAATCCACTAAAGACATTATGGACGAAATCAATAGATTGCCTTTTTTCATGAACGAGTTGGACGAAAGTGATGGACAAGGCGGAGAAAATGTGGGATTGGAGGCCTTGAAAAGTTTGGCATATGATGGAGAACCAGACGAAATTGCCACAAATTTCAAGAACCAAGGAAACGATTGTTTTAAGACAAAGCAGTATAAAGACGCAATTGAGTACTATACCAAAGGGCTTGATATGGACTGCGGGGTGGATTCAATCACTGTTCCATTGTATGTCAACCGTGCAGCATGCAATCTTGAATTGAAGAACTACCGAAGATGTATTGAAGACTGCAAGAAAGCGTTGATTATTGATGAAAGCAACGTGAAAGCCTGCTATAGAGCAGGTAAAGCCTTTTTCCTAGTGGAAAGATACGAAGAGGCCAGTCAAATCTTGCAGTATGGATTGTCAAAAGACCCAGAAAATAAGGCAATTATAGACACGCTCGCTGCTCTCAAAAGGAAGGTCGCTCTAATAGAGGAAATCAAGCATAAAAGAGAACAGGCTGCGTCTGAGAAGAAACTTCAACAAACTCTCTTAGTGAATGCTATAGGTTTGAGGCATTTCCAAATAATAAAGTCTTCTCGCCCTGCAGAATTATTGGAGAATGCTACGTTGCGCTTAGAAGATCCTTCTGACTACGAATCTCAGCTCTTGTTTCCTGCCATGGTGTTGTACCCAACCATCGATGAGTTTGATTTCATCGCGGAAATTAGCGAACTTTCGACCGCGACAGATATTTTGAATATTGTTCTCGACAGACCTCAGGAATGGTTTGAACTCCCACATCATAAGAACTTTACTCTCAAGTCTCTTGAATGCTACATGGAGACTACTTCTGGGGGATTGGTCAAAGTAGGCAAAAAAGCCGCCATAAACGGTGCTTTGATGGCCGATAATGCCAAAGCACCTTTATTTGACAATGCTTTGAGACTATATGTTGTACCAAAATCCGATTCACCTGCATGGCTTAAAAAATGGAGTAAAGAGGATGCGTTGAAAAAGCGAATGATTTAAATTTTATAGATGTCACACTAATACACAATGCAAATTAGCCAACAGGCTTTAAAGACCCTGGCATTATACATATATATATATATTAATTAATTAAGGGGATTTTTTTGACAGACCCTTTATCGATCGAAAAATATCACTCATATCTAAGTCCGCACACTCGCCAAAAACACTTTTGGGGTCCATCATTTGCTTTTCGTTCATTACCCTCAAAATCTCAGGAGTTTCAGCCCAACTTTTGAGGTATTTTGTAGAGCGCAAAAGTTCATCATCCGAGGGAATATCTGGAAGATGATCAGGCAGACTCTTTGAAATTCTGGTATTTCGAAAAGATTTAGAGTTCCCAGAAGGTGCTTTTGATGGTGTTCTTAAGCCTGTACTCTCCCCGGCCTGGGCACGTGTCACGTTCTCTTTCCGAAGCTTTCCGCGAGCGGCATCTGGTAGTGGAACGGCGTTTCCAAATGCCCGTTTTCTGGGTACAATTTGTGGTTGTGTAGGATTAGACAAGGTATTCATTCCTTTCGTGAAAGTTGTTTGTAGCTTCTCGACTTTTGCTCTATCTTTCTTTTCTGGACTTGATGCAACACGAGTGGCTGCACTCCGTGGGTCGTTGACGGGTTTTAAGTCTTGTTTAGAGTGGAAGTTCAACGTGATTTTGGGTCTTAACTTCGGTTCTGCTTTGAGAGAATTATTTAAATTCTTCAGGGTATTTTCAATTTTGGTTAATTTAGAAGGCCCAGAACCAACAAACTTGGCTAGCCCCAGACCCGCAGCTTCTGGATGAAACAGTTTTCGTGGGCGCTTGTTGTTATCAGGAAGGAGGGACGTTGTTAAAAATCTATTTTTCAAGAATTCCTTCTCAGATGACGCATGTTTGACAGTTTTACCAGCAGCTAAAGTGGATGAAAGCGCTTTTTGGGAGTTTTGTCCATGCTCAGTTTTTCTCGGTTCATCAAGCTGATGTGTCAAATTCTTTGTGGGTGACCCTCTTGAACTACCAGGTGTGGCTCTAGGACCATATTTAGTTGGAGAGCGGGAGCTGTTGACAGAAGAAGATACAGGCAATCGATTCAGTGATCCCGAGGTTCTGACTTTACTGGGGGATCTTGAGATTGATCGTGGCTTTAAAACAGGCGTTCGTCTCACGGGAGAACCAGCAATAGTTGTTCTGTTTGTGAATCTATCCGATGGACGACTGAACCCACCTTTATCTGCTCGTCTCGGTAACACCTTCAGCAATTCCAACAGGCTTTTGTTGATGTTGGTGGTCGCTGGGAATGCTTCAGAAAAGGTCGACACAGAAAAGAGTTTCGGAATCTGAGGGGATAGAAGCTTTTCTTCGGAATAACTGGGATCAAGCTTGCCTTTTCCCCCCTCTAGCTGCACATTCAGTGGAAGCTTTCCTAGATCTGCTTGAGGTGACACTTTCTTTATATTAGTTGGAATTGGCGGCAATTCTTCACTAACACGACCACCCTTAGTATTCTTTTGATTTTCTGATTCTTCTGAATTTTCAGAGTTTACTGCATGCAATGTTATGGACTCTTTATTGGGCAAAGTCACGAAAATAGATGCTGTATGCCTGGGGTTATAAAAGGACCTTGTCCTTGAGTTGGAATACTTTAAATTCGGCGGGGACGTAACAGAATCCGAGCCATGTTCAAATTTTATACTGACATCCTTGGATTTTGGTGGGTTTTTTGTTGGAAGTGTTACTTTTGATCCCTCATTTGCTTGATTAAAATCTGGGTAGTTGGGTTTAGAAGCATCCGATTCATTGGGTGGATCGTTGTTCAGGATCAGCGGGCCAGAATGATTGCCCATAGAGGTTTTGCCGGCAAAACTCTTGCGGATTGCAGTACTGATAGCTTGGAAGGAGTTGTCAATGTCATGATCACTATCATTTGATTCATCATTTTCTTGGCTTTTGTGGGCTTTGTGTTCTGGAAGATTACCTGGATCGACGGTTTTTGCGATAGGAATGAAGGACAAATCGACATTCGGAGAAGTGGTCGGAGCCACGCGTCCATTAACTAATTTTATAGGAGAAAGGGAGCTTGGGTCAGAAACCACACCACCATTAGTTGTGTTTGTTGCTGGTGTTAAATCTGGCACTGAGTTCTGAATCCAACCGGGTGCAGTGGTACGTGTCCAACCAGAGGCAGTATCTTGCATCTTAGTTGAATGGAGACCTTCGTTTGACGAGTAGTTAAATTGCCTGGAAGTAGGAAAATTATCTAAATTTTTCTGGGTGGAGTTACGATCCTTCAATTGTTCCTTCAAAAGTTGGGGCTGTGGAAAATCCGGCGGAGAGGAGGGCAGGACCAGTCCAGACGGTTTCTGAAAGCTGTGATCATGTGATATTAACTCCATTTTCACCTTTATAGCATTGGCTGGCAGGATATCCACATATTCGGGAGGATTTGAAGGTTCCGTTTCTTTTGATTTTGGGGGTAAATTTTTTTCGCTTGACGTTGTGGTTACCCGTGGATCATCCAAGTATGTGGCTGGCGGTAGTTCTTTTGTTTTTTCCGGTAGTTGCGGTTCCTTCAATTTTGTGGGCTCCATTGACTCTTTCGGAAGCTTGCTTGAATCTGTATTTTCCTGTGAAGCAGATCTGAAATCTAGATTCATCATATGTGAGCTAAAGGTTGGACTGACTTGATGATGTTTGGAATGTGTTTCATGTATGTCTGGATCAGGGTGATTATCCTGATGGTCACCCAATGTAGGGAGGGCTGATGAACTAACAATTCGTTCGCTATTTTGTAGAAGAAGATCTGGTTTGCTGGAAAAATCAAGCGATTCTCCATCAGATTTAGCCCACGTGGAAGACGTTCTATAAGATTCTTCTACAAGAAGATCTGGAGGTGGCTGGGTGGAGTCAATCTTGATTATTAGTTCTTCATATGAGGCCTCATTATTGATAGATGCAATGAGTTCATTGAGACAGAGGACACTTGTTTCTAACAGCAGTTTGAGTTTGGTTTTGGCATCTTTAGTGGCTCGTAGGTTGGATGCCGTTTCTTCTAGAATGAACTCGGAGGACCCAGGTACCACCGGCTTTCTTCTGCCTTTTTTGGCAGCGTTCAAAGCCCACAAACCGACGTTCATATGGCAGAGACCCTGTCAGTATTCAAGGGGCAGTGAAAGGCGAAGTTTCTTCGTTTTTTATCCTTTTCTAGGATGTGAGCGTATCGGCCAAAACTAGTGACTTCTGGATAGGCCTTCCACTACACGCCTCTGCTAAGAATCGAGCCGCGCGAAGGACGCGCAACGGAAAGGGGAAAAATTATGTCAAGAACACCACCACATCCAGAAGATCCCAAATATGTGTGTGTCTGTGTGTGTTTTCTATCTTAAGCAAGTATTTAGAGGTAATTAATTACTATGCACAATTACGCGTTTGATCCCAATTTTATTATTTTGTTCGTTTCCACAATTTCTCTTCTTGGTCGGGACTATCGCTGGAAGTTTTGCCGATGCCAGGTCGACGCGGCTGTTGAGCCTTGTCCTTGGTCAGCCTGTTCTCAATACAGCTCCTAAAATTAACCCTAGAGTGACTGATAAATTTAAAAGGGTCCATCTCCACGATGATCTTGAAATTGGATTGAATGCATTGCATGACAGCTCAAATCGGAAAAAAAAAAAAGAATGATTTGAAGAAAGAAAGGATTATCATGATGAGTAGGGGTTCTTAGGTGAAGCTTACTGCATGAACGCTTCTGTCACGTAGGCCCTAGTAAGTGGACATATAAACTGAAAAAAAAAAAAAAAAAACTATGTAAAATGAGAATTTCATAAATTTTCGTTATGAAACCATCGGTGGATTCTCGCGTGAGTATGGGGCGGGCTTAATTTGGCCGTTAGGACCGACGGATCGCGACCGATTGATGCACCCAAGGCGCAAGTATTTCTGATAATTTATTGTATTTCTTTGGTAATTGTCTCTATTTTTATTTCTTCTTGTTCTGGGTTGTGTATCCTGACAAATATCCTACTCTAAATAACATGTCCGTGCAGCAATGTACTGTATTCTTGAATGTGATCTTAGAATATCGCATCTGAAATAGAGTTCGTAAACGGTTCCGAGCACCGGCTCCGTGCATTTACTTGTGCGTCTCAACCCCTCTTTCATTTTTTTTTCACATACGTGCATTCATGCCAGTGCCCTGCTTCTCTAAAAAAATAGCTTCAATAGGAAGTAGTCTGAAAGCGCCATAACTTGGCTATGGGAATTTTCCAAAGGCGTTTCAGGCGTGATGTGGCATCGGGCGAGAAACTCAATTTGACGATGCCTACTACAGAGACTGGATCTCCTATGGTTCTGCCCTCTCTGTTGCAACCCTTCACTTCGCCTCCTTTGGAGGATGCTCCAATCTGGAATATACTTCCCTCATACCAGCTCTATGAGTCCACGTTTGCCAAAGTTATGGATCCGATGATTGAGGAATTCAACGAAGAGCCCCCCCTTTATCAGGATTCTCCCACACACCTGTCCTCATCTGAAGCTGAAAATGATTATTTTGGAAGACAACCTGGTCCAGAGGCTAGCTTCCATACCCCAGAGCCTCGTTGGGAGAACTCTATCTTAGCCAATGTACACCGTATGAAATACGTCGATGAATTCAATAAGTTGGTCGCAGACAAATTGATAGTTGAAACCGTGTTGACGAAAAATGTAGGTTTGAAAGGAAGAACCCTGAAATTTACAACTCCCTGGGGATGGAGTTTCTGCAAGGTGATTCGATCCATGGATATGTTGTTGTGCTCAACACATGCGATTACCCATTGGACTTTGATATGTTTTCCGTCGTGTTTGAGGGCCGCATCTCCGTGAACGGCAACGACGCGGGGTCCGGAACGAAACCACTTCTTTTCTATAAGTTTCTCAATATGTTTGATTACAACGCATCATGGACACCCGCCTGCTTTGAAGAATCACTGACTACAAACCTAGGCCCCATTGATCCAGTTGATGGTACCACGCTTCAATTCCCCTTCCAGAGGCAGCTTGAGCCCGGAGTTGCGTACAAAAAGTTCTTTAACTTCACTATCCCCACGAAGCTCTTGGACTGTGCATGCGAGACCCATGAGATCCCCCAACATTGTGTTCTTTTCCCAAGTATAGGTTTGGACAAAAATATATTTTTACTGCGCTTGCGCAAACTTAGGGAAGTCCCAGTGAAGACCGGCCGAACCGCATTCCCCTGTACGCCAAACAAGACCACGCATAGCATTACTTCAAACAGTGTCTCCAACAAGAGAAATGCTCCAAATATTACCACTCGAGACTACGGATTTCTGGACACTTCTATTAGTTATAGTGTGGAGACCAAAGTGATCGGGAAACGATCGGTTTACGACAAATCTGCCGAATCCAAAATGAAGAATTCATTATAATTAAAGAGGCAAGTGTGCCTATCAGGATTGTTCCTAGGGGTCTCAATACCAAAAGCGTGGATGATGATGGCTATATTAGCCGAAAAGCACTTTGATGCTTTTCATAAAAGTGTGAAGAAATGCATAGAAATTGGACGGGCACTTCAGGACGGAAAAGACACCACGAAAGTTTCACGCAAACTTTCAATTTCCAAACAAACATA
This sequence comes from Metschnikowia sp. JCM 33374, assembly GCA_005406065.1. Taxonomy (NCBI): domain Eukaryota; kingdom Fungi; phylum Ascomycota; class Pichiomycetes; order Serinales; family Metschnikowiaceae; genus Metschnikowia; species Metschnikowia sp. JCM 33374. The sequence continues at coordinate 133,568 of BIMT01000003.1, read as the reverse complement.
TGATGCAAATCTGCCAAATATAAGAAATTCAGCTAATGATTCCATTTACAAAATTCATTTCCCATACAAAAGGAAGCTACTTACCCAGCCAGCTAGGGTAGTAGGCCTGATTATTGCATTTGTACCAAAGAAGGAGCATATAGTGCGCTACGAGACTCCCTATATTTTCACTCCTTCTGCCGACTTCGACACCGAAAAGCTTGCCAAATTAAAGGCTCGGATAGATCTCGAGTATGTGAGTACTGAGAATGACAACAAGGCTACTCGTCCCCCAGAAATCCGCGGTGTGGCTGCTAAGATTATGATATGTACGGTGAGGTCGAAGAAATACCCAATCCCCATTGAGATAAGCCAAGAAATGAAATTTAGGAATATCCCGGGAAAAAATGACAGTGTTGAAAACTATGTTGTGGCCCCTTTCAAAACCTACTTGGAAGAGATGTCAAAATTTATAGGCGCGTATGGAACGCATCAATTAGGGATCAGCAAGCAATTGCTCGTGGATGTCAAAAGCTTGGCAAATTTGGAGTCAAAGACTACTAGTTTGAAGGTCGATAATATCACTGTTCATACCAAAGGCGGGCTTGGCCAGTGGAAAGAATCTACCAATAACAACAAAGCTGAAAAATCCATACAGATAGATGTGGACATCCAGAGCTTGTTCATAAAAGATTCAAAGCGTACCATAGATGATACTCTCAATGGGGCGTTAGCATTGGTGCCATCATTTCAAAGCTGCATTATGTGTCGTTACTATTATCTTTTGGTCGAGATCAAGTTAGGCAATGGGGACATAATGCCAGTTAAAATTCCATTTAGAGTATCGAAATAAACTCAGGCAAAACTATTGGCTAAACTTGTCATGGTTTATTGCAAAAAGAACAAAGTATATAAATCAACGCACTGTTTTGAATAAAGTAGTAACCGCGGACGGAAGATTTGATTAAGGCTGGTTCGTTCCGTAAGTGCGGCGCGGGCCGGTTTATTAGGCCTTCCCCCCGCACTTTCGGAATGTTTGAAAAGACCAAGCACACATTACTACGTTCTCGAACCTGTTATCTTTATTAATTTCCCCAAAATCCGACACAAATAATGCCGCCAGAGCCCAGTCAGCCCGAGAACTTTTGTTCTGTGTATGATGGTGCATCGACCGCAAATTTTGTGTTGTCCCTCCTTATCACAGCAGGAATATTTGTCAGCTATTTGCCCCAGTACTTTCGAATCTTCAAAAAGAAAACATCGGAGGGATTGTCTGTGAACTTCCTTCTTCTTGGATCATGCTCGCTGATTTTCACATTCACCAACATCATCTTGATAAGTGCCAGAGCCCGTTACTGCTGCCGTACCGGGGCATTGACTTTCTTCAACTGCATAAACTCTCAACTTAACCTCATACAGATAGGGCTTCAATGCACATGTGCGATAATGATTTTGGTATTGGTGATCATATGTACCAAGGATTCCATCAAGCAAGATAAGGAAGAATTTTCAAGGATTCTCAAAGTTAGCCACTTTGTAGTCCTTCACGCGGGATTGTCTGTTATTCAGATTATTATTGCGTTTTTGACCAATAGATCGATTCTTCTCTCGGTGGCTCAATTCAACGGACTCATGTCGACAATTTTGACGGTTGTTAAATATGTTCCACAGATTCTTACGACCTTTCATTTGAAGCACCCAGGTACTCTTTCCATAGGTATGATGTGTATCCAGACTCCTGGTGGGTTTTTATTTACAGCGACTTTATTCTTTACCAAAGGCTCCCATTGGAGCTCGTGGATGTCCTACTTCGTGGCGGCATTATTACAGGGCACTCTTCTAGCTCTTTGCATTTACTACGAGTATTTCAGTGGGAATAAAGATTTAGAGAGGGTTAATGTGGAGACAATTTCCGAAGAAAATACACAGGAGACCAACCATTTGTTATGAACTCAAGAAGGAAAAGAAAAATAAGAGAAAAGAAGAAGGACGCGTCACTTTTTTTAATCGGGCGTAGAAAAATAAAGTGATGTCTATTTATGAAAAGCACCTTTATGGCTTTAAAGCAATTGCTGGGTTAGTTGGGATACTCAGACCACGGATTGGGTATTTGAAAATAAAGCCATGCCGTAGACCCTGAGTTCGAACTGACGCTACATACACATTATAAGAATTTTCTTTTCAAAACAGTAACAGTTTGAGTTGGTAATGGTGGCTAAATGCAGAGTATGTATGTATCTGCAGAAGTACTGGTCTTCGAATATTGTAGTGCCTATTCAAGTGTATTTAGTCATTGAATATGCTAAGGGACTTCAGGGTATTGTTAGTCTTACTTTCTTTGAGAAAAATGTTTGAAAGCAATTTTTGTACCGAAAAATCACAAAGATAAAAGAAAAAGATACAAAAACACAATATCTTTCTTGTTTTCCACAAATACACCCTAAAGGTTTATTTTAAGCTTGAATTCCAATGGCGCGATTGAATGAATTCTGGCCACTAACTTTGCTGCGAATGCATACAAGGGTGGAAAAGTCGCCTGGTAGTGCGAACTGAACAAGAGAAAAAAAACGAGAAAAAAAAGATTGGTTACTTGGAAAATTCTCGAAAAACACCTGTCACTTTTTTTCTTCACCATGTTTAGAAACATTGCTAGCCGGTTCGCCGGTTCTCGTGTTGCAGGAAGAGTCGCCTCTGAGGTGCGTCCCGCTTTCGCCAGATCTTACGCCGTCTTTGACCGTTCTAAGCCCCACGTGAACGTCGGTACTATTGGTCACGTCGATCACGGTAAGACCACCTTGACTGCTGCTATTACCAAGGTTCTTGCTGACAAGGGTGGTGCCAGTTTCTTGGACTACGGCTCTATTGATAAGGCTCCAGAAGAGAGAGCCAGAGGTATCACCATTTCCACTGCTCATGTTGAGTACGAAACTGACAACAGACATTATGCCCACGTGGACTGTCCAGGTCACGCTGATTACATCAAAAACATGATTACTGGTGCCGCGCAAATGGACGGTGCTATTATTGTCGTTGCCGCTACTGATGGTCAAATGCCTCAAACCAGAGAGCACTTGTTGTTGGCCAGACAAGTCGGTGTGCAACACTTGGTTGTTTTCGTCAACAAGGTCGACACTATTGACGACCCTGAGATGTTGGAATTGGTTGAAATGGAAATGAGAGAATTGTTATCTGAGTATGGTTTTGATGGTGATGAGACTCCTGTCGTCATGGGTTCCGCTTTGTGTGCTTTGGAAGGCAGAGAGCCAGAGATCGGTGAGCAAGCCGTCACTAAGTTGTTGGCCGCCGTCGATGAGTACATCCCAACCCCAGTCAGAGACTTGGAACAACCATTCTTGATGCCTGTTGAGGGTGTTTTCTCTATCTCTGGTAGAGGTACTGTTGTTACTGGTAGAGTTGAGAGAGGTACCTTGAAGAAGGGTGAAGAAATCGAGATTGTCGGTGACTTCGATAAGCCATTCAAGACCACTGTTACTGGCATTGAGATGTTCAAGAAGGAGTTGGGCTCCGCTGTTGCTGGTGACAATGCCGGTATCTTGTTGAGAGGTGTCAAGAGAGACGAAGTTTCCCGTGGTATGGTTTTGGCCAAGAGCGGAACTGTGTCCTCGCACAAGAAGATGTTGGCTTCCTTGTACATCTTGTCGAAGGAAGAGGGTGGTCGTCACTCTCCTTTCGGTGAAAACTACAAGCCTCAATTGTTCATCAGAACTACTGATGTTACTGGTGTCTTGAGATTCCCAGAGGGTGCTGACCACTCTGCTATGGTTTCTCCAGGTGACAACGTAGAGATGGAGATCGAGTTGGTGAGAAACACTCCAATCGAGCTTAACCAACGTTTCAACATTAGAGAAGGTGGTAAGACCGTCGGTACTGGTATGGTCACTAGAATCATCGAGTAAACCAGCCGTGTCTGAGTGTATGTAAATAGTTATTTGAAAAAAAGTTTTGTTTTCTTTATGTCGAATGAACTCTTTTGTGGAATTGTGCGCATGACAAGCGACTTCAAAATTTACGTGGGGCAATAATCTATATATACAATCCTTATTTACTTGTTTTAGTTACGTGTCTGATTTGGCCTTATTTATTAGGTCCTCAAATAAAGAAATCAATCAAAATTGATCAGTATTCAGGCTTCTTTTAATTGTTTGGGGTTTTTAGTCTGCCCTGCAAATTTCCGAAGAGGCGAAGGCTGTCCAGGTGGTGAGTGAACGCGACCGCGGAACATCGCTCACAAAACACGGTAGTCCAGAAGTAAACCAGCAAATTTAATAACAAACCAGAGAACGGGAAACACCATAAAATGGTTCTCACTCTGCCTGCGATTGATATTGGCGGTGAAATCCCAGCGCCGGAATATTCGAAACACCGGGTATTATTGTTCAGCCAAAGCCGGAAGCTTTTACTTCTACCCCGCGAGGTGATCGTGGTCAATGGCTCTATAATGAGCCGCAAGTTGGTCTATGACGAAGACATTGTATGTGCCACATATGCCAATTTCCAGCATGGCGTTACCGAGGGTTCAGAAGTTTTGGTTGTGTGTGTTAAAAGTGCCGCTCATGTATATTTTTCTGGTGGAAATTCACATATTGTGAGTTTCCCATTCACATTGAAATCTGCGTTTCCCTTCGACTCAGGCATATTGTTGGAGCGGGAAAATGACCATTTTGTTAGCCAAGGCCCGCTTTTGCCATATCGTTTCTTCACATTGGTCGACCCAATAGGCGATCTTCGTGTGGTGACAACCTCCTCTACTTCGGTGGTCACAGCTGGCGAATCACTCATGTACTTTCCCCGAAAAGGCCTTGGAAAAACCTACTACCTATGCGTCACATTCAATCTGCGCCAGAGAACCTTGAATATTTACCACGTGAAATCGTCGACCCGAAACAATGTGGTCAATTCCGGTACTCTAAGGCGTAAGCGGCATATGTCTTCTGCTACTCCGAATCCATCGAGAATTCTAGAAGATGAACTATACGAATCGATCCAGCCCCCATTCGCATCTAACATCACACTGAACATATCTATGAATATGGACAAGAAAAGAACGAGTACTTTGCTCTCTGGTGCATCTTCGATTGCACGCATGGGCTCTGAATCTGGGTTTTTCGAACAAGGAAAGCCAAACACCAACCACAATTCAGTTGATGTATGCGCTCTCCGCAAAGATATGATTTGGACCAAAGTAGACACGTTCTCGGCCAAAGCTCGAAAACTACATTTGACTGTTACCAGTCTCATTTACGAAGATAAAGAGGCAATAATTGTCAGCAATAGGGCACTGCAGCAGACAAAAATCTATATATATAGAGTCTCTCCAGGAAACATGCCGCAGTTGGAAACATCGCTTCACATTGACTGTCATCATGCTATTTCATTAAATCATCCTTCGTTTCCTGGATGGCTCTTGGTCCTTGTTAACAATGCATCCTTGCAGCTTATACACCCTATCCTTGACATTTCATCGCCGCCGATAAGATTCCCTGAAGATTACCCAAGTATTGCCAGTATTGCCAGTACTGTGGATAACTTGGTTGCGCTTCGAAGTGCATCTGATTCGAAAACACCCAAATATATCAACCTAATTCTTGAGCCTAGAAGCAAACTAGTGATGACTTGTTTGAAATGTTGGAAGTACCTATCTGGCTCGAAGATTAACGAGAGTGTCTGGGTTTTATGGCGAGCGGCTCTTATTCTTGACGAGACACGAGATGATTGGGCATCTTTCGTGATCACTCTCCTCTCGCTTATATATCCCTTCGAAAACTCTGGGGAGTCGAATATTTCCTGTAATGAAATCACTGAATTACTTCCGCTGGCTCGGACACTTCACGCTGCTTTCAGTATTGATTACTCTCTTCATGATCTCCTCCCATATATCGTTGTATCATTACATTTGATTTATGAGGAAAATAAACTTGATGCTCTTGGAAAGTGCCAATTGACCAAATTGGGAACTTTGCTAACACAACTTACCATGTGGATGGGGTGGCTGGACGATTGGACGACATACTATATGATAGACAAAACGGGGCTTGACCCGACTGTCAGGCTCCTCCTGATCTCGTTGGTATACAGTCCTCCCAGTATTTTTGAGCATTTGATATCCATTTTTGAGAACAAAAAATCGCAATTCTTACACATTTCGCAGTTGGTGGAGGAGAGTGACGAGGTCAATCACATAATAACCCCTAGAACCCACGTCATTTGTGAAATTTTCGAGTTGCTCTCGTCATCGAATCTTGAGCCAAAAGATATTGTAACTACTTTAGCTCGATTTGGAATAAAGACGATTGACTTGGAAACATTCCCCCCTGGCATACGCCTACCTTTGAAGAATTGTCTCCTGTATTGTCAAAAAAATCCGGAGTTTGAGTGGAATAACGCTGTTCTTGATTTAGTAGGAAGGCGTGATTTAAACATGTTACTGAGGTCCGGATTACCCAGAAATGAGAATAACTTCATGTCACAAATGTCTAATAATTCTACTGGAAAGGACGCTAACTCGATCATCAATTCTCTTTCGAACAAACACGATAACTTTTTGGCCTGGGATGAACAATCTGAGGCTGACAGACTTAAAATTACGAAACTCATCTTTGACAAGGATAGAAGGTTTTACGAAATTACCACCTTATTACATCAAACAAGAATTCAAACTGCAAATCTTATTATTAAAGAGGATGTGAGTGAGTATGATTCCACCTTGTTGAAAAGAGAAATTGCGTCGTTGGTCGCCTTGAGAACTTTGTCTATTCCTTTGGGTAGAGCCGCATTATTTTATGCTGGAAGGATTCCCTTGCTCACCGAGAAATTCCCTATTCCTAAGTTTAACCTTAATACCTTAATTGCCCCTTCGATGACAACTATCGTACTCACAGAAGTATCTCTCAATAAAAGAGTTACTGATTGGGGCCACTTTCATAATGGTGTGGCATCAGGATTGAGTATAAGTCCTTCCGCAAAATGCATTTCTGGAAGCTGGGTGATTTTCAATAAGCCAGCAGAAAACAACGCCCAACATGCTGGCTTCTTGCTTGGATTGGGTCTAAATGGTCATTTAAAACTGTTGGAAGAATGGCATATTTACAACTATTTGGGCCCAAAGCACCCATTGACAAGCGTGGGCCTCTTGATTGGTATGGCAGCCAGTTTAAGAGGAACCATGGAGAATAAACTAACTAAAGTTTTGTCAGTTCATGCCGTGGCTTTGCTTCCACAAGGTGCCAATGATTTAAATGTGCCCATGATAGTACAGTCAGCGGGTCTTATTGGTATTGGTTTACTTTACTTGGAAACCCAACATCGGAGAATGAGTGAGATTCTTTTGTCTCAGTTTGACTGTTCGCAATTCCACGAGGAAAACCATGACGAGCAAGAAAGTTACCGTCTTTCTGCTGGGATAGCGTTAGGATTCATAAACTTAGGGAAAGGCAATGACTTGCGAGGGTTAAATGACACACATGTTGTTGATAAGCTTTTGTCTTACGCCACTTCTATGAAAGATTCGCATTCTTCCTACGAATCCGATAAATCAAGTTCTGGGGCCATTCTAGCTCTTGGATTCATCTATATTCGAACAAGAAATGCCGCTATAGCATCTAAGTTACACATACCCAATTCCGAACAACTTTTGGATTATGTGCGACCAGATCTTTTGCTCTTAAGATGTCTTTCGAGAAATATAATATTGTGGGATAACATTAAACCCACTAAAGAGTGGGTGGAGAACCAGATCCCAGAAGTTTTGAGAAAACGACATGATATCAATATCATTGAAGAATTGGATAGCGACCAGATCAATATGTTCAACATTTTGGGCGGTGCATGTTTATCCGTGGCAATTAAGTACGCGTCTACACTTGACCTGGGTGCCAGGGATATGCTTTTGCACTATTTAGATATCACAATGGCGATTTCTGCGGCATCCACGGATAGTTATGACCAGAAGATTGCCTTAAAAAGTGCTTGTCAACTTCAAAACCTTTTGGCACTATGCCTGTCTGTGGTAATGGCTGGAAGTGGTGACATTGAGGTATTTCGCCGCTTAAGAGTTCTTCACGGGCGCATTGATAAGAATCTTGACTACGGTTCACACATGGCGTCCAGTATGGCATTAGGGATTCTTTTTCTCGGCGGGAGTCAATACGGTTTTGGTGATTCTGACTTTGCGGTTGCCGCCTTGATAGTTTCTCTTTACCCAGTTTTCCCAAATGAAGATAGCGACATTGAAGTTCACTTACAGGTCTTGCGCCACTTCTGGTCGTTGTCGATTGAGCCCCGATGTCTTGTTGTGCGAGATGTAAAGAACGGATCACCAATCAAAGTGCCTGTGAGAATCGGTTATAATGACGGTTCTTTCGATGAATCGACTTCTCCGGTGTTACTCTGTAAGATGTCTCGAATTTTGTCAATTGAAGTTAATTCTGAATCCTTCTTCAAAGTCGCGATAGACTTTCTGGTGAACTCCGAATATCTTGAACAGTTCAAAGAATCGCTCACGATTTTTGTGCTAAAAAAGCTGAATTACGAGCTCTTAAAAGCCTCTGTGAATTCTTTACTTGAAAGTCAAAGCCGGACATTACAAGTCTATAAGAGTGAGGGTTCGGTCAACAAAAATATTCGCGAGCTTCTTAATCTGAAGTTGATTAAAGGAATATCAGATTTCGAGAAAAGAGTATATCTCAACGAGTCAACTGCTGCAATTGAAGAGATTGACTCTGCCGAAATCGGCTCTGGTCTTTCAATCTTTAATATTTTTGATGATAAATTGGAGTTGACCCAGAATGCTACCAACCCAAAGAAAATAGAGGATGTCCTCAATTTAAAATTGTTATTCGCTTATACGGATAGCAAACTCAATGACGAACACTTTTATGTTGATGCTCAGTTCGTTGAAAATTTGAAGCGAGACATTTGGGAAATCACAAGTGGTGTTATTGCAACCTAATGCTCGGTTAGTGTTAGGACACAACGCGTATGTCCAGCGCGGAAAACGGTAGGACGACGTACTGAGTTCTTACGCGCTAACTCCTGTTGTAAATAAGAAAGAAAGATAGAAAGAGAGGGGAATCTGGTGCTTCATTCAAAATATATATCATGGCTGCATAAATTAATTCAACTCCAAGATGTTGTTGACCTGGTGACCGGGGCCAGTTCAATCCAAAAACGTGTTCTGAGAAAGCTCGGGGAGTGCGCACTTCAATAGCCACGGTGGTCGGTAAACGCGACCCCTAAAATACCTTTATTCAAGTGGTTACAAGATTCGCGCGCCATCGTCTCTCACATAAAAATAACATGTGTTTTTTTCCCACTTCTGGCACAACCAGTTATTAAGGTGGCCTCCACATAAAAAAAATCCCGCATTCATCGTGTGATTTTGGCTCGCACTATAAGAGCCTACATTCTTGTCCAACACTGTTTTGACCACACGATAGAATTTGTTCCTTCCGATTTTTTGCACTTAAAAAGAAGAAGTCATTAGATCTACCTTTTCTAACCCTAAATTTCTAGGATTATTTTCATATCGTCAGAAACTGAATCAAAATGGTTTACCGTCCAAGGCTTTTCAATAGCGACGCGTTCGTCATCAAGCGCAAATTATACCCTCATTCACCATTTGCTAATGGACCTCAGTCTATGAATATTACGCAGCCGTTATCTCGGGCTTCAAACGTGGCAGAAATGGACTTCCAAAGACTGTTTCACGACAATCCCCAGAGCAGACAGCGGAAACTGTGGGCTGATTACAGAGTCGGTGGCTTCCCCAAAATCCCAAGACCCAAGAAGTCTGCGTTCTTTTATTCTTCATGGAGTAAAAGTGGCAAGAACCTCAGAATTCCAGGATTGCAACTTTCAAAGAGAGGATTTGTTAGTGCTCCGCTGAAGTTGAAGTCACAAACAAAAAACCTCCACAGAAGATTCTTCTCTGATGAGGCCAGAAAACAGCGAAAGGAGAGAAGAAGGTTTGTTCGGTGGTGGACTTTGACCTCTTTGACTATGGTCTTGGGCGGTGTTGCTGCTAAAATTATGTACGAGAGAAACTCGTTTGATGATGGCGACGAGGCCGAGCCATTCAGTCAATATACTATCAAACCACAATCTTGGCAACTTTATGCCTACTCGACCCTTCCATTAAAAACTATTTCTAGATTATGGGGTCAAGTGAATAGTATTAACTTACCTGTGTGGTTAAGATCCCCCTCGTATAAAATATACTCTGCTTGTTTTGGGGTTAACTTAGATGAGATGGACGAGCCGGATTTAACCACATACCCCAATCTCTCGGAATTCTTTTACAGAAAGTTAAAACCCGGTGTTCGCCCTGTTGCTGATGCCGAGCTTGTATCTCCTTCTGATGGAAAGGTTCTCAAATTTGGTGTTATCGAGAATGGTGAGATTGAGCAAGTGAAAGGTATGACGTACTCAATTGATGCCTTGCTTGGGTTATCTACTAAGCGGTTGGCTGCCCCAACTCATCTGTTGGAATTCGATCATGATGGAACTCATGAAACTGTTATCAAAAGAGATCAAGAGTTTGCAAACTTGAACGGTATTTCTTATACTTTGGACGATATTGTTGGCGGTGAAAACGAGCAGACCCACCACAAGAATGAATTAGAATTTAAAGATAAGGGTGATGGAACTGCAGAGAACTCCAAACCTTCTCTCAGTAAAAATTGGCACGTCGCCCAAAACTTAGCACCTACACCTCTCGAAAGATTGAATCACAGCAGTCATAACAATTTGTACTTTGCTGTGATTTACTTGGCTCCAGGTGATTACCATCGCTACCATTCACCCACAAACTGGGTGACGACTTTGAGAAGGCACTTTATTGGGGAGCTTTTTTCTGTTGCCCCTTTTTTTCAAAAGACGTTACAGGGGTTGTTTGTTCTTAATGAGAGAGTCGCGTTGCTTGGATATTGGAAATATGGCTTTTTTTCCATGATTCCTGTGGGCGCAACGAATGTTGGCAGTATAGTGGTGAACTTTGACAAAGATTTGAAAACAAATGATATCTATGAGCATGAAGTGTATCTGAGGCAGTCTTCTTTGTCGGATTCCTCTGATGAACAAACTCCGCTTTTGAATGGGACCAACGATGATTTAAGTCTGACTACAAGCTCCAGCGATTCCGTCGGAAAACCAGACTTGAAGCCAAAGAAATTACGCAAGAATACGGTATATGAAGCAACCTACACCGCTGCAAGCTCTTTGTTGGGAGGATTTCCCTTGAGCAAAGGAGAAGAAGTTGGTGGCTTTAAGTTGGGTTCGACCGTTGTTTTGGTATTCGAAGCACCCGATAACTTTAAGTTTGATCTTGAAGTTGGTCAGAAAATTAAGATGGGAGAATCATTGGGAAATTTTCAATGATTTAATTTAACCATTTCATGGATGTAGCGAGCTGATGTATCATCTATAGAGACTCGCAAAATGTCTAGATATACTAATTGGTGTTTATAATACAAGCGCATTTAAGAGATCAAATATATAAATCGACAGCAAATTGTATCTATAAATACCCTGATCTAGACTGGATTAGTTATTTATGTTATACAACTTTTTTTTAAAATATATATATATATATATAACGAGGCGTTGCTTGTCGTACAACTTAAAGCATTCCGTTAAATCGAATAAAATCAAAAGTACGAAACAACAGAAAGAAAAAGATAACTCCAGTAATTAATGGAGGGTTCAATAAGTTTCTGTAAAGTAGTCCAATTTCAAAACCCCCTCTGTGTTTGCTAAAATCTCCATATACTCCTGTCAAAGCCCTGTTTACGGCAAGAATTGTTTTTTTTTTTTTTTAAACCGGAAACAGCCGCAAGGTTCCACTCAGGGACACTTTTGGTCTAATAAGAAAACACGCGCGGTTGACTTCTGGCCACTTCTGAATTCCCATAATGGCCTCCGAAACCGGTCAATAAAAACAAAAAAGAAGTAAACAAAAGAGAGAGAGAAAAAGAAAAAGAATTAGAGGATTATATCATCCTCCACTCAAAAGAATTTCAATGAGTGTAAGAACTAAAACAAAACCGACAGAAACACACTCTTGTTCACCCGAAGATAAATAGCTCCGACTCTCAAAAACAGGTTCACCCAAGTACCTGAGTCTGAGACACGCCGCGCAACGAAATCGTAATCGTAATCACGACTCGAGATTTTTGTCCGCTCCTGTTGCCCTGTTTTCCTGTTGAAACACGCACACAAAATATCACGAATCAAAGTGAACAGAATTTGAACGAAGAATTACCCGATCTTATCTTCTCAAGTTCCTCCTCTTTTCAACTTTACCATCCCTTTTTAGTTTCTTATTAGACAAGTTTCTCGTCCTTTTGAAGAGATGTCCTTCCTTAACACGATCAGGGGGTTCGGCCGCTCAACGAAGAAAACAAAGAAGGATTATGAACCGCAAAGTATCCTATACCAAAACCCAAGTGGATCGACACTGCCCCTTCGAAGACCACAGGCTTCTGGCCGTGTTTCGCCCACCAAACAGCGTGCGTCGGTGATTCAGTTTGCCCCTCTGTCGCCAACGAAAAGCTCAAGACAGCTTCGGTCCCGTCTGCCACAAAGAAAAACTACTAGCACCGACCAGGGTGCTGAGGAACTCCCTCTTTTCCTTTGCCAACCATTTGTTAATACTGCATTGGTCAAAGGTTCTTTTAAGTCGATCGTGCAGCTCCCTAAGTATGTCGACTATGGCGAGTGGCTCGCGCTTAATATATTCGAAATGTATGGCAATCTAAATCAGTTCTACGGTGTGATTTCTGAATATGTTACCCCTGAACAGTATCCTACAATGAATGCAGGTCCTGATACAAACTATATGTGGAAAGATACACATGGACAGGCGGTAAATCTCCCCGCATGCCAATACATTGACTATGTTTTAACATGGATCTCAAATAAACTTAATGACCAGACGGTATTCCCCACTAGAAACGGTGGTGCATTCCCTCCCACATTGGTGAAAGACTGTAAAAACATCGCCAGGCAGATGTTTAGAATCTTCGCTCACATTTACCATAACCAATTCGATAAATTCGTCCATTTGTCCCTAGAAGCTCACTGGAACTCATTTTTTGCCCACTTCATCAGTATGTGCAAAGAGTTCAACTTGGTCGAGCGGACAGAACTTGCACCTTTATTGCCCTTGATAGAAAACTTTGAACAACAAGGTAAGATTATTTAATCCCTCCTCCTCTCGATTTTTTTTTCTTTTTGTAATTGAAGTCCCAAGTGATATCCGTTATATTTTGCTATGTACAGTTAATATTTGCATGTTTTCTATATCAAGCCCGAGAATCCTGTCGTGACATTTCTCGTTAAGCCTCATGCATTTTTGCCCAAAAATGGCCTATGAGAAGAAATATGGTGAGTCGTTGACAACCTGAACATCCAAAGATCCTCTCTCTGGGATTTCCGGAAATTTCAAAGGCGCTAAGACTTGAATGGCCTTGCGTGTCGCTGTCGTTACTGCAAAGTCAGCGACGTTGTAGCCCTCAGTGACGCTCACGGTGGTCACCATCTCTTGTCCCAATTTTCTCTTGGTAGCATCTGGTGATTGCAAAAGTTCTTGTCTCTTTCTCTCGATAAATATCTCATCGCCCACGGTGAGAGCGCGTTTCAAGTCCTTTACGATATCTTTTCTGACTTTTTTGATCTTTAAAGCAAGCTCGTGGTCTCCAGGGATATGTACCACATGTAAGAATCCGTTGTATCTCTTCTCGAACTCATCACGGAGCTTGAAGATTAAATTCTCTTCGTGTAGTTTGACAAATTGTTTACGAATGTTCACATTCATGGCATCCACATTGCTGGCATGTGTCCAATAAGAGTCGTGAACAGAAGCAAAACTCAAGCCTTGCTCTCCGCAAGCACCAGCTGTCATAAGCATGTGTGTAGCATCAAGAGAATGAATAAAGTTGGGCGGGAATGCCGTCAGCTGCTTTCTGGCATCAACCTGTGTAGCACCAAAAGGATCTGAAATAGAGATATCCTGCAAATTTGTAGAAACAACCTGGTTTTTGGTTGCTCTATATGGTTGGACACATGGCAATCCAAGCGGGGTTGTCCAAATCACGGAAGATAAATGGTTAGGGGTGGTCGCACTTTTGAGATTCTTCTCCTCGGAATCAATACGTACTGATTTTGAAATCCGCTTGGCAGATTCACCCAACCAATCTTGAATCAAATGAGCACCTTCGAACAACTCTCTAACAGAAGCAAATACCAAGCCAGTAAGATAACGTGCGTATCTTTGCAACAACATGTAATCGTCTTTGCCGAAAAGAATACCAAGTTGCTTTTCGATTTGGGCAATGGCACCCACAAAGGTCACACCATACACATTTGTCATCACAGTTTGCTTCACAACCTTTCTTGAAATTTTTCCTTTCAAAAATATGGCATCTTCATTTCCAGCCGCAGCATCAGTTTCCAAACGCTTTTCAACAAGGCCAGCAACGAATTTGTAAACATCTTGTGGTCTGTCTGAAGGAACCAAATTCACCTGTCTTGCACCCTCGACATCACCTCCTAACGCTGCATAATGTTGGAGTCCGTTACAAGTTCCATCTTGATGCACAGGAATGTGCGAAACAAACAGTTTAGGGTCATCAAGCTTGTATGCCTCGTTCAACTCGAAACAAACACTCAAAACCTGCCAAGGCTTATCTGCCTTTGACCACCATTCTTCATGTGCAATCGGGTCCTCTGCCACTTTGCAAATGTGCTCCAAGTTATCATCCACAAACTTCACTCTCTCTTCCAAAGAAGCTTTATCGAAACCAAACAAGTTAGCCATGTGGATTTTAAGCCATCTTAACCCACGGTCACCGAGTTCAGCACCTTCCCAAAATACAAATAATGATCTAATCAAGTCACTTCCAAGATGGTTGAGATGGGGAGGTAATGGGTATGCTCTACCACGAAAATCGACATTGTGTGGAAAGTACATTTTCTCTCCAACGTAAGCTCTAGCAATTTCCAATTTATAGTTGGTACTACATCTTTCAGATCTGAAAGATGCGGCCTGGTTAAGGATATGACGGATTTTCTTGGCATGCAAAACCTTTTCAAGAGGCTCTGCATTGAATGGCAATGGTGGCGGGACTTCGGGATCTTCAACAATAGGAGGAATGTCTAAGAACTCTTTTCCGGTATTCCAGTAATGTGAGATCACCTCAAGAACTTTGCCATTAACACTCCAAGGAGTTTTTCCCAAGACGTTTAATCCTTTGTATACTTCATCCAAGTTACCGCTCTCCGAAGCAGCCTTGACATAAGCAGTCGTCTCAACAGAATCCTTAATTCTGACAAGCGAGCTGGGTGTAAACCGATAACCCCCAGAATTATGACTTGTCCAATCAATAGGGGGGATCAACATGGGTAGAAGCTGGGGCTGAACGGCATTCATTGATGTGCTACTTGCAAGTTGCCCCACTAATTTCTTGTGCAATTTGATCACACCCAATTTCTGGCCGTGCACAAATTGATGAGTGTGGTGGAAAGCTGGCTGAATACCTTCAACCTTTTCGCCTGAAGCTGGGTCAATTCCTGTAACAGATACTTTGGCCACATGCAACAAAAAACTCGTAAGAACAGACCCAAGCTTCGCATAAACTGGATAGTCCCAGTCTTGATCCATAGCATTGGAAGCCTTCGTGTTTTTTGCACTGATAAGTCTCCTCCACTGTTGAAAAGATTTGTTCTTCTGCAACCTCCGATTTTCTGCTTTGATCAAAAGCTGCGAACGATATTCTAGTTCAACGGCTTTGCCCACAGAAATGACTGCTCTAGCTGTTCTCATTCCATCAACAACTCCACCAGTTGAATTCAACTTCAACAACTCCAAAACTGTCAAGACTGTTAACTTTTTAGGCGGGATCAAAACTAAAAATGGTGCATAAAATGACCGATCCTTCATTTGTCTTCTCTCCTCGGTGCTCAAATCCTTTGTGGAAATCTCATTTGCTAAAAGCTGACAGCACAAAGATACTTCTTCTTGGACAAGTGGAAGCATGTCTTGGTACCAAAGGTACAATTGGGCATTCAAGTTTTTATTCACTTTCATCCCACCTCTTTTCTTCATTTCCTCAAACTCGAATTTCCATTTCTCACGTGCACCATCAATACCTTTGCTTTCCAACTCGCGTTGTCTTTTGGCATTGTATAAGTCAAGAGCATCCGAAAATTTCTTTTTGTCCTCGGGTTTCTTTAAGGACTTGTAGATTTCATGAAAGTTTCTTCTCTTGCCGTCACTGAGATTATGCAAAAGGTGGTGAGAGCTCTCATCATTCAAGTCCAGAATTATGTTTTGTATATCCAAGCCATCATTGCTTTGCAATCCAAGAAGAGTGTGTCTGATGACTTTCATCCCAAATGAATCAACAGACACAAGTTTTGCAGCATCTTTATCAAGAGTTGGGGCCTGGGTTGCTTCGTCTTTAAAGTAATCGGGGGTTTCAGCGTCCTCTGCAGCTTCCCCCAGTGAGTTTCTCACTTCGTTGTAGAGGCCACGGAGATCCTGAGGCACTTCTGATGGTCTGATTGCTGGATCTTTGAAAATGATGGCAAGATCGCTTGGCGGAATCAAATCTATGTGAGACAAGACTCTTTTCGTGAGTCTGGAAGTTCTCAATGTTTCGGAAATAATCTTCATGTAATTTCCATCCTCGCGCAATACCTTGTATAATAAGATTGCGTAGCTTCGGTCATTTGGTTCAACTCGAAATTTCAGGCACTGTCTATTGAGAAAATCATTCGTTTCCTTGAAATTGGTTGACTCGTCCGTAGCAAGAGTCTCCAAATACTTGTTCACCAAAGCAAGTAGTTGTCTTGGTCCTTCCAAAAGTGGGTTTAAAGCCAGTAAGATATTTTCTGCTCGTGAATAGTTCTTACTCGCAAGAAGTGCCTCGAGCAATGATTGCAAGTGGACAACATCCTTCGCAAAAGGCGACCTTGTGACTGGGTCGTAAGATGAAGACCATGATTCCCGGGCCTTTTGCTGGGGTGTGATATGCAGAACCTTCGATTCACTGATTTCATTGAATGGTTTTATCGAAAACTTGGGAGATGCTGATGAATCATCCCGTGAATTTTGAAGTTCCTCCACCAAAGATGGAAGAAGAGATATTTCTTTGTCATTCAGAAAGAAAGCAGCGGAATCTGTATTTTTAGATATTGTGGATGTGCTGGCCGTTCGAATTCCGTGGAGAGAAAGCTTTTGGCTTCTCTTTAATGAATGCAAAAGCAGGATTCGGTGTGAGGGTATCCGAATCATTATGGTGATACGGCTCTGGAAAGTGATGGGGCTGAACGATTGTACTGTTAGAATAAGATAGGTCTTTGTTTCGCAGAAACTTTTTCAATACTCTATTAGAATCGTAGAGTTATATTTCCTATATGTCCCAATATATGACTTTTCAACAGCTCGTTTTTTTTTATTTCCTAACCTCGACTATTTCGTGTTGCGATACAATTTCGGTTCACGCAAGATTTTCCACTCGTAAGATGGCGAAAAGCTCAAGATGCGAGAAGAGCATTTTGTATTCCTGCATGTGAGTTGGTTTTCTTTTTGCTTTCTTTTTCTATTTTCTGCATCACTCGCACGTACTCGCATAGTTCCGTGGAGACCTCCGAATATCGCACCGACTGTCCAAAGTCTAAACTCTGGGACTGAGTCTTGCCCACACCCCACCAGCAATTTTTGGTTGCTGTAACTTTCAACTTGTCAAATGCAAGCAAACACTTAAAAGCTATATCGAATTCCGATATACGAGTGAAGAAAAGAGAAATGTATGAAGAATGATGAAGTCAAAGGGAGGGTTTCATATATGTTCTTCGCTAGCAACCAGCATGGTAAGTATGGATATGAGTGAGTACAATCACAACGAATCCTCATTTAGCATTACTGCCTCAAGATGCAATGTGCAATTTTTCTAAAGAACTGTCTCACCATTGTATGTCCAACCACCAAATTGCTTTTGAACCGATTCACTGAGAAAGTCGTCAACAACGGAATCCTGAGGACGCTCGTTTGTGAAGTCCTGGTCGAAATTGGAAGTATCCAAAAATCCATTCACAGTAGGTTTGAAGGGAGGTGCATATCCTTTATCCAATAACTTTTTCCAGTCGATATTCTGGAAGAATGGATGGCTCTTGATGGTAGGCGCATCGCTCAATCTTTTGGAAGGATCTTTTTGCAACAATTTAGTTAATAGATCTTCTGCGTCGGTACCACTCAAGAAACTAGGGAACTTGAGGGGGTTCTGCAAGATCTTCTTGTACATTGTGGAAACATCATCATCATAAAATGGGGGCAACCCAGTCAACATCTCGTAAAGAAGAGTACCGAGAGTCCACCAATCGACGCTTCTGGTATAGCCTTGATTTAAAAGCAACTCTGGAGCCAAGTACTCTGGGGTACCACAGAATGTGTTTGTTTTGTCGTCATTTGTCATGTTGAGCTTGCACAAACCAAAGTCACAGAGGGCGATATGACCCTGGTAATCAATCAAGATATTCTCCGGTTTCAAGTCTCTGTAAATAACATCCAAATCATGTAAACTCTCGAGAGCTGTAAGCAATTCGGCAATGTAGAATCTAGATCTGTCCAAGGAAAATTTCCCAGACTTTTGGAGGTGGTAGAATAACTCACCTCCATTAATGAATGATAAAACAAGGTAGAGCTTTTCTGGTGACTGAAAGGAAAATTTGAGGGGAACAATGAATGGGTTATTTATGCGAGCCAAGACCGTGCGCTCTGCAAGTGTGTGTGTCACCTCCATGCGTGAAACAATATGCTGTTTTCTCAAGGTCTTTAAGGCATAAATTTGCTTGGTATCCTTTTTCATGACTTGCATCACTTTTCCAAACGATCCCTTTCCAATGACTTTAAGCAAATCAAAATCCTCGATGGAAAGATGGGCCTTGAGCTGGGGCTTGAAATCGATGCTTAAAGAAATATCGCCCATCTCCTCGAGAGCGTCCAAATTTGTCTTGAATTTGAGAAACTCGTGATCGATAAGACGAATAGCTTTCGTATGGCACCTTAAATTTAAAGGTAATTTAATCAGACCGATTTGCAAGTCCCCAAATGTGTTGGAGCTGCTGACAGTAAACATATCAATCTTCTCCTGCCTCTCCTGAGTAGGTACCAACCGGTTGGGCAATCGGAGATAAAGATTGATATTCAAGAAGTTTGCACTGGTCTGCGAGTGTGCCACCATCTTGGTCACGTCAAATGTCATTACCCGATCCCATTGACACGAGTCCACGCTTCCCTTGCGCGACTCAACCATAATCATATTATTATCGAACTCCACTGTCATGAAAAGAAGAGGCTTGACAGTACGCTCTCCCGTACTATTGGGTATATTTATGTTGGATGGAATGAGCGACGCTGCAAGTGTGCCTGGTAAAAGTTCGGGCACTGAAGAGTCTGCTGAGTGTGTACCCGTGCCAGTATCCAGCAGCTCTGTTTTCGACAATTCCGCAAGGCGTTTGGTCAATAATGCCGACACATTAGCGTCGTTGGTATTTTGTGCAAGTGCCTGGAGAATTTGTTTGTCATTTTTTATGTTGATCGGGAGCTTGACGCTTTGTGAACGGTATATCTTAACGATAAGAACACCCGGATTCGACGCCATCACCGTGGGAGGGTGAGGGTTTTCTGAAAAGGATTTTTTCTGGTTCAGCAACTGCGGCGTGAGTGGAGAGGAGGAAACATCTGCAGTAGATTGACTTTCAGTTTCTGCAAGCGAAAGTTTTTGGAAATCAGGCACGGGCGACGATGCCAGAGTTGAATGATTCGACAGCTTGCTGGCCACGTGATTATCCGAGGACAGAGCCACGGGTTTAGCAGGTTCTTTTTCTGAAGAGCCGAATTTGAATTTATTTTTAAACTTGAGCATTTTCGCAAAAAAAGAGAAAAATTCGCTGGATTTGTAAGCTGAAGGTTTTAATGTTGACCAACTTTTAGCTGTTTTGGCTATACGAAAGATAACGGGGCGTTGATGGTGAGGGCCCAGAGAGGTTTGGGTGCACGTTGCGTACAGTGCGCTTCTGCCCCATGAAAATAACAGTTGCGTCATTTTGAAGTAAGTAGTACAGTACTTAGTCTGCTGAGTACACACGTCTTTACCTTAACAGGACAGGACTTTGTTGTATTTTTTAAGATATTTGTATTAGGCAATTTGTTTCTGGGATTCTTTTTACAATAGGATATTCTTTACTTAAATATTTTGATAGTATATTTAAAATTTGTTTGCAGAAAATTGAAGAATGTGAAGCTGCATATATTTTTCTTATTTACAATTAATTTCGTGTCAAGCTGCCAAACAAAAGAATCAAAATAGGGACATTGAAAAAGTAAAGTGATTTCATCAAATTTCTTCACAGGGTAAAATTTTTATGGTATACCCTACTTGTATTTTTTTCTGTTCATTTTTCTCTGCTGAGATTACCGTCAAAGTCAATTACGTTTTTGAGGTTAGACGTAAAATGATCATCTTCGCAGCTTCAGTACCCGGGGAGATCTGAAAACATAATTTTATTGATTGGAGTTTATTGTAAATGTACAACTGTTTAATATTCAAACGCCAAATTTCAATATTTTCTTGTTTTGTAATATATCGCCATGGATTGCTCTTGTCAAATGACCATCAAATTATGAGGATTTAATATACATATCAGTGGTGCTAATTTCCCTACTCAACATATCTACTGCTGCGATTGTCCGAATTTGCGGTTTATACATTCCTTGATGTTGGAAAAGAGGATTTCTATGAAAATAAGCAATGCTAAATTTAAGTTTTACCAACCTCTTGTAACTTTTCTTACTAAAAAGACAGGATTGAAATAAAATATCTGGATTGTGTATTTTAAACATCATGCATCATACACAAGTTACGGTACAACTATACAATAGTCGAACAGTGACTCCAAAATTGACACCCTTAAGTGTTTTCTATTTCAATGCCATGAAGAGGTTGTAGATGATATAACTAATCTTGATTATTTTCGACAAACGCTGCAAAATAAATCAATGACCATGACTCTAGATTTTGAGTAGGATCTTTGTTGTGCAAGTAGGTCGAGTGATTTTTGCCTCTGGTTCCACTCATATTAAAATGAAACAGGAAATGCACTGTCAAAATAGAAGATTCAATGAGAACGTAGGTGAATAAATTAAAAGAAATAAAAAACCAATCATCAAAATGATTAGTGTGAAGAAATAAAACACGAAAAAAAATCCCGCTGTTGACTTGTCTGCCGGCTTCCATGCCTTAGAAAAAATTCACGAGAGTTTCTGAGAATATTGCGTGGGGCCCGGTCCAGGCCAAAACCTACGCGTATTGAGGGAAAGACAAAGATGGCCAAGAGATTACCGATAAGCAGAGCCTTACAGTCCATACAGGGCGCCTTTTAGACAGGAGGAAACCATAAATAAGAAGCAAAGCAAAGCAAGAAAAAAAAAACAATCAGAAAGACAATGGGGTTCTTGTTCAAACTTCTGGTTAATGCCAAAAATAAGCACAGGGCCCGAAATATGTTACGGCGCGCCGGCTGGGCGACTCGCGTCACCTCTCAAGCGCGCAATGGAAATGGGACCTCGCTGCAGCGTGAAGGCGTATAGGGGTCGCCCTAACATTCCAGACTCACAGCAATTGAAATACGTGCTGAAATATACTTGGCCAGAGGCTTTCTTTGAATGTTGTTCCAATATATTAATGAAGGATCTTGAACTCACAAATAATTTCGAAAACGCTGATAGGTCTTGACTGATTTTTTCACAGAATTTCGGATCTCGAGTGAACACTTAACATCCCTTCAAGGGTAAGACATCGCAAAAAAGTAAACAAGAAAAGATAAGAAATTAGCGGTGAGGCAGCTCAACGGGTTGTGTGTGTTTGTATGTTTTCACAGTAGGTGCGAGGGACATCAGGCACCATTTAACCATTTGCTCTACTCACAGAAAATACACAAAATGACCAGACTACTCCTTTGGGAAAGCTCATTCCGTCGTTCACAATTGATCGTTGATCTGTGTAGTGAACATACAAACCTGATATAGTTTTTTCGTAAATTTTGTGACTTCATTTGTTGCAAACATTAAATAGAATGTCTTAAGCATTCTCGCTAGGTACATCGTCCCCTTCGGGCCTTTTGACTGAGACAGAAGAGATTAGAGTCGCGTTAGCGGGCATCCACGCAAAGGTTGTTGCTGAGTCCTGCACAACGCGCTAGTGTGATGGCGCAGTGTTTGTTTACCTGAACGAAATATTCCTGTACAATATGCGAAAGAAAACAGTCGTTGGACTAACGGCAGCCCGGAAACTCTCCCACGGGCAGTACACGTCTGTGCAATCTTTATTTTTTTTTTTTTTTTTTGATTTACGTGCTCGAACCTCTGCCACCTGGGATCAAGATTCGTTACACCGTGATACTACTTACATCCGTGTTTGTTTCTTTATTGTGTGTTTTTTTAAGCTGATTCATTCATTCTTTTATTGCTGTCACAGTTCGGAAACAGACACTCTCCAAAGACACCTCAGTTAAGAAACTATTGTCGCACTTCCTTGGTTTCTCATTTGGATCTGCCTGCTCGAAATCAAAGCACAACATTCTCACCCACGTTCATTCATTTCTTGCTTTGACAGGCAGAGCATCACAACAACTTGTCGGATACAAACTAAAAGAGTACTTTACGCTATATTTCTACAAGATTTTTTGATTTCGCCAATCACCGCTCAATTTCTTCCGGATATACTTCTTTTGTTTCCATCAAAAAAGGCTTTGCAGAAGGAACCTGCTTATTTTTCTGACCACTTTTTTTTGAAGTTTCAAATAGCCCGCTTTTAAGGAGAAATATTTTGGAAAAGATGGCAACTGTGGTCCAGCATACTTCGGCCAACATTCTTGATACGGCATCGCTGCCGAAAAATGTTGACAAAGTAGTCGAGTCTGTGACAAATGCCACGAAGAGATTGTCGCAGATCTCCACAAACACAAACTCTTCTGCAAAGAAAAGACGGGCCCAAAACAAAATTGGTCCATGGAAACTTGGCCGTACACTAGGACGGGGCTCGACGGGCCGTGTTCGTTTAGCTAAAAATGTCCACACTGGAAAGTTAGCTGCAGTTAAGATCGTTCCTAAACTGAACTTCAAGAAGCTTGAAAACCCGAAGTACAGAAACCATGATGCCACTCGTCTCCCTTATGGTATTGAGCGTGAGATCATCATAATGAAACTTATTTCTCACCCGAACATCATGGGCTTATATGACGTGTGGGAAAACAAGAATGATCTTTATCTCATATTGGAGTACATCGAGGGTGGAGAATTGTTTGACTATCTCATAAAAAAGGGGAAGTTACTGGAGCATGAGGCTATCATTTACTTCAAACAAATCATTCATGGTATTGGATACTTGCACCAATTCAATATCTGTCACCGTGACTTGAAACCAGAAAATTTGTTGCTAGATTTCAATAAGAACATTAAGATCGCAGACTTTGGAATGGCAGCATTAGAGGTTGACAAAAAACTCTTGGAAACTTCCTGTGGTTCTCCTCATTATGCCTCCCCTGAAATTGTCGCTGGAAAAAACTACCATGGTGCTCCATCCGATATCTGGTCATGCGGTATCATTTTGTTTGCACTTCTTACTGGCCATCTACCGTTCGATGACGAAAACATCCGTAGATTGCTTATGAAGGTTCAAAACGGAAAATTTATCATGCCCAAGGAAATTTCGTGGGAGGCAAAAGATCTCATTTCGAGAATGTTGCAAGTCAACCCCAGAGACCGGATCTCGATCGAGAACATTCTTGCCCATCCTCTCTTGAAGAAATACCCCGACCCACCGACATCGTCTATGGATGACAGATTGGTTTCTCTGTCTAGCATAAAACATATCTCTTCTGTGGATGAGATCGACAAGGAGATTTTGAGAAATTTGTGCATTCTTTTCCACAATTGCCCCGAAGAGCAAGTTCTGCGGCGCTTATTGTCTCCGAAGACTAACCCGGAGAAGATGTTTTACTATTTGCTCATGAAGTATCGGGATACTCACGCATTTAATTCGAGTACTACAAATTACATTGATGATGATTCAGATTTGACTGCCTCGGAATCTAAGCACACTCTTCCTAAATCGTCTTCCGCGACAAAGTCGGTCAAGAGTGCACCCAGATCGACTTCTTCAAATTCTGTTCACAGCAAGAAGAAAGTTCTTGGAAACATCACAAATTCTTCGTTCACTGCCTCTAATTCTTCTAAAAGAATTACTACTCGCAAGAATAGTGTGATATCCAGGACTACTTCTACTGTCGCATTAAGAGGAAAACTCAGCCGGCCTGCCCTGAGTAATCAGCTCCACTTGGTGAAGTCAAGGGAAAACAAGCCTATAACCCGTAAATTAACACCTGGATTCATTGATGTACCTGATGTTGATGTGCCAGATGTTGACGAAATTGAAATACCAGAGGTGGAAGATATGGATGCAGATAAGGAAAACGTTCCACAAAATGGTACAATCATGAACTTCCAAAAGATTTGCCAAGACTTATTTGATTCTGAATTGAAGACTCAATCGGTGATGAATTTGCAGCGGGAAAAAATGAAGCGAGACCTTAGTCGTGACAAATCGAAGATTCTCAATAGTCACTTGAGCAAGGCTTCATTGAATCTCTCTGCAGTGAATGAGGCTAGTTTTATAAGCTCTACTAGGCTTGAACAAAGTGAGGCTTCATTGAACAAATTGTCTAGCCAGTCCCCAAATAAGAAGCAAAATTTCAGCACATCCTCAACAGCCGCCAATGATCTCAATGAAGAGAAAAAGAGACAGTCCAGACTACTTTACGAGAAGCTGAAGGAAGCGTCCCAAAAGATTTCCCAGATTAATTCTTCCAGAAATGTATCTCTCCCAGCACCAACTTCGTCTCTAGATCCAAGAATTGGAACGAATGCTTTGTTAAGAGCTAGGACGCTCAACTATAATTCTAAGGCTGGAAACTTGACGACAGACAAGAACAACAAGGTTTTGCAAAAACTTGGAATCAATCTTAGCACTCCTGCCTCCCCAAACCCGTCTTTATCTCGTTCGAGCTCTGTGATCAAGACTTCTACTTCAAGAAACTTAGCAGGCCTTCTTCAAGAAACGGAACAGCCTGAATTGGCCGAAGGAAAATCAGACACTAGTGCAAAGATTGAAGCCAAACTGCTGGACAAGAAAGCTTCGATGCTTTCCAAATCAGAGACACAGCAAAACATGTACCGATCTATGCTTAACGTGATCAACGAAAAGACACCAGCATCTTCAAACAAGGAAAAAACACATGAACATGCTGATCAAGGTACTGGGGGTCCATCGTCGAAGAGAGCGAATCGTCAATCCTTAATCCCACACCCAAGGTTTTCGAAGATATCTTTTAATGGTTTACTTGAGTCCAATCCGGAAAGCACGAATATGATGATAATGCAAAGCACTTTGAGCTCGGGAACAGTGAAGAAAAAGGGCGCAAGAAAGTCTCTCTCAACGAAGCAGGGATTTGGACAAATACAAAGGTCAAATTCTAAAGAATTCCCTGGATTGGGTCTTAAGTTGAAAGATGCGGGATCCCAGAACCCTTTGAACTTGAATAATCAGGAAGATCCAAAAACTTTTGTTTCCCTTGGATCCATGGAGTACACACGATCTGTGAATGGATCTACATTGGAGAAGAATGCCATCACTCTAGAAGATAGTGCATCATCTGAAGAGTCAATGATGTCGGAGGATTTCAATCTTAGTGACAAGTTGATTAACATGAACCAGACTTTCAATCCAGCAGAAGATGCAGATATCTCGGAACCAAATGGGATGACATCCTCTCATTACTCACTGTCTCGTATTCTCGATAAGTGTACCAAAGACTTTTCACAACAGGAGGCTGAAGGTCGTCCTGACAAATCCAGAGATACTCTTATCGGAGAGGAAGTCACCAACTCCATCAGCTCTATGTACAAATCGTATGAAACTTTGTATCAGAGAGACAAGGGAAATACTACTGCACATACAAACATGATGCTTGACCAGTCCTACCAGTCCAGAAAGTCTTCTTTTACTGCGCCGGGTGGTAATGTGAACATTCTAGATACATCTACCCTAGACGAGCAATCACACTACTTTCAATCATCCCAGAATACTTCTCTTCACAGCAGAGAGGATTCACTGATTGAATTTCACAATAATGCATCCATTGTTGTCGCTGGTGAACTAGCAGATGCATCCACTATAGTAAGGCTGAAGATTCAAGGCAGCGAAAACTCTTTGAGAAAATCTACTACTTCAACGCAGATTTTTAGTTCCATGAATGTTCATGCAAAGGTGGATTCGGTGGTCACTGAACCGAGCCGCCAGAGCACAGTTAAAACGATGAGAAAGTCAGCTCATAGCTTTGCATTGCAACTGGATAAACAACTTATCCTTGAAGAGCACAACTACAGGGACGAATTGAGCGATCAATCGCAAAATTCAGCTGCTTTAAAGAGAAAATTCAGCTTAAAGCCGAAGAGAGAAGCACCAAAGGCTCCAGAAAGTAAGGATGATAAAACCAAGGGACATAACAGGTTTTCGAGTATCACTATAAAATCGAATGACAAGCGCTTCTCTGCCACCGATTCGCCTAAGCAATCTGGGGCTGGTTGGTTCAAGAGATTTTTTATGTCTTTGACAAAGAATGGAACGAGAGAGGACACAGAGGTTAAAACTAAAAACGCCAGCAGTCGGGATGTTCAAATTATGGACACAAGTCTCTTATCACTGGAGCTCATGAGAATCATCAAGAACCAGATGAAAATGAAGGAGATTGAAGGGTCGGTTGCCAACGTGGATATCGATGAGGAATTTGCTTTGATAAGCGGTGTGATACCCTCAAGATACGTTAGAGGACGTAAGTTGCATTTCAAGATTGAGATCATCGACCTTATGAGGTCTTCCTCGCTTCACTTGTTTAGAGTGAAGGGCTCCAAGAGCGGGTTCCGCAACCTTTTTGATGTGGTTTCGTTCGTTATCAAACAAGAGGAAGAGGCCAACAACGTACGCACATCAACAGCATACAACTTTACTGGAGGAAGGGCTGCGTGATCGTCAAGAAGGAAAAAGTTCCGACACCAAAAGAAAAGATAAACCGAAAGTAATATATCTGTTTTAATTTATAAATTAATAAAATGCATTTTTATCAAGTAGTTCATGTTGCCATGGAAGTACATCTCACACCTTCGGCAGAAATGCGCATGTGCGGGAACGCATCGTACCAAGATTCTCGATTAATGCGGACAGCACTCGATAGTGCAAAACAGAGACAACGATACACGCAACAATTTTTTTTTTCAAATTGGTGAATCTAGTATTGATAACGGATAAAAACCCCGGGTGAATAAAACCCAAAATTTCTGAGGACTTTGAAGCGAAGCAGCAATAAATATACCAACCTGTGATGTCGGGGAATATCATTAGAGCTTTGAACTGGGATGTTGCCTACGAACAACGGTTTTTGGCAGTCAATCCACTCGGAGATGAAGTTACACTTTATCAGACAAACCACCAGGATCCGGGGATTGAGTCAAATGACTTACTCAAAATCCACTCTCACACTGGAGTAGAGCACATTCAGTGTATGGCGTACCTGAGAGCTCGTATAGGATGGACCGGGGTAGGCACCATGGATGGAAATGCTCACATCTTTGACATCACTCAAAATAACCTGGCAACAATTCAGCTCAAATCAAAGCACCACCGGCCATGTAATTCACTCAGTTTCAATGACCAGGCACTCGTGGCCGCGAGTTTCGATAAGTCACGGCAAGACAACTCATTGCAGGTATGGGACTTGAGCAAGCACGCACAAGTGTTTTCAGGTATCGAGGAGTACGATAATTCAAGGGTAATACGACCACAGGTTGGTTACTTGGCCAATGAGGCTACGTTGTCTACTTTATTTAATGCCAGTGATCCTTCTGGAATGTTACTCATGGCAGGAGGATATAAACTTTTGAGAGAATTTGATCTACGAGACCTGTCACCTACCCCTATATACCAGGTCGCGACAAAAAGCACAATGAAACTAGCCCAAGACACGTTTCAACCACATATGTTCTCATCAATGAGCGAAGATGGCTCAGTATCCATCTGGGATCGTAGGAAGTTGCTTGGTACTGGAAAAGGATCCGTGGTATCGGAATCACCTGCTTTATTTTTCCCAAAATTGATGAGTGACATGCTGAGACGAGGAAACATACCTTGCTTCCGCTACTCCACAATAAGACGTGGAGAGTTTGCCGCTGTCTTCAATGGAGACGTCATTCGGAGGTGGAACACAGGCTTGGTACCTAAAAGTAGCGATGAATTACTCCCTACATTCACATCAACATCTGGGGTCCTTGAAGGGCTAAAACAACAAAGCACGCAACTATATGACCCACGTGAGGACCTGATATTCGTATCTGCGGTCTTAGATTGCAAGACTGACCTACCACGCGTGATCTCTTTTGATTACTCGCCCGATACGTCCTCGCACACATCGACCAACTTTGTTTGTATGAGGGAAAAGGGCCTGGTTTTCCGCATGCCGGTTGTCGAGAGCGTCGAAGCCCTTAACTTCAACTCATGTAACGAGTTCTCTGTGGCTGGGCCCGAAGGAACACTCACAAGATTCCTCGAGTCTTCCATACCTTTAGAGCCCGTCCCACAAGCCGTTTTGAATTCTCGTATCCATGCAAACAATAATTTCAAGTCGCACCCAAACTTCTCTGAGGAAGGAATCTCCACTATTGGCGACGAAGAAAGCACAGAGCAACTCTCAAGTGTACGTCCACCTGGACCACAGAGCACATATACAGAGCGAGGACCAATACTGCAAAAACGTACCGAGGAGGAAGATATGTATATCCCACTTCGTCGTATTTTAGATCTCTCAGATGTTATGAAGAATGACGTTTGTTGTGCAATCAGACAAAGGGTGGAGTGTGGGTATGCCGTTGATAGTGAGCGGAACTTTTATGTCTTGGAACAAACAGAGGGTTCCGGAGCGTCATTGCTGTTGCGGAACACCTGGAAATGGATTTCATTGGCACAAAAGTCACTCTCTAAAGGTACCATGGTGAAAGAGGGGGTTGATTTGGGGTATGTTGGAGTGCTAGCAATGTGGAGAGGTGTGGATGAGCTTCGCGGCCAAAACCGAGCCAAACAGAACAAACCAGTTTCGGAGGAACTATTCGCTAATGCCGTGCGAGCAATCGTTGCTAGCAAAGGCGAGAAATCCTCAGGAATCAGTGTGTTTAACTCCAGTGAACTGCCGATGCAAAGAAAACTATCACTTATTGTAAGTGGGTGGTATCTTGCTACACATGAGTTTGATGCGAAGATTAATGACCTCGTCCGAAATGGACAAGTCGAGAAAGCTGCTGGGTGGGCGGTATTTCATGGCGATGTATCCAGGGCTATAGACATATTGTCGTCGTCTAAAAAGGAACGTCTTCAGCTCATGTCGACAGCCGTTGCCGGGTACATGGCCTATAAGGACTCGAATATCAACCTGCCCTGGAATGATCAATGCCGCAAACTTTCACTGGAACTTGATAATCCCTATTTAAGAGCCATTTTTGCGTTCATCGCTGACAATGATTGGTGGGATGTTTTGGATGAGCATAGTTTACCTTTGAGGGAAAGACTAGGCATTGCTATTCGATTCTTATCAGACAAAGATTTAAATGTATACCTTAATCGCGTTGCGGATGCTGTTGTGGCGAAAGGGGAGTTGGAGGGTCTTATTTTGACTGGGTTGACGCCTAGAGGAATTGATCTTTTGCAGTCATACGTGGACAGGACCTCGGATGTCCAGACAGCTGCATTGATCGCACAGTTTGCAGTTCCTAGGTATTTTAAAGACCAAAGAGTAGACCATTGGATAGACTGTTATCGCGAATTGCTCAACTCTTGGGGTTTCTTCAAACATCGGGCTAAGTTCGATGTGGCACGAACCAAGTCTTCTCGAAGCTCAAATGACGTGGTGACGATTCGCCCGGCGCCACGTCAAGTGTACTTGCAATGCAAGGTGTGCAAAAAGAACATGTCATCGGGTTCTTCGAAGAACGTGAAAGGCTCTACGAACACCTCAATTTTGATGAAACAGTTTAATCAAAGATTGAATCTTAAGGGTTCAGACAGTTACTTTAACCTGTGCCCTCACTGCGGGTCTCAATTACCCAGGTGTGCCATATGTCTTTTGACATTGGGAGGTCCAATATCCCAGGTAGCAGGTTCTAAATCGACGGATACGAACACGGGTTCCTTTCATGAGGAATTTGATAATAAGTTCAGTTTCTGTTTGAGCTGCAGTCATGGTTATCATGCACATCATGCAGAGGAGTGGTTCAGCAAACACTATGTATGTCCCGTTCCAGATTGCAACTGCAGATGCAACAGCAAATAAACATTTTTTATTTTTATTTTTGCGGAGCTACCCTAATTCAATAAGGAAGATTAGGTGATTTTCTTTGTATAGTCACAGTTGGTTTATTTATTTGTGAGTCTGATTTTGGTCCGTTCTCCAATAATATTTGGGTGCTGTAAAAACGGAAAATCATCATAGAGGAACACACCTAAGAAATGATGATTCGACTAAAGACTGCTACACCATGTTTTGGTAGCTGAACCCGTTCATTTCATATTGAAATCCCTAAATAGATACTTATAAGGTACCTGCATGCTTACTGTATCTTTTCTGTAATTTCTACTGTTAAATACTATCCAATGTTGGAAACAAAAAGGCCGTTTTGGGGATACGCCCTGTTTCCAAACATTCTTAGTCACTGGGAATCAAGAATATTTGAAGATTTAAGCTTTCAACATTATGAAGTTCGTTATTCCCATGATACTATTTATTTGAACTACTTGTTTAGTATTACTGCTGGGAAATTCTTCGCATGATGGCATATTATTGTCAAGTTGGAAAATGGCGATCGTAATATTCTGGCAAATCACCACTCGTATCGCGCTACGCGGTCTGAAGGCGTGGCGAAACGTGCCTGGCGAGGGCCAAGGTCACGTGCGATCCACGCTTAGTTGTTCAACCTCTCCCGCATGGGGTAAGTCGTCAACACAAAAGTGCTACCTGTCTCACATTTCTGAGTCCAAGACCAAAAAAAAAAAAAAAAAAACAGAAATAATTACTTTTAAACAACAGGCCCAACTGTCTTTCTGTGATACGAGTCAAAACTTCCATCGAGACTCCTCCTGTGATCCACTAAACTTCGTGGAGTTTCCAGTATCTACAGGGGTTTTTTTTCCATTCTGTCTAATCTTCCGAGTTTTTGTCTGCGACCGGCCTCGTCCATTCAAACCAACTGCGTCTCTTGCTTTTTGCGTAACGGATTCTTTCTGATTAGCAAATCTCGACCCAAAAACGCAAAAAGAACAAAAAAAAGGGGAATAAATCCAATTTTTTCCAAAGAGAAACTCCCAATTCCTAGTTTCTGTTTTCCTTACTTCATATCTTGCGACTCCCATCCTTTGTTTGGTATTCACAAGTTCTTAATATTCCAATTTGAGCATACAGGCGAAAATGCTGCAACTTCAAAACAACGTTCTTGGCGACATTAAAGTCAAGATTGACCGTGAAATCAAGCTTATCCAGGGCTTTCAGGCGGTCAAACGCAACACGACCAACCAAGAAGTCATTCAACGTTGTAACACGCAAATTCGGGAAACACAGTCAAATATCGACTATCTCCAGGAAACATTCGACAAGCTTCAAGTCAAAGCTTATGCGGAAGCTTCTACGGGCACTGTGGTACCAACCGTGGAGGATGACAAATCCCCAAGAAAAACACGTGTAACGTCAATGGTGGCCCCCTTGTACTCGCGTTTCGATCTTATCAAGTACGATTGCCCGTCGTTGGGTCATAAGATCCAATATATGCTTCAGCAGCTCCAGTTCAAGCTTCAAGTGGAAAATCAGTACCGTGCTGCCAATGAAAAGATATCCCACTTGTACTTGATGGATGGAGATAAGTCTTCTTCTAGTGCGGCTGAAGGTGGAAAGCTCGAGTCTGACCAACGTATCCAGATCTTAAATAGATCGTTGAAGAAATATCAAGGAATGTTTGTTGACGTGGCTGAAGTGAATCGTGATTTAGAAATTATGAACACTCCGAAATACGCGCGGAAACCGTTGACAGGTCGTCTCAATATCCAGATCACTTGCATCCGCGATGTGGATCACATTGCACTGCCTATGTTCAACAAAAAGTCCGAGTCGATAGTGGTTATTAAGATCGATGATGTCGAGAGGGCTAAAACAGCCGGATCCAGAAATAGTAAGTTCAACGAAGACTTTTCGCTCCAGGTGGATAAGGCACACGAGTTAGAGTTTACTGTCTATGACAAATCCGGAAACCAGCGTATTCCTGTTGCATTTACGTGGATTCTTCTTTCGGATATTGCAGAAGAGGTGCGTAAGAAGAAGGTTGCCAACGAGATGGGAAATGATGGTTGGATGCCTGCTTCCAGTATGACTGCCTACTCGCCGACGAGGCCTGCTTATGCTACCCAGGGAAGCTCTTATTCACTGCCAAATAATGCAATTACTGAAGGCGATTCACCAACAGACAAAGAACGCTCATTTGCAGATTCTACCAAGGCCACACTGGTGTCAGCATGGGTAAATCTAGAACCAGTTGGCCAAATATTGCTTAATCTCACATTCGAAAAACACAACAACGAAGGCCAATCTGCATTCATGGGTGCACTTGGTCGTCATGGTGCCATCAGACAAAAGAAAGAAGAGGTTTTTGAGCAACATGGACACCAGTTTGTCCAGAAGCAATTTTACAACATCATGTGTTGTGCTTTGTGTGGGGAATTCTTACGTTACACTGGATTTCAGTGTCAGGACTGTCGCTTCTTATGCCATAAAAAGTGCTATCAAAAAGTGGTTACTAAGTGCATTTCGAAATCCGGAACGACCTTTGAAGATGAGGCTAAATTCAATCATCGTATTCCTCATAGATTTGAGCCTGTACTGAACCGTGGAACGAAGTGGTGCTGTCACTGTGGTTACATCTTATCTTGGGGTAAGAAAAATGTTCGTAAGTGTTCTGAGTGTGGTGTGATGTGTCATACTCAATGTACCCATTTGGTGCCTGACTTTTGTGGAATGTCCATGGAAATGGCCAATAAGATCTTGACCACCATAAAATCCACGAACCCTTCCAAGCTGCAGTCAAAGCCGCAAGAAATCACTGTCCCTCAATTGCAACATTCTCCGAAAATGTCTCAAGCTCCTCAATTACCACAGGTAACGCAAGTGTCGCCGAAATTGAATGGTTTACCTAAGACCTCTTCACTTCAAAATATTGCAACCGCTCCAAAGTATTCCAATGAAGGAGTCGAGTCTAATGAACACCAGAATTCACCTCCCCATGTTCACCCTTACCATCAATTGCAACCCAAAACCCATCAAAATCAGCCCGCAGATGAACAGGATGATATTGAAAAGAAGTACAAATTACCAACGCAAACCAATATCCAATTGCAAGAGTCAGTTGAGTCACCTTACACCCAACATCAGTATCAGTCTAGGCGTCCTCCCCCGGAAAATGAAAGACCAACTGAACAAATCCTGGAGAATATAAGGCACTCACATCATGATTACACATTTTTATCTACCAAATCAGAGGACTTCGATACGGGTGCTATTCTGCAAAAAAACAAAGAAGCGGAAGTTGATTTACGTAATCTTGTGGAAGGGTCACAAAGCAAGATTGCTGCATTCGATAATTTCAATTACAATGATACTATTAATGATGCTCCAGAAATTAACGCACTTGAAAAGTCGCCTTTCGAAAACCGAATTCCAGATGGTCTGCCTCGTGCGAGTAGGTCAAAGCGGAGAAGAAGAAAAATCGGATTGGACGATTTCCAGTTCCTTGCCGTATTAGGCAAAGGAAATTTTGGGAAAGTTATGTTGGCCGAGTCCAGACAAACCGCAAAGCTTTGTGCTATCAAAGTGTTAAAGAAGGACTTTATTGTGGAAAACGAAGAAGCAGACAGTGTCAAATCAGAAAAACGTGTCTTTTTGACAGCCAATAAGGAAATGCACCCTTTCCTTTTGAACTTACATTGTTGTTTTCAAACGGAAAACCGTATTTATTTCGTCATGGAGTATGTGTCGGGGGGTGACTTGATGTGGCACATCCAGAAGAACCGGTTCTCGGCGAAGAGAGCCAAGTTCTACGCCTGTGAAGTTTTGTTAGCATTAAAGTACTTCCACGAGAATGGTATTGTCTACAGAGACTTGAAGTTGGATAATATCTTATTAACTACAAAGGGCCACATCAAGATTGCAGATTACGGTTTGTGTAAGGAGAATATGTGGCATAAGAGTACGACCGGAACCTTTTGTGGTACTCCAGAATTTATGGCTCCAGAAATCATTGGCGGGAAGCAATATGACAGATCTGTTGATTGGTGGGCTTTCGGTGTTCTAATGTTTCAAATGTTATTGTGCCAGAGTCCATTTAAGGGAGACGATGAAGATGATGTGTTTAATGCTATCGAGCATGATGATGTGAGATATCCAATTAACATGCCGCGTCAAACAGTTCTTATTTTGCAGGCTTTGTTGACCAAAGATCCAGAACAAAGACTAGGCAGTGGTCCGAGAGATGCTTTGGAGATCATGGAGCACCCATTCTTCCAGGATGTGAATTTCGATGATGTGTTGAACTTGCGTTTGGAACCACCATACCTTCCACAGGTTACCAGTGAGCATGACTACTCGAACTTTGATCAAGAGTTTACTTCGGAAACGCCAAGATTAACACCCGTGGATACTGTATTGACGTCTGAGATGCAAGAACAATTCCGTGGCTTCTCGCACATCGCAGATGATGCCCCTGTATGATGATACACCAAAAACAGAATACTATCTAATGATGATACATCGAAAAGCGAATACTATCTGATGATCCAAGTATGATAAAATAATGCTCGTCGTAAAAATTAAATGCAAATGGTCTATAAATATTCGGCTCATGTAGCCAGAGGTTACATAATAATGCAACAACCGGCCTTAGATTTCCGGGGTTTCTCGTTAAGAAGTGACCGTGTGCAACGGGAAGAGAAGCGTCTTAATTGGTCACTTTTCGATAAAGGAGCTCTAAAATCACTGAACTTATCTGTTAGGTCTTCGTGTACTGATGGTTCTGACAGAGCATCCCCCACGTCTGTGGCACTACTCCTCATGCTTGCCGAAGGCCGCGGCGAACGACTCTTCGGAAGGGTCCGTGCCTTACTGTGTAGTGTGGTTTGGTCGCCCTGACTTTTGAACTTGTGCATACTGGACTTCAACAAACTTGTTTCATTGGATTGGTTTAACTCTTCTATGGTGTGGTTTGGTTCTGTGGCAATATTTCGCATACAGAGCTTGTGTTCTTCTCTACGAAGTACCACGTCAACTAAAGGAGCAAATACGGCATCGACAGAGCCGTCATCATATAAATAGGCTTCCATAAACAGCAAGGCGCCACAGCTTTCCGCTAGTTCTTTGCCTTGGTTGGCCAGAACTTGGCCCATGTCACCAAAATCAGGTTTCAAACTCACAATGACACATGGCGGTAGTATCCCCCTAACCGATTCAATGCAATTTATTGTGTACTCAAGAGACTCGAAAGACTCTGAAGAGGCGGCCGAATAAGCAAAAACTATAGTTTGTGCATTGTTTACTTGATGTGCATTGTGCGTCAATAACGTATCCACACCAGCAGAGCTATCCAAAATGGAAATCTGTTTGTTGGCAGTAGAATCAAGAGGTCTCAGACCACATCGGCATGGCATCTCCACCGACTTATAGACAAGACAGTCAGACAGTTCAAAATTAGGCTCATCGTGAGTTCCCATGACATATTTTCGGAGCAATGTACTCTTTCCCACTCCCCTTTGTCCGATTAGGAGAATATCGAACTGGGAATTCATTGTGGCGATGCCATCAACTATGGTGTACATAATCTATTTGTGGAAGTGAGACAAGTGACGTAGTCTTATATATCTTTAATAAGAAGCTTGTTCTCCGACAGTGTATCCCAATGTTAATTTTAATATGAAATGAATAGACAGCTTTCAAATTTCGGAGAAATAATGGATAAAAAGGGTAAGAGTTGATTTCAAGCGCAAAAAATACCTGAATCAAAAAGCCACGAAGCGAGGAGTTTAGCGCGCATGTGGTCTTCGATGCATGCAAATAACGGCTTGTTTGCAGACCAGGTGGCAGAATATGGGGCCAGCCGAGATTTCAGGTACAGGAAACTTGGGGTTATTTTCCAAAGTTTAAATTTGATGTAGCAAGTTAAATTTAAGCTCAAGTGAAATGTTCTTACTTGAAAGATGAGGCACATCATGTACAAAATGTACCTTGAGAAAGAGGTAAAGACGTCCCCGGCTACGCTTTGCCACTAGTTGAGGTAATAGTTGAATCTCATAAACTGTTTTCCTAAGCACTTCCCGGGAAGGTTATGCAGCGTGACCTTACACGTAAGTGCCATTGCATGTCATAACAACTCTTCGCATTGCCGTGTGCACGTATGCAGCACCAGTTTGCCAGGATTGTCTCACCCCACAATAAGTGAACCCGCTACATTCAAGATAAGAACACAAGTCATTCATAGTGGCAGTAAATCATAAATAATTGATTTCATTAGTTGGTAGGCATATTTGGAATGGAAAACTAATTTTGTATGGTGTTTCAATACATATGAAGGGAAGGAGAAAATTTCCGCTCATCGCGCATTTGTGGCACCACCCCTTGTGAAAATCATCCCTAACCCACAACATGCAGTTTCGGTTAAACTTTCTCGGCTGTCGTGACTTCAGCCCCCAGCTCAAGAAGAATTGAGACATTTCTTGCATACGAGAACCGCAAAAATTGTAATGATTGGAACAATCAAATTATCCGTCGGTTTTTTGTGGGACGAAGATTAAAATGATGTGAAATATAGGCAGTTCGCGGAACTTGTCACGTTGTTTTTTTTCCAAGGCATTTGACTCTGTGAAAAATATTTTAACTAAATACTGAGAGTCAGAATGGAATGGTGGCGGCAAAACCATTACCTGAAGGAACCAAAAAAAAAAAAAAAAAAAAAAAAAAAAAAAAGAAATAAACAAATGAAGATTCTAGAAATGCAATTCCGCATTCCAAAAATTGATTTACGTGGAAGTCCGATCCGCGGCTTAAAACCATACATGTACTTTAATTTTCAATTAATCATATATAAAACTTTCGCCAACAGGTCATGAGAATGCGCCACCATTTGCATCCAAAATACAACTTAACCAATGTTTAGAGATTTTTTGAAGAAACTCAGCTTCAAAACTCATCGTCGGATTGTAAATACTCGGCATAGTCGTCAGCAGATGCAAATGTAGGCAAGGCCCGCAATTTAGCCTTCTTGTTTTTCTTGTCTTCACCTTCCAGCTTTCTCTTCTTGCCTTCTTCTGGAACAATGGCTTCTTCGTCGCTTCCGTTTTCATCTTCATCATTAAAACTGAAACCACCATCACTTTCTTCAGCCTCGCTGCCAACGGCTCCGTCTTCTTCACCAATGTCGCTCTCATCGTCGAATTCTGCAGCGTCATCGAAATCTCCGAATTCTTCATCGGGAATATCAGATGTGATACCTTCAGCTTCGCCCTCGTCATCCTCCAAATCACTCATGTCAGCAAAGTCTTCTTCGTCAAAATCGGATAATCCGTCGTCGTCAGAACCTTCCACTTCGGGCTTCAGCTTGACCAACGCATCCCAAACTTCGTCCTCTCCAAATTCCTCATCCTCTTCATTTTCATCACGGCTCTTTCTGCTCCGGATTTTCTTTTGATTATTAGTGAAATAGTCGTAGAAAAACTTCTCTTCGGGTCTCACTTGCTCGGCCTTTTTAGATAACCAATCAATGGTGTTCACAGGAATGTCGGACGACTTGACGTTAGTAGCTCTGACCAAGAGCGAACCCAGATGACCCCCTCCCAAGGGCTGCATAATAGACGAACCCTTCAAATTGTTCTTCTGTTTAGCATTCTTGTAAACGAATCTGTCCAAGAAATGAGCCAATGAGAAAAGACCCAAATCTGGTTTAGCTTGACTAGTACCTTCGATTAGAGAGGTTGCATAAATAGACACTGAGGGATGGTAGTGGTTGACAAACAGATAAATCTCCCATAAACTCGACTTCTGTGCATGAGCGAATTCTGGATCTCTCTTCTTCGGATCATATTCTTCCTTTGCGCCAGTGGTCTCTTCCTTCGCATTTGTAGTGAGATTTTCTGGTCTAGCAGCCTCGGCTTCCATTAACTCCAAGATTTGTGGATGAGTTTTGCTCAATTCCATAAGCAAGTAAAACATACCGGTAATGGCTCCAACATTGATCCAATGGCAACAGATCTGAAGAATTCTCTTGACGAAAGCCAATACTCTCGGGATGTTCCTGATATCATTCTTCAAAGACTTAAACAACAAATTCAAGTAGATACCCTGCTTGGAGGAATTGACCAATCTGGGGTCCATTAAAGACTCATAAAGAGTACGGTAGTACCGCGCAGAGTCTAAATCTTGATGTGTGATGATTTGATGCACTAAAACCAAAGCTTGAACAGAAGTGTTGAAGTTGGTAGAGTGTGTGATTTTGTATAATGTGTTCAAATGGTTCGAGTAAATTTCAGAAGGCAAGTCGGCGAATGGGAATGCACGGTTTAATCCCGTGAGAAGGGCGGAGAACATTTTTGCACTGCGTTCCTCAATGATTTCTTCCTCTGACTTCTCTTGAATTTTGACGGATTTTCCACCCTTCTTACCTTTCTTGAATGCTTTTCTATTGTTCTTTCTACCTCTTTCACTCTTTCCTAGGACTTTATCTCCGGCTTCGTCTTTCAAGGATGGGTCAGATTCAACAAGAATCTTCTCAAAAAGCGAGAAATATGTCTTAACCAACGAGTTAGCCAAATCAATATCTGCACGCAGCAAAATAGTTTGGTTAAGCGTCAAGATGGTGTAGTATTGGGAATGGTAGTCGTGGTTCTTCTGGAGCACCATATCCGTTACGGCATCTGTGACAATTTTCTTCATTGCGGGGTGTGCCTCTTCCAATTGAAGAATTTGGTAAGATGTCTTAGCAGCAACCTTGTTTTCAATATCACCGAGCTTGTTAACACCTAATCTAAGCAAGTTGGCTTCTTGTTCGGGCTTCGCTTTTAAAAGATCGAAGATGTGCAGAACAACGTTCATCCGGACGTGCAAGATGGGATCATGACTCAAAAATTCGAGCACTTGAATGAACTTGAAGTAACTCTTTTTCAAGTGGTCCTCAAAGTAGTACATGGCCAAAGTTTTAGCATCCGCGTTCTTGTTAAGTGCCTGTTTTGAGAAAGACAAGAGTTTCCTGTCTGGCAAAAGACCATTGAGAAACAAATCTTTCAATGCGTTAATTGCTTGTAATGCGGCTGTTCTAGACTTCTTCTCGCAGTAAGACAATAGCGTGTCGAAAGCCTTTAAGTTGTGTAAAGGTGCTTCTTGAACCAACAAAGTCAAAGCAGAGATTTTATCGTTCAATGTACCATCGGAAAGAATTTGCGATAAAAACCTTCTCTGGGAGTTTACAGAGGTGAACTCGCTCAAATATGTCTTGTTCTCGGAGTCCACCAAAGCCTTCGCCTTTTCAGTGAGTCTCTCCAATGCAAAACGATCCAACTTCTCTGCTTCTTCAATGGGTGGAGTTTCGATGTTGTACCAGTCGATTCTACACTCCAAGACAAGTTTTTCCGAGTTAACAGAGTTCAAATCAGTGACCTTATCAGATTTTCCATAATCCTTTCTCTTCTCCTTAGGCATTTCGGAAACGATAACGTCTGACTTTTCCTTTTGTGAGTCAACCACGGCATCCTTTTCACTTGATTTGGCGAGAGGAATGTCAACCTTCTTTGACGCTTTCTTCTTTTCCTCCTTTGCTGGTTTAACCACAGGCTCGTCGTCCTCACTGATCAGATCCTTGGCCTCTTCTTCTTCTTCTTCTTCTTCTTCTTGTTTCGCTGCTTCCTCTTCCACGATGTCGACTTCTCCGGAAAATCCTAAGCCATTCATGAATTTAGATAAATCAGAATTGAGATCCTTATCTATACCAGTGTTCTCACTTCCATGTACTTGTTCTTCCTCGTCGTCCACGCCTTCTACCAATTTCAAGTCTTCCTCGGTAGCACCCATGGCAAGAGCCTCCTGTTTAAGTACATCAAACTCGGTGGACCCGTTGCTCGACTCCAACGACTCCTTTGGTTTCTTTCCTGATTTAGCAGGCTTTTCGTCTTTTTTAGGCTTCTCCTTTTTGTCCTTCTTGCCTTTCTTGTCCAGTTTATGGTGTTTATCTTCTTTCGGGCCGCCCTTCAGTTTGTCTTTCTGGGAGTCCTCGGAAGACTTCTTTTTTCCATCTTTCACTTTTTCACCATGTTTCTTCGAAGTTCCAGTAGATCCACCAGAAAGCTTCGATGATATCTTATCTTTCAAAGCACTAATGCTCAAATTTGAACCGTCCATGCTTATGGGGTTTTAGATAGAGTATTACATTATTTGAAAAATAGAATGCGATGCCCATCACGTGAATATTTTGTCAGTTTAGTTCCGTCACGTGATCTTGTGCCCTTTTCGTGTGTGCGAATTTTATAGGGGGTGTTCAGTGTTCCCTGCCTAATAACCCCCATAATTTCTGATAAAATTTGAATAGACTTTGATATTTTGAGATGGGAATTTATTCGGGGAGAAGTTTGATCAATTTTTGAAAGAAATATCAGTTTAAGTATGTTTTTTAATTTATTTTTCATCCTCTGTCAAAAATACGAAAAAGCTTAGTCTATTTCAAATTCTTACTTAAGTATCTCAATTTGATATATTTTTAAAATATAAGTCTAAAATTTCAATCCAAAGTCGCTAATGAAAACTTCGGAATAATGATTTTTCGGGAGGCTTTAGTTTTTTTTTTCCCTCGATACTAGTAACAAAAGTTTTGAAAATTATATAAGAAGCCAAGTATTCAAACCTTTGATGGGATCTTGAATGGAACACGAGCAACCGAGTGTTTTCGTTCAGGTACGATGCAGGATCATGTGGTTTGGAACGCGGAAATGATATGCTAGTAGCGATAAGCCGTAATTTTACCATATTTTCTAAAGGAAAATAACACATTTTAGCATCATATCCTCATAGTTTTCTTTGCCTTGGGACAAACCAATCCAAATTTCCAAGCAACCTTCCCTCGTTTATCTTCCCTCGTTAATTCACGTATTGATAATTCATGACACACGACGTCTGGCCCAAGTTTAAGGCTCGGAACCTCTCTCACTCACTGCCGGAAAAAGAGGATTTGCCATGCCCGTACATCCTTTCAAGGAAACTTTTGGGCACCGGATCCTACGCCAATGTTTATGAGTGTAAAAATAGAGTCACCGGTTGCCATTATGCCGCAAAGCGGTTTAGTAAAAGACTCATTTATGGCAATGAGCTGATGCTTCAAAGAGAATTCCAGGTTCTCAAAAGTGTTCTGCGAGGCCATCCAAATATTCTTCTGATGATCGATCACTTCGAAACTTCTGGTTCATTCTATCTTGTAACAGATTTAGCCGCTG
This sequence comes from Metschnikowia sp. JCM 33374, assembly GCA_005406065.1. Lineage (NCBI taxonomy): Eukaryota > Fungi > Ascomycota > Pichiomycetes > Serinales > Metschnikowiaceae > Metschnikowia > Metschnikowia sp. JCM 33374. Next base: position 91,860 of record BIMT01000003.1, on the reverse strand, counting down.
GCGGAGAACTCTTTGAGAGAATCACCGAGGCCGCAGAAAAGAAGCTTAACGTACCCGAAACAACTAAGATTCTTTCAGTGTTGTTGTCTGCCATCAACCACTTGCATAGCAACAACATCGTGCACCGCGACGTCAAAGCTGAAAACATTTTATTTGCGTCAAAGAGCTCGAAAATTAGCCTGTTGCTTCTTGCTGACTTTGGCCAAGCAAGAATGCTCAGCCCTGGGGAGAAGGCTCAATCTGTCGATGGAACATTGAGCTATCTCGCGCCAGAAGTTTTATCTAAATGTGGCCACAGCTTTCCTGTGGATATGTGGGCTGTAGGGGTGTTGACATACTTCATGTTATGTGGCTACATGCCCTTTGATTGCGACTCTGATTCGGAGACCAAAGAATTGATTTCGAAGGCCGATTATGTCTTTGAACCTGAAGAATATTGGGCTGATATTCCAGAGTCTGCTAAGGATTTCCTTTCTCAGTGCTTTAAACTTGACCCCAGCGAACGTATTACAGCACGCGACGCATTAAACCACCCATTTCTCAACACTACACTGCCTAATTTAAAACCAGCGTTCTCTTTCAACTCGCTTCAAAAGCTCCAAGACGCTGTATTGCAATTACATAATTCAAGGCAATTATGTTCACCTCATAAGTTATCCCGACAGCCCTCAGCTAATAATGTATTAAACAGGCAACTGTCGTCGACCAACTTAGGATCGCGGCTGCAGCTTCCCACTGGGTCCCACCTTAGATCTTCCAGATGTTCATTTGATGACCTTAGACACGCGTTACAAGGAGAAAAGTGCAATTCTCCAGAAATGGTAACGCGCTTCACTACACCCGTAACATCCGCACTGGTATCCCGCCAACCATCCATGGTAGGCCTCGAGTCGCTAATGGAGTTTGGTCTGCGTGACAAAGAACCTCAGAGGCAACCAGGTATAGGCAAGGCAGAGTTTAGTTTATAGAAATTTGATTATATAATACATATGTTACGTTACAAAGCAAAACATTCCTCTAGAATATACATCGGTATCTGCCATTACTTGTGTAATGCGCTTGTGCAGCTATCGCATGTATCGACTATGTTATGCTGGAAGCAACTTGCTTACAATAACTGCCGAACCAAGACTTTAGCCTGAGTATTTGAAAGTATCTTATACTTACCTCTTACATCTTTGAATTGATTCGGTTTTAGGGCAGATGGGTTAGGGCAGATAATACATAATGGTATTATAAGAAGCAAGAGCTATGAACAGGGAGTTTTTTTTTTAGATTATCGTGGTTTCCCAGAATGACCGTTCAAGAAAAGACTGTTTTTGAGAGAGTCCATTTTGTCTATTGCCGAGATGAAAGTTCTTTTTTGAATTGCCGTACGCAAAAAGTGGCAACCAAAAATGAGACCGAAGCTTGGTCCTGTTTGCTGAAGGCAGAAAACATGAACGATAGAAAGTTTGCCAAGTTTGCGGATATTGAGATCAAAACTTCCAATGAGTTGGTCTTTTTTGAAAAAAAATCAGGAGATTCCATCGTGGGCGTTGCCACTGAGATTTTTAGGCCGGATGTTTTTGACATGTGGTTCTTAAAAACAATCCTTGAAAACGGGGACTTAAAGTTCACTAAGAAGGCACTGGGAAAGTTCGAGAAGCTGGCAGTTGACTTTACAAAAATCTTTGAAACTACGATCAGAAACGTGGCTAGAGTCGATAGATGGGAAGAAGGTCGGGAAGCTTTTATTGAGAATGTTTCTTTTTTTACCTCAAGACAGATTCCCATTGAAGCCGTTCTCCCAGCGTTTCCTTGCAAAACCCAGAACCGCGATAAAGCTCATGGAAGCGAGCCAGACATGGGTGAAGTGCTTTCCATCCAGAGAATCATCCAATTTGTCCAGAAAGTTAACAAGATATATCCACCAGGAATGAAGTTTTATATTGTCAGTGATGGACACGTGTTTAGTGATTGTATTGGAGTGGACGACGATGTCGTAGACACATATACCGCCCAACTAATTCAATTGTACGAGGACATCAAACCTGAAGGTTTTAATGGAATTTTCTTCAAAGGTCTTAACGACTGCTTCGAATCAAGTTCGAAGTATAACGTCGCCACAATTTTAGAGGACACCAAAATCGAGCATCACTTGGACACAATGATAGACGAGGAAACAGACCTCAATAGGAAAATTCTCATGTTTGGATGTGATGACAACGATAACCTTCTCCGTGAACAGATCAAAACACCTGGGCATTCGAGACTCTTCTTGTACCGGGGGTTTAATAAGTTTATGTCTGAAGATTTAAGTCAAACATCAATGGCCAAGAGATTATCCGGCAAGAAATTCAAGAAGTTGGTTTCATTCGTATCGTATGAAATGATTAGAAGAAATGATGCATATTCCAACTTAGTTGAATTGGTATTCCCTTTCCATCTCAGATTATCCATTCATGCACATCCAAATTCTGGTCCCAAATTTGGAATCAGATTGTTGGATCCAGCAATTTGTTCGACTGGTTGCCATAACCAGGATGAAGAAGACCGGTTGTTGCACATTCCCACACCGTGGCACAATACGATATTCAAGATCAGCGATGAACCGAAGATAATTGTTTCTCCAGCCAAACTCTCACGCGAATACGAAAATGACGAAGATTATACAGGCGGGTGGGATGAAACTCAAAGATGTTTCATCTTTACTCGTAGAAACTAATAAGGGGAATGAATCCAATTCTGCCATTCTCATTCTTGCTGAGTATGTTTTTTGTAGGCTTTTCTAACCGACCAGTGTATAGATGAATATATATATATGAAATTAGTTAATCATTCAAACCTGTTTTTCATAAACAGAAATGCTGTAGTTTCGGAGCTCAGCGGATTTTTCTAGCTTTAATTTTGCCAAAACCGCCTGGAGCTCAATCTGTCGTTTCCAGACACGGTCACTTAGAAGATTATACCAACCATTATGACGAAGGCACTTTCTACGGTCTTGGAGACACATGTTTCTTTCCGTAGCTTCGGACCCGGCAGTGTAGCTGTTTACAGCATCATCGATTTCAGTTTTGAATGTGTCACGCACGTCTGTATCACCAAGTAAATTTTCATCTACTCCCTTGAACAAATCTTTATTAAGGTCATCTTGAAAACAACAGAGGTCAATCTTTTTGGACCTGCTTTTCTTTTTCTTTGATTTGGACGGCCCTGATTCGGCAGGCCCGGGACCAGCTAAAGTCTGCACTTTATCGTTAATGACTGCTATCATTTCTTTCAAACGTACCAAATACTTGGACTTTGACTGACTTTGCTCATACTGTGCGGTGATGTCTTTTTGTTTCTGCTCGTTATCTATGAGCATTTTTTGTACCGTTGGAGGGAGCTTTTTCAAGTCTAGCAGTAGAACCTCGGGTAGTTCGGGAAATTTAGACCCCAAGGACTTCAAATCGGCGTAAGTACCGCAATAGTTCACAACGAAACTAAGATCCCCGGGAGTAAATACTTGCGAGCCAGAGAGCTGCAGTAATAGAAACTTCTCCCCACATTCATCAGAACAATACTTGGATTTTTGCGCTTTACGGATGGGTTTCAAGCACCCCGGCATACGGCATTTTTTGTTCCATCTGGTGATGCCGTTGCCCTTCCACTGGCAAAACTTGCAATAAAACTTATCGAGAAGCTGCGTGTAGTCGGGGTCTATTTTCATACATTTCGTGTGGAACCACTCCTCGCATCCGTCACATGAGATCATCAACTCGCCATCGAGATCAGGTTTGCGGCAAACACAGAAAAGTTCTTCCGAGTGCAGGTTGAACTTTGGCGCTGCTTTGAACTTTTTGTACTGTTTGGCAATGTCCTCCAGGCGTTCGGAGTCTTCCTGATCGATTTTTGGCCTCTTATTTTCGTGCTCACTAAGCAAAGATGGGGACTTAGACTTTCTTTTGAGAAGCTCCGTCTCGTAGTCTGTATCATGTTTCCCGTCCATCATAAATCGATATATTTCTGTTGAAGGCACTTAGTATTTTTAAATAGAAGTAAGTTGGATACTTCCCTTTAGTATAATCAAGGTATATAGACCCACAGCTGGGAGAAGCTCAATGTTTTCTGTTTAGGACTAAGATTAATGCTGCACCGCGGTCTCCGCATATACTGTTCGTGTGTATATAACCACTAGCATATCCGTACCAAACATTCGCTTAGCTGAACTAATATTCAAGTTTTTTTTTTTAGCAAGGCAGCCAAAGTTAGTAGCTTAGCATCTACTTAGTTACATTCTTAAAGGCCTTGAACCAAAATAAAATTACAGAATGTTAAAAAAATTGGGGAACTATTTCGGGAACACCATCCATCAAGAACTTCTTCATCCAGAAGACGCGCGGATTCTGCTAGGCCCACAAGTGCTTAATTTTGGCCAGCAAGTCTTCTTTTTTTTTTTTTTTTTTTTTTTTTTTTTTTTTTATTCTGAATTTCGAGTCTTGTATTTTATAATTGTATTATTCAAGTAGATTTTTTTTTTAAAGTTTAGTCATCAAACTTGGTCTAGTCCGCCATATCCACATCACTATTAGAATTTTCTTCCTGTGCCACGGGACGTGCGTTTATACCCACCTGCCCGTTCAGGCTACTACCGGCACCGCTGCTGCTCTTATCATCTTCATCTGGCCTACCAATGAGATTATCTTCATCATCTTCACCATCATCATCTTCCTTTGCTGCAGATCCATCTTCAGGTCCATCAATTGGATCCTGGTTTTCTTCTGCGTCTTGGCCCTCTTGGCCATCTGCATCCTCATCCTCATCCTCATCCTCGTGATCTCCTTCATGTTCTTCACCCTCATTTAGAGTCTTTGGCTGGTATATTTCAAGTAGAGTGTCATCGCCCACGGTAGCGAAAAGATGAGGTATGCTTGGATGCACTGCAAAATCATTAACACGGTTAGTATGACCAGCGTGAATAAACTGTAAACATGGATCTTCTGTATGTTTTGATTTTTTCTTCGTCTCAAGTGATTCGGAATGTGGCGGAGTATATTCTTCAGTCATGTAGTTCAAGTCCCATGAGATGACGCGCTTGTCTAATCCCCATGAATACAACAGCAAAGGATCAGAGTTATCCCAACGCAAACCGAAGATCAGGTCATTGTGTCCAAAAAGTTGTCTAATGGGAGCTTTGGTAGACCTTGCATCGTAGACATTGACCACATTATCCTTGCCTCCTGTTGCAAAGAGATAGCTAATATCCGGATGGAGTTGAATTGCATTTTGCAAATGTCTTTCAATAATTTTGATCGCAGGCGAGCCTTCGGAAACTCGAAGATCATGGATTTGAGTCGTAAAATCGTCCGAGACGGACCCAAAGAGAACGCCCGTTGGTTTACTATAAGATAGATCGTTAATAACGGCCGAGTGAGTGTTGTATTGTCTCACAGGAGACGTTGGAGATGCGACATTCCACAACGCAATTTGTGAATCGTTGGCCCCTGTTAAGAACTGATCCTCAGAAACCCATTCTAAACAGTAGCCCTCGGTGTTGTGGAACTTGTAATCAATGGGATGTTCTTCAGCGACGTTGTAAAGATGGACAGTTCCAGCATTATCAAAAGTGACAAATCTCTCGCCACTGGGTGAGAATTTTGCCCTGTTGACTTCACCAGGATGTTTCCACAGACGAGTGACACTTAAGTCGCTAGATTCGGTGTCTTTTACAGGAATAGGAATGCTATCACCTACCGCAAAAGACGCGAAATCGGGTGCCAAAGTCGAAGGCAAGTTGATGGCAGTTATTGACACAGTATCATTATCTCTCAGGGAAGTGTTGGTTCCAGTAACAAACAGTACTGCCACGGAGTTTTTATCGTCTGATATTGTGTATTTAGGAGAGAAATCCACGGTTAACAGAGGCCACTTCAACGCGTGAGTATGAATGGAATTATAGAGCAAGGGCACAGTTTTCTTCCAGATTTTAAATTCTTCATTGACAACCTTTTCCCGAAGCTGGTGCTCCAAGGCAATCTGCTGTTCAGCTGCCACCATCGTGTCGACGGCAGGGGACATTTTAGGGGGTTTGTTTTCTTTTATTTAAAGATATTGGATACAAAGGAATTGATTAGTTGTGAAGAACATCTGATATCAAGGAACACCACATCCGTGCCTCCCACAACACGGGATTGGGTTACATCCGCCTGGCTTTCTAAGATTTTTCTATCGAGAGAAGTATACTCGACGATAGAACATGGACACTCGAACATGGCACTAAATTTTCTCATTAATTATATAACACCGATCTCTTTTTTTCGCTTTGCTTGATAGTTTATGCCGCGGAGTTTGATTCTGGTTCACTAGACTACGTCGCACGAGACCTTAGATAACGCAAAAGGTAGGCCACGTCAAATGGTTCCAACTTACAAAATGTACATGGAAATAAACAAAACCGAAACCGAAAAAACGGGAGAAGTGAAAAGCAGTCATGAGTATACTTTAATATCATGGTAAATAAAAATAGACATGACTAGCTGAGAGTCGAGATAAAAATCGGAGATTCCAGCCTTGGTGCGAAGATTGCGAAACCCCATGCGAACCTCTTTTTTTTGGATTGTGCCCCCAGATATGTTCCGTAGTGCAGAAAAGGTATGTATGGAAAGAGTTTGCCAATTAGTTAAAAAGAAAAGAACAGCATGTGGTTTCGTCAAAACGCATATCTAAAGAAGCATACACCACGCAGATATAATTTGTAAAGATATGGTGTATACCTGACATATAGGAAGCGACCCACAATTAAATAACACCAACCCCAAATCCTTCTTCGGCTTCTTCAGGTGAATCGAAAGCCTGGCTGAAAGTATAGACCGTGCCGAAGATCAATATACCTCCCACAAGCGTCAAAATGACCGCAGTTGTGGTCAAAAGGTTGGAGTGGTGGAGTAGAATGGGGAGGTAGAGCCCCGTAACTAGTAGAGCAGCAGTGATAAATTTCCCCAGCTCTTTCACGGCCAGTGTCTGAGATGTGGTCTGCGGGTCAAAATTAAAGTCATAGTCGCTCAGATTGAAGACCACGCGGGAAATTATCACGGGGAGATAAGCTATGCCAAAAATGATGCCATCAACTATGGGGAACCAATTGCCTGCGATTCCAGCTAGCACCACCAATAGGAACCCCACAGAAAGAACCACGGAGAGTCCCATGATCTTGTTGAGCGGGTTCTTCCCGAATTGCAGAGTGGAGTTCATTATTCGACCGTAGAGTGGTGTGGTGGTTGCTGTGTTGCGCATTAGTGGTGTGGGGCTCGGTGTGCGGACCCAACGAAGTAAATCACCGGTGACATGGTCACGTGCTACAATATTGGGGGATTCAAGACGCATTGGAATAAGAAAGATTATACTGTACAGTGAAAGGCATTACTTGTTGACATTTGATCCTATGGGGGGATTACTGGTATGTTTGAATACAAAAGGTATCTTTTCTCGGTTATAGTAAAACCGAAATTTGGGCTTGCTGGTTGGTTGGTTTTTTTTTTTTTTTTTTCAAGAAAATCATCGATCAGCAGCAACCAGCTGTTTCTCTTTGGGTGAAATCAGATCACACCCTAACCACCCTCATTCAAAGACTTAAGGGGAAAGAAGCTATTAACTTTTTATTTTCAACAGCCTTAAGAAGTATCCTATTGCAATAACATTTTTATTTGAGATTACCCAGTGACCTCAGCTACAATAAATCTAATCTGCAACTACGGTCTTTTTTTAGACAGTCAAGCGATCGTAAATTAGATTACAGATTAAGGGAAAAGGGTAAATATAAAAGGAAGATGGCATAAAAAGAATCTGAAGAATTATGAAAATCTTTTGATTCTTAAAACCAAATCATAAAAAAATCATGAAAAAATAAATAAATTTAGCATCAAAGCTCTGTTCTCGTCTACTTTTTGGAGCTCACCAATACAATTAAAGACCGTTTTGGTCGCGCACCGGGCCGCGAATTGATGGAAATACATTGGTGAGAAACCCAACCTGTGTTCTTTCCTTATCCTGGTACTCCACTATCTTTGACAAAGAGAATCGGATATAACACTTGTTATTGGAATTACTTTCACAGTTCGGACCCTCCTATAGAGTACCAAAATCATCTTTGCTTGTTCACAATTCATAGAATGTCATTTCAAGAACTTCTTAATCCTACAGTCGTGGCACCCATGGCTGGTGATATCCCACCCCCACCTGGATCTGGCCAAGATGGGTTAAAACTGAAAAAAATAGAGAAAACTGAAATATCTCAACCGACTAAGAAGCCTACCCAAAAAGAATTGGATCTGTTAAAGGTAAAAAAGGCATGGGAGGTAGCGACGACGCCCGCGAAAAACATCCCCATGAATTTGATCATGAGTTACATGACGGGAAACTCGTTGCAGATAATTCCTATCATGATGACTCTCATGTTGCTTTGGAATCCACTCAAGGCTGTATTTTCAGAAACAAATGCAGCTTTCTTGCCATTTACAACAAAGACAAATGCACTGCAAATCTACTTACCAAAAGCCGTCTTTGTCTTATGTCAGTTGGCAAACATGTTCATTGGACTCTGGAAACTAAATAAGATGGGCCTCATTCCCAACAAAGAAGCCGACTGGTTGAGCTGGCAGTTAGCAGGAGAGTTCATAGAAAAGCTCTCATTTTGAGAATGTGTACTAAAAGCTGTATAATATATAAACGAAGATGGATTGTCAGAACAGTTTCGTGAAATCGCTTAAATTCTATTTGGAGTTTGATACTCGCGATAATGTTGATTCGCCCATGTCCTTCTCGAAAATCTGTTGCAAATTAAACTTCTCAAACTTCCTGAAGTCAGAAACAACACTCATTCCAATATTGTTCTTGAAACATTCTATCATGATGAGTTTATCGAAGTTCTTCAAGTCGACCTTATGGTTATTTTCCCTACCGACTATCGAGGCCACGTGCTTGATGATATCCTCTTTTTCTAGAGTGTTGAAGTTACGTCTCGTAACTTGAATGGCAAAAGTGACCGGTTCTTGGTCCTCTGCATGGAAATGTGGCTTCAAAACTTTTTCTGCTAACTTGGTGAGCTCTTCCATCGATGCCGAAACCGAGAAAGTAATTGGGGTCAATTTCTGGGTGAATTTCGTGTTCTTTTGTTTGGTGATAGACGCTTCTTCACACAATGCATGGACCAACTCTACTGGTACGGCAGGTTTGCGGACTTTCACAAAGACAAGACACTCACAGCCAAGCTCCATTGGTTGAAGAAGAGGGTGCACCGCCTTTCTGCGGCCCTTGGTTCCTTTCATCAGCTCCAACTCTTCTTGAATTTTTTCCTCTACGGATAATTCTTTTGGTTCTTTAGTTGCCTCTGTCTCCTCCGTTTTTTTATCATTGTCTTCTTCTTGGGCTTCTTCGTCCTCAACATGATTTTCCCAGTCAGGGTATAATTTTTCGATCTTTTCAGATAAGAGCCTGACCAATTCCTTCCGGCATCCGAGCTCTCTACCTCTGTTACACGTAGCATAAACACCGGTGGTGTTTGGGTCTATGAATCCACTAACCTTGTATTTCTTGTTTTTGTTTCCATTTCCAGAGTCTGATTTTCTCTTGCCCATTTTCTTATTGAGGTTATGTGATGTGATGTGAAGTGATGAGATGAGAACTGAGCGTCGCACCGAAATGACATCCGGGTGGTTGTGCAATGGGGCCGATCAGCGCAAGATGTGCGGACGCCGAATAAGAGATCAGAATTCACAATATTTTCGAAGAAAATGGTTTGGCGTTCATTCTTGGAGGAAGTCTTTTTCTTTTTGGAATTTCACCATAAATTAAAACTATAAACTTCAAATTATTGATTGTTTAAGGTTTTGAATCATCAAATTGTTTGTGGTTGTTCACAATGAAAGGTTTCCGAAGTGCAATCTTCGCAGGGCCAATGCTTCCTCATGGGAATGCACAAGAGTAGGTCGACGAGGGTTCGTTCAATGAAAAAAAAATTGCACTTGACATTCGAGTCATTCTGTCTTTTTACTCTTAATTTTGCCATTATGAGTCCCACTCTTATGCTATAATACAAACACCCGTTTCCTTAAGTTGTAGCTTATACTCTAGTCGAGGAAACCGTCGCGCCAAGATTTATACCAAATCAGATCCCGCGGGCCCGCCCCACAATGTTACTGTACCTCCGGCCGCTCAGCTTCCACACACCACTAGGTTGTGGAGTGCAAAGTGCAAAAGAACCCGTTCTATTTACTCTCCAAAACGAATAAATCTGCGCAAACATCGTGAAGAACCAATCTCTATAAAAGATTTATTCGAATCAAATCCCAAAATCCAAATGTGGTGGACACTACCGACAGAGCTCGTGGACCAAATCTTAGAATTGATATCATTTGACGAGTATGTCTCCTTAACCCAGATATCCACCGAGGTGCGTCACATTTTGGATAACCAAGACAGATTTCTTGTCGTTTTGAATGCCAATTTTGGGCTAGATTTGGACGCATATGACTGGGAGCTCTCTCCCTCTGTTACACGGGTGTCTCTCTTTGCTGCCCTAAATGAACTACGACATTTTATACGTTCGGTTGACTGCGTATACCCCACAAATCAGACCAATGACCAGACTTCTCTTCATGAAAAACGAAATGAGACAGTGATTCATGCGTTAAGGACATTTGCCACGAACCCGATATACTTCCTCCCACTTCTTCTCGAATTTAGAGCTGCCCAATTGGCATTGCGGCAGAATGCAAACAAGGCTTTATCCCTAAAGCACGGCCTAGACCTGCCCATTACGTTCTCCATTGCCAGAATCTCATGGCTAAGGAAACTTCTTCAGTTGCAGAACTTCTTACACGCCGCAAATTTCTTCATGAATGCAGATCCCGAAGATACGTCGCTGATTGAAAAGTGCTATTTCGAGCTCTCGCGGTGCTATATTGAGTTTTCTGATTTGACGAAGTATCGCATGATGATGTTAAAGGATATCCGCACAAATGTAAGGGTGTTCTTGGATACGGCCTCCGGAAATCTGTTTCCAAATAAGCCCGCATACCGGGCCTTCTTAGCTGATATTCTCAGGATCATTCTTTCAACGCTTAACCCTGCACAGGCATCTCCTGGTTGTGGCGGAAATATCCTACGAGTATATAAGGGGGTAGGTCGCGAGTCGGCTCTGATATACATGTCCATTGTGGCCAAAATTTTTCAAGAGGAGATCTATGGTAGATTTGTGTTTGACATTGGCGGGGAGAAAAGACGTAACCCACCTGTACTTGTGGCTCCATTGTTCTTGATTTTGGACGATATTTATGTGCTGATAAATTTCAGCACCAATTCATGGAATTTCTACGAGCCAGAAAACCTCACCCGTCTTCCCACTGCCACTCTTCGGGATGCCATAATGCCCGCCACCACACAAAGTGTCTTGATGAGAACGTTTGATTCAGATGAAAGTGAAATCAGCTCTCCACTGGACCTTCTTAATCAGGACTGGTCAAACATGCACTTTAATACAAGCATGATAAAGTTACGCTTTCTCAGGACAATCTTAACGTCTCTATGCGAAAATAAGAGTTTGAGCTCCACAAGATTCCGCCCTTTGGTCCACAGAAGCGATTTTTTTCTCTATTTTTACTCCACAATGCTGCTCTTGGAAGGACCCGAAACAGAAATCCCCTCTTTCCAAGAACATACCAGTTATTTGTCTGAATCTCAGCATAAAACCCCAAAGTTCAATACTGGTGACTTGATAGTAAATCAACCTTCTGACTACTTCGGGGTTGTATTGGGAAATTCGCCGAGACGATTGGATGGGGGCATGCTTGTAAGCACTCTTCCATTTGACAACATCGAGAAGTCTGTAGCTCTACATACGAGCGTTAAACATGTGTGTCTCGAAGACCTTGGTCAGTCCTTCCCAAATTTTCTACTATGGTTGATGTCCACGGATGGAATGGCATATGCGGGCATGTTCTTGTTTCCTGAGTTGCGTGTATCTGCCGAGAAGCTCTCTCTTGGCCATTTCTACGAATGATTTGTAGTGATTCAATAATGGAAGACATGATGTTCGCGACCCTAACTCTTTTAGATCATCTCAGAGTCGCATACTCTCGAGTGTTAATGCTTCAAGAGCAGTGGGGGTCTACAAAAATCGATAGCAAGTTTCCGAGCAGAATCTAGGAATTTTGCACCCAAATATCACCAGTTTCTTCGGAACAATTTTGTTCAGGAAACAAAAAAAAAATCATTTCAGTCCTCAGAGCCCCGGTTTATTATTTTAGGTGATCATCGTCAGTTTATTCGTCAATCTGGTTTGATGGGCGGGTGGACCATCAGAGGGAATGTTTCAGTAAGGAAGAAAGCCACGTTCCAACTCTTGGAGGAAAGAAATTAAATTTGCCATTGATATGTTGTTTATTCTCTTTTACCTAAAGAATGATCAACTTTACAAATTATTTAGCAAACCAATTAATAATCAGCTAGTTACTGCTCTGCAAAAGATCATATTCAGTGTAAACCCCCAAGAATCCGATGGAAATTTTAACTTTGAGAAAAAAATCTTAAGGATTGTAAAAATAAAGGCCAAGTCTTACGTACAATTCAGAAACAGAAATAAAACTTGTCAACGTCTGTTTCCATAAGTCTGCTGTATTCTCTGGGCTGGGCCGCTATCTGCCACTCACGTGATGCGCTCTATAAGAGATCATGATTTAACGAGAGCAATCACGGTCACAAGTAAAAATAATCTCTGTCTTTCAAAAATGATAGGAAACAGCCAAAAATTATTGGCCAGACGAATCTTAAACAGGCACGGACATGTACAGATACGGGGAAAGCACCATGTCATAGGAATTGATTTAGGAACCACAAACTCCGCCGTCGCACTAATGGAGGGCAAACAAGCCAGAATCCTAGAAAACGAAGAGGGTAAACGGACTACACCTTCGATTGTGGCGATCTCAAAGGACAACCAGACTCTTGTAGGGCTTCCGGCAAAGCGCCAAGCTTTAGTGAATCCACGTAATACGTTCTTCGCCACAAAAAGATTGATTGGTAGGAAATTCGCAGATAATGAAGTACAGACAGATCTCCATAATGTACCATATTCGATTATACAGCACGAGAATGGTGACGCCTGGGTCGAAACAACTGAAAAGAAACGGTTCTCGCCATCGGAGATTGGCAGCATTGTGCTACAAAAAATGAAGCAAGTCGCGGAGTCACATCTCTCGGGGGAGGTAAAGCATGCAGTTGTGACAGTACCAGCCTATTTTAATGATCTGCAAAGGCAATCCACGAAAGACGCCGGCAAATTGGCTGGATTAGAGGTGTTAAGAGTCATTAATGAGCCAACCGCGGCAGCTCTTGCCTATGGTATCGATAAGAAGAAATCAGATGGAACTGTAGCAGTGTTTGACTTTGGTGGTGGTACTTTCGACATTTCCGTCTTAGATATAGACGATTGCGTGTTTGAAGTTAGGGCAACTAATGGAAATACTCATTTGGGTGGGGAAGATTTTGATATACTTCTCTTGAAATACATTCTTGACCGCTTCAAGTCCGAAACAGGGGTCGATCTTCTGCAAGACCGTCTTGCAGTGCAACGGATTCGTGACGCTGCAGAAAAGTGCAAAATCGAGTTGTCACACGTAACTGAAACTGAAATCAATCTTCCATTCATAACTGCCGATCAGCATATCAATATGCGTTTGACAGAGGATGAGCTTGACGAAATGTCTCTCCATTTGATTAATAAGACAATCGACCCAGTGAAGAGATGTCTTAGAGACTCTGAACTTACAGCCAGAGATATTGATGAAATCATCATGGTAGGCGGTATGACTAGAATGCCCAAGATCAGGAAAACTGTGGAGACTCTATTTGGTAAAAAACCCAACACAGCAGTAAACCCAGACGAAGCTGTAGCTTTGGGTGCTGCGATCCAAGGTGCGGTTTTGTCAGGTCAACTCAAAGATGTCGTTCTCTTAGATGTCACGCCATTGACTTTGGGTATTGAAACATACGGAGGTATATTCAGTCCCTTGATTCCCAGAAACACTGCTGTTCCCGTTAAGAAGGAACAGGCTTTTTCAACAGCAGTGGATGGTCAGACTGGAGTAGAAGTTAGAGTGTACCAGGGTGAAAGACCTCTTGTCAAAGACAACAAGCTTATTGGAGACTTCAAGTTAGGGAACATTCCATTCGGTCCTAAGGGCACTCCTCAGATTGTGGTTTCGTTTGATATTGATGCCGATGGAATAATCAATGTTTCTGCCGCAGACAAAACTCCTTACCCTGAAGATTCCCCTAATTACGGTAAGCCTAATACCGTATCAATCCAAGTCTCTGGACAAACTGGATTTTCGGATCTGGAAATCCAGGAAATCTTGGCCAATAGTGAAGCTAACGCCAAAAGGGATGCAGAGTATAAAAACTACGTTTCCCACGCAACGCGGATGGATATTCTCTGTTGTGATGCAGAGAATGCTGTTACCCAGTTCGGAGAGTTGATGGAAGAAAATGACAAATCCGCCATAACTAGCGTAATCGACTCGTTACGAGCACGAATCGCCGATATCAGGGACAAGCAGATCTTGCATGATATTCTGAAGATGACAGAAGATGTAAACAATCTCCAGAGTATTTGCATGGCAAGTATACGAAAAGTTGCCATTAAGCAACAACAATCGAAGGAAGAGGGAAAGTAGAGAATACAGTAAATAGGATATCTAGCACTTACGTATAAGAAAAACGCTGCACATAATCATCGTGTATTTATATCTAATCGGTCTCCATTTTATCGGATTCAGCATTCGCAGATTCAGTAGTTGGAGGCTTTTCGTCAGCAGCATTCTCTTCCTTGGTTTCGTCGCCAGCGGTTGCATCTGTGGCCTTGTCGCCCTCCTCGTCGTCGTCATCGTCGCCGTTATTTCTTGCATTTGAAGTTGAATCAAGCTTGTCCAACCACTTTTGGACGTCTTCGTCGTCGTAGATTACAAACTCTTGGTCTTTTCCAACCACACTGACCGATGTGTTACGGATAGTCAACTCCATGTCCTGCGACAACGTATCCCGCAATGCATTCAAACCATGAACAACAAGAGCTTCAATTTCTTGCGTACCACGAATAGCGTCCAAGTTACGCTCCAAGTATGTTCTTGCAGCTTGCGATCTGGCACCTATGGCAGCACCATAGTACTCCAAGACCGAACCAGAAGGCTGGAATTCATACAAATGAGCACCAGTCTCATCCCAGCCACCAACTAACAAACCAACGCCATAGGGTCTTGAGCCGTACAGTTGTGTGTTTTCTTGTGCTTTGTCTGCAATGGACAATGCAGCCTTGCTAGTCAGCAAAGGTCTGTTGAACACGAGTTTTGAGTTCATTGCAAGCTTTCTCAAGTAGTTCGATAAAACACGTGCGTCGGGGGCCAATCCGGCCAATGCAATTCCCATGTGGTCATCAACCTTTATGATTTTCTTTTGGTAACTACCAAGTTCCTCTGCATTTCTTTTCAACGCGACCAAGACCACATGGTTGGTGGAGGCAATTCCAACTGCGGCACTGCCTTGCTTAATGGCCTCCAACGCGTACTCCACTTGGAAGAGCCTCCCGGTAGGCGAATACGTCACCGAGTCATTATCGTAGTTGTTTCTGAACATATCAGTTGTGTAGATTAAAAAATGCCCTTGTTTAGTTTCCTTGCCACTGGTCCAGACTCTGGTTCTCGTAGCTACACCGGTCACATTTTCAGTGCAGGTTCACGAGCGTGGTGCCAACACCGCCGCGACACCAGTGCACCAATGTACCAGGAATCCAATATCGAGCTGCTAATGTTAGAGGGAGATTGGACACAAGTTATATCAATAATCTGACCCACCGAGCCATGATCAGGATTTCCCGTGGCGTTACTGGTAGAATATTCCCAGCCAGATGTTATAGTGTTAAATTTAGTGAGAATTTTGATGGTCAGAACCCGGTGCCCACTAAACCTAAGCTCAGCGAGTTCAAAAACCCACTTCTTCATACATTTTTGTTGGCCTCAGCAACGTATATGGCACTTCAGGCCTTCTGGTCCGCCTTAGAGTACCAGCATGTGGAGGCAGAGCTCTTAGATAAATCCCACTTGCTAGAAGCAGAGATGCATAATGCCTTGGATGAAGCACGGAAAGAAATGGAAGCTTCAACTAAGAGCGGGTGGTTTTCGAAACTTCAATTCTGGAAGAGTTAGCCTTCATTCCTCCTGAACTTTCCCCAGTTAGCAAACTTGGCACCGCTAAGAATAGATGCTTCTCTTGTAAGCCCTCCAAGGCGAGCATCAAAAGAACCGTAAATAGAATCGTTATCGTCGGGGGCCAGATCGTCCTTCAATTTCCTGATAAGCTGGAGTGCCGATTCATACTTGAGTCGATCAAAACGGCGCATCCGGAACGATGGGTTCTTGATGAATTCGTCGTGATTTTCGAGCAATAATAAATCAATGCTCTGTCTAAGCTCGGCAAATGTAGATTGTAAAGCAACTGACCCACCTTCTTCCTCAATTTGAGCTTGGTTGCCAATCAAATTTGCCATGGAGGTTTCAAGGTGCTTGACATCCACATCAAAATTGATTATGGCGGTTTTATTGAACAGTTCCGTATTGTTGAGTAAATTCAAAAAATACTCCGAGATGAAATCATAACTTCTGAAAAGCCCAAGTGTTCTAAAAGAAGAAGGCAAGTTTGAGAAAATCGAGTTGAACAAATTTTCCAAGAATAAGGAGAAATCAAGAATAAAGAAGTTTGGATCGTGATTCTCTTCCAGTGGGAACCAATCGTCATATTCAACCATATCAAGTAGCTCGCTGACTTTTTGATCTACCATCTTGAAAATGGCATCCTCGGAGAATTTCCGTACCTTAGCAAATAGCTCAATCGCCTTCAACTTGAAAACAGAATTAGTATCAATGTTGATGATTCCAATTCCGTTTTGAGTTCTCAACCTCCTATCAATAACTTTCCCAATTTCATACAAACTGAACAAGTAATATTCCAAGTTTGTATACGTCTGTGCCACAATCTCCTTGTTATTCTGATTTCGGTCAATAAACTCTTTGATGTCATTGCAGATACCAATACCAGGCTCGTCACCCAAAACCTTCTCGAAAATTTCATTGACAATTATCTGGTTGAGTTCGGAAAAGTCGGTACTATAGTGCTTCGTAGTAAAATCAATAACATCCTGAAGAAGAGTCCGCATTCCGAGACAGTAGTGAACATAGTCCTCGCTGAATGGAAACGATATAGGTACTGCTTGGAAGTTACGTGGAGCAAAGCTCGCGTCTTTCTTGTACCAACAAATTTTCATCACATTGTCATAGTCCACTTTATCGGTGACAACTAGCGGCATGAAATGATCCGATTGCATGGACTCATTGAACTCTATTCTGAAGTGCTGGATCAATATCGGACCGAAGTATTGCTTAAAGATTATCATCAAGATTTCGTGAAGCTCATTCGTTCGATATTGGCTATTCTCCATTACTTGCAAGAAATTTCCAAGGATATCTTTATAGTCAGCCAATTCGTTCAAATCATCCAACCCCCACTTTCTTCCTTGAAGATGTTGTAAAAGTACAGGCTTGAGCTTGATTGCAAATGACTCCCATAAGTCGTCCGCGGTGTCATTCGACCTGAGCTCAAACTTTGTTTTGGTGTTAAGTTGCTTATCCACTGTGAAAAAACCAGCAATTTTTTGAAGATAGGCTTCGAGTGCCGCAATGCCGTTGAACGAGACTGCTGGTTCTTGATAGAATGCCAGTTTTTCTTTGGCGTTCAGAGAAAGAGTAATGGGGTAAATGATACGCTGGTACTTGCGCATCCATTCCTTGTGGTATGAGGCACAAAGACTAGGAAGCTCTCCAAGAGATTGGTACACCAATATGCAATCATAAATTGGGGCCAAGTTTATTCCTAGCTCCGGCACCTCGAAAATATTGATGTTTAGCGACGGATCCCTCATGGAGAGCTCAACGGCAGAGTTAAGACGGTGGGGTAATAATGCAACGGAGTTTTTGTCTGTCCTTACGGCCTCCCAATTCTGATTGAGTTCCTCGAGATTTGCAAACACAGCTTCACTGATGGGCTCGATTTTACGCTCAATTTGAGTTGAGAGCCACTTTGCAGCAGTGTCAAAAGACTCCCCTTTGATCATCGATGTCAAGTGCGGCACAGAGTCATAGATCTTCACGGAGAAGGAGAAATCCTTGACTTTGGGTAAGTGGATAGAGGTAAGTTCGTCTATAAGCTTTAGTGCCGAGAAATACTTGTGTTGCTTGATCCAGTCATGGATTTTATTCGTGATCTCCAATACCTGGATACAGATGTTCAACACAACAATGGTTTCGTTGATTTTGCTTGAAGTTTCCCTCGTTTTGATGAGCGCCTTCTTCTTGGCAATCAATTCAAATACACTTTTATTCAAAAAGTCATTCACTTGCTTCAAGTTTCCCCGGAGAGTATTGGATTGGTCACTGACCTGGTCGATACTGTCAATGCAAGTGTTGATATCGTTAGCTGAGTTGAGGGATTTTTCACTCAATTCGGCATCTTTCCCCTTGACAATATCGTTAAGTTTTGTGATGAAATCCGAAAGAGCGTTGGCCTTCAAAGCATCGGTGATAATGGGAGCCAAGCTGTCCAAATAATCTTCTGAACTTAAGGATGTTTGGAATGCATCTGCGTCTCTGATAAGAAGGTTTTCAAGCTGTAGCGTATCGAAACTGGTGGTATCATTTCGGCCATTTGCACTACTACCGTTGATTTGAGCTGGTGCCATTATGTTGCCAGAGTTCTTCAATTTGGATGATCTATCACGGCGTTTTTATCTTTATATATGGACAATGTTTATAGAAAGAGATCGTTTCGGGTACTACAACCGGTTCGCGTAGGTTGGTGTGGTGCGAGAGGCCCAAGCCGCGAGTAGGGCCACCACCATATGTCCCTCCCCAGACCCACTCAAATCGTTACACGTTCTTCGAAAATCCCAAGAAAAAGAAAACATGGAAAGCCGAAAGAAATAATATTCAGGGAAACTAGATAATGTGCGAGTCTCCAGATAATGCGAAAAGAGAAAAAGAAATACGATGATTCTGTTTTTGATTAGCAAAGACGAGTATGTATAGATGCAATGGGATCTCCAAATGCGCTCGCCCAGGGCCACACTGCGCCTGGGCCGCAACTTTTCAGATATCTCCAAATGTATTATGGGCATTTTGCTGGGGCGACTCGTATGTGGTGAGCTTCTTGAGAGTTTCTGGTGTAAATAAATGACAAAGTTTGTTCTCTTATAAATAGAGAATTTCCATTCCCATGGGCTTGTTTTCGTTTAAATTTCCTCTTTTTTCATAGATTGCAGAAAAAAAATTAAATGACAGTGTGCGCTCTTCTGTTCGGCCCCGATTGCAAGCACACAGATTTCTCGCCTAGCGTGCCAACATACACTAATTCAGGTTGAAAGAACCTCTTGAACTTTCCCCTTTTCTACCCTAGAATACTTTCTTTTCATCGAGCCCTCCAACTCTTGCATCACTATAATATCCATTTTCCCATCTGCACTTTTTTTTTCTTCCTTTTCTTTTTTTTCGTTTTATCATTTATTCCATCATGAGAACGAACAACGTCTTGGTTCTAGGGCCTCCGCATAGTGGCAAGATCAGAATCGCCCAGCACATCACTAAGGACCTTGATACCAGCACTCTCCAACCAGAATCCCATAGCGGGCTCATATATAATTACCAGCTCAACACCAAGTACTTCTCGCTGAATGTCAATTTACTCATAGAAGAATATCCAGATTCCAGAGACTCGCACGCGTCGCCGGTGGCCCTGCTCCAGTCGTTTTACACCGAGCTCAAGTCGCCCGAATATTCCGAACTTCGTGATGCTCTAGATGGATTGGTCTTCACTGTTGATTTTGCCAGGCATTCTGATATTTTTTCGGACCTCCTCGATATATTCATCCAAATAAAAAGCTTGTTGGAAGACAACGACATTTTTCTGGTGGTGGTTTCGTGTAATGATTCACTTTCAAAGTCGACCGTAGATATGGTTGAGGATGAAGTTATCAGTCACGGATTTGAATTTGTCAATTTCTCTGAGGAAGGTACAAACGAATACCGCGAGAAATTGGGCAAGGATCGACTTGTGGAGATTTTTCAGAGCCACGAGTGGTCTCAAACGGAAAACCCCATAAGTGACGAAACATACACAAAACACAAAACAGATAAGTTGGGACCTATGGCTGAATCGCTAATTGCAAATGAAGCTGATGAGACTACAGATCAAAGGCTTTCACGGGTGGACTTAGATATACTATTTGCTAAGCTCAAGTTCGACAAGCAGAGAGCCGAAGGAATGAGCCAGGAGGAGAAGAAAAGTTTCGTCGAAGATTTGGTGGATAATTACATGGAATACTTCTGAGAAGACCTGTCAACCCAACTAAATAGTGGTTATTGGTAGCCCCCTCGCAAACGTAGGTGGTGGTATTTTAAAGCCTTGAACTATTCTGAGCAGAATAATCAATATTGTACCCTGGTTCAAAATAGCACTCCTCGCAATCCTCTTCAGGAACGCCATTTTCATGAATAAATACAGCAAAGTCAATATGTGGCGTATCCTCGTCAATGACTACCATAGGTGCATGCCAGATCCCTGCTCCATAAGTCACCGACTGATTACCCTTGCAAACAAACGCTCTTAAGGAGGTCACATCAGGAAGCATCTTCGCAGTAGATGTGTCTGATTTTGCCACAATCACCAAATAAGATGCTATGCTAGAGTGTTGACCCATGGGTGTGAATGTTTGTGTCGAAAAGGGGTGTCTCTCTAAGACTTTGGCCTGGTACGACTTGGTGGATCCGGTTTTCGACAGAATCAAGTGTTTCGGAGCAGAGCACCGGAAAATATTCCATCTCGCAGATGCAATTTTGCCACTGGGACACTCTATGGAGTTATTTATAATTGGGGCAACATTATGGATCTTAACGGCCGTTCCGTAGTTTGCAGCAGACGACTGGACGTTTTTGATTTGGTGGTCTGCACTAATTACCCCACCAAAGGGAGCAAAGGCTTCGGGTGTGAGAGGCTCTGCTGTGAAAGCTGGTAATCCCAGTGTAGAGAATGTCTGAAGAACCATTGACCTCAATTGTGTTCTTTTCTTTATTACTTCTGGGTGTATCTTTTTTTTCCAAAAAGTGACGTGAAATTATCCAATTAGCTCGACAATGCCTGGGTTCTTGATAACGGAAACGGCCGAAAATGCGACTTTTACGGGCCGAAGCTGCCGATACTACAGTATAGCCGTGCCGCCACGCAATCGCTTCTCCATACAGTCACTAATGAAATCACATCCGGTATTACTGGTCAGAATTCGCATCAGGACCATAATCGGGTTACGCTTGTGTTTTTAAACACACGAAGTAAACTGTGAACAATTAGGGTCTGAATTATTTATGCTGAGGGGTGCTGGATGCTGTTCAACGCTCGAAAAAAAAAAAAAACACTGTTTACAACATGGAGACCCCTTAAGTTTTCCAGGCAAAATCTCCCTACGGATAAATACATTGTTCTGCAACACCGTGACTAAGTCAATGTAGCATGAAAGGATATATACATATGTATGTATCATTTTTTTGGGATTCTAATACCCATAAACATCCATCGGGGTCAATCAGAGTCGTATCTTCTGGCACGGAAGACTCTTTCCTTCTAAAAAAGGAAAACAAAACAAGCGCTAACCACGCCAAAAATTAACGTTTCAGGCAAATAAAATGCATTGGAACCTGACTTCAGTGAAGTTGGGGCAGTCAAATGCGAAGGAGTTGATGTGGGGATAGCCGTTGCAACGGTAGCAAAAGATGTAGAAGAGTAGCTGGCGGCCTTTACTGCCAGGGGAACGGAGCTGGAAATAACTTCAATGTCCTCGGTGTCCGAGAATTTCACTTGTGCTAGCGAAATTTCGTAGTCTTCCAAATCGAATACAACGTAGGCGTTACGGAGGAAATTATCACCCAAGATTGCAAAAGGGGTGTCTGAAGAAAGTGTTGGGGGTATTTCCTCAATTCCCAAGTAGCACAGGGACTCCATGGTGATCAGAGTCAGGATCAAGTCAGATAATGGAACCTTAATTTTCACACCTGAAAAGTTGAATTCGGCAAATAAAGAGCTGGATTTGTATGCGCAGCTCACTTTGTAGAATCCAGATTTGGTCATGAATCCACCCAACAGCTTTGCAAAAGCTTGCAGGATTGCGCTTGGAAGCAACGTCAAAGAAGTACCAGAATCCAACAAGGCCGCTATCGGGGTCGTAGACACGGTGATATTTTGTGAAGAACTCTTCAAGGTGATGGAATTAAGAACAACTTGGAGATCGGCTGGCGTAGAAGAATACGAAGGATCGGCATTGATGATGGGCACTTTTTGTAGTTGGCCGTTGTATTTAGCATGGTCAACAGCACCAAACAAAACAGATCCTGACAGCCCATTCGCATTGTTTAAATAAAGCGAGTAGGCGATTTTGTTAATAGCGCCACTGCTCTTGAAACGCATGGGAAGGTTTTCGTAGGTGGAGTTGGATGACTCATCTGCGGCGAGTCCAATACCAAAAACACCTGTGTCAGATGTTGAGACCATTGCCGTGGCGAAGTTACAGTGAGAGATATTCACGGAGCCGAAAGAAATGTTATCTGTCCCCCATAAACCTCCAGCATAGGTTCCATCACCGTAAAGAATATGAAAATCTGAGGAAGATTTGTTGGCACTGTAGGAAACCGATGCCGTATAATTGAATGAACCCCCGGCTACGCAAGTGCCACGAGATGTATAAGTATTAGACCCTCTTTTTTCAAGCTCCTCACTTGGAGATGGAACCTGGCTGTCAGTAAACAAACGACGATTATGTGCAAGCGGTGTATTCTCGTCGAATGATCTCTTGGAGACCCCACAAGAAACATCACTTGACATCACCCACAAGTCGGACGAGCCAGTGTCAACAGCAACAACATTCGCATCTCCCCTGGACCCAATTTTAAGCGTGGCAGCATAGTAAGCATCCTCCCCAGTAATTCCGAATTCGCTTCTTTTCTCAAGACCTCTCTTAGCAAGCCCTTTGTATCCACTTCTCCTTGCCTTCAAAGCAGAATTGGGATTACCGCCGATCACGGCGAAATCCATTTTGACATATTTATTGTCTGGGCTATGTGTATTGTTGGCTGCAATGGCCGTTAATGCAAGAAGGGCTAAGTGTGCAAGATACAACATAACTCTTTCTCGGGTATACTGGTGTGAAAGCCGTCCGATTGCATTTCGGGGGGCAAGCTATCCTATTTATTTATTTTTATTTTTATTTTTATTTTAAAAGAGGGAAATGTACAAGTTATGTAGCACGGGTCATCGAGACGCATCTGCCGTCCATGACTTCACTTTACCCGCACCTAATTGAGAAAAGCCAGATAACCATTCCAAGATCTGAAGTGCCGTGCGCGCCGTGCGAGAACCTCAGATCTTGAACCTATTGAGCCACCACCAAAACTAAGTTTGCTTTTTCTGGAGTGTCGCTATCTTTTAACACTATTGAATGCTTTTCAATTCTCAAGAATGTGTAAAAACTTTTAAAAATGGAATAGCAAACAATGTTAAAAGGGGGATTGGTGTCTGCAGACCATCAAGAATGTGGCATGCATATGAAGGATGAGCGCCGTGGCTTTGCCGTCAAATTTGATCATTGGCGCGCGCATCTGTACATCTGTGCAATGACCTATCTGCATAAGAAAGCCTCTCCAACATAATCCCGCCAAACGTCCAATCAGGGTGCCGGTTTTTCAAGCGTGACCGCGATGTTTCCCCTTTATTTTGCTCTCCAAACACATCAATGACATTTTCAATTGGATAATCAAAGCAATTTCACAAATAGTGAGCCAAATTGATATACGATTTGTTTTTTTACAAACACCTCGCAAAATTCTACCAAATAGTCGTTTTTTTTGACTGTGTGTTCTTCGACAAGTCCCATATTTGGCACAAAAAGTTGGCGGATCTTTTTGTTGTTGTTGACCTACTACAAACAGTGCTCTGATTATCGCCTGCGTAATTCAGGGGAAATAAATTGCAAACCTTTATGATATTAATACAGTGGTCTCATACTGAGATATACTCACCTTTTATGGTAGGACAACAAATTTTACAATGTCCGCATAAGTACCTTTATTCTGAAAATTCTTTGATGGAAGCACTCTTTGTAAAGGGGCTGTACCTGCAGCTCATTAACTTGGGTCACAGAAGCAAGTTAATCTGACTGCCAATTCTAAGGCCCATTGATTTGCTCATGATACTGCATGGGGCTTGACGCATGAAGATGAAAACCGTGTTTTTGATTCTCTATCGCAACCTTTCTCTAAAATGATTATACAATCATCAACATGTCCTGTCGTCTTTTGAACATTCACATCCGATGAATCAACTCTATCAAGAATTTATGTTACTAAAACTTTTCCAAAGCCACTACTCCAAACAAAGACAATTGGACATGAGACCCCCTACAAGCTTTAAGGTATATTGCAAGTACGATATTGTGCATCTGAAAATATTACGTATCTGTTAACAATCAAAAATAGCTAGCCTCTAATATATGGGAGTTTATGGTAAAAATGTCCTCCGGCCAAATGGTTCATAATAGAGTATAACCCAAAAAATAAAAAGGGTGCCCTAACAAAGAGCCCTGGCATAGATGCAGTATCATAATTGGCAGTACTATGAGTGTTTTTCAAGACTCCTGGCGATATAGCTCAACAATTTTTCGTAATCTACCATGTTTGCTTACTCAGGAATGATAATGGGGTGGAGGGTATTGTTTTTATTGTTTTCTCGAGAAAATGATATAATTTTACTGTAATAAAAAAGAAAACGTTTGAATCATATTACAGTGCTACTCATCGTCAAATTGTTGACGCCTTCAAGAATACGGTAGATGACTAGATAACTTCTTGCAACATATTTTTATTTAAGACAGTAATAGCCCTTCCTTTATTTGTTTCAGAATCTATTTACCATTTGCTAGCCTTTAAATTAATCTGGGCCTAATCATCGTTCCGAAGACAACACAAATTCGATCAAAGTTCAAATAATCGCCATTAAATATATGAGTGCTAGAAGAAAGTCTCCCTTTTCACGTGACAAAATACTGAAGCTGAATTTTTTCTTTCCCTTTTTTGAACCAGCTTGTTCTTTTCCGTTATGCTCCAATTCCTTTTTTCTACGTATGTGCCCAAACATAGTGGTATCTTAATTATCCCCCTTAACAAAACCTGGTATATTTACAAGACTTGGGTATTTATACACCTAGCGAGTATGTTAATTTTTAATGCTTCACTGGGGATCTATATGAAAATACACTTCTGGCAGAAAATGCCATTCTGGGGTGTTCTGTTGAAACTCGTGTTCTGCTGGAATGTTATGCGACAGAGTGTCTATTTATTCCTTTATTGCCATTCTCCCGTAAGCCGGAATTTTACCACCTCCTAGTTCTACTAAGGTTAACCCTAGTCAAGATAATCGCCAAACAGAGTGAGCTTGATAGTTGAAAATGTTCCATTAGTTCTTTTTGTTTTGTGAAATCAACTAATTTTCTCGATTCTGTAGGTATATTTACTTTCACGGTGCTCCTCGGTATATTCTCCACATTTTCGCAGTCTCATCCCTGGAATACTGCCAGGACGGGAATATTACCCGTGTGGGAGAATACAATAATGCGACCATTCATGGCTACGTCTTATGATGTTGCAGCAGAAAAAAATCCTCAATTTGAAGCCTTGATTAAGTTGAATCAAAAATATCAAATTCACACTCGTTTTTTTTTTTTTGAAGTTAGCCACACTTTATTATTTGCCCCCGCGCAAGGGCAGACCGGCTCACAGTCGATTGTGGTGGTACCGCTAGAAGCAGCATGTAGATAGATCAAATGAGTCAAAATTCTCCATCAACTATTTCTGATTTCCAAGATCTGTTACTTGTGATATCTTACGAAATATGATAATAAAACACTCGAACTAATCCTGTTTCTGAGAATGGAAAGCCGGGGACGTTGAGGTGAAGGTGCCGTAAAATCCTGCATATGTTGCTCACATCAGCATGGTTATTTCCTGTTCATATTCGCCTTCAATTCCACAAATCCAACACGTCATCTGAACAAAATAATTATCATGAGCATGCCAAATAAGCTAGGCTTGGAACGTGTGGCGTCAAACCATGCCCTGGATGATGACGATGCGGCCACAGCTGTAGCTGCGGACGAACCCTCATACGTGATGTACATGCCTCAAGAAGGTTCCTTTGCAAATGACTCCACCACGCTTTTTGACGGTGCAGAAGGCCTGTCTTCGCAAATGGGTCAAAATCACAGTCGGAAGCCCCGGCAGTCAAGTATGAGTAGCACTGCGTTTAACGCGTCACTCAAGCAGATGCATTTCAACAATAACCGGGTGGCGTTGGACCGTGCGATTCACAACACAATTGAGATATTGACGGATCTTACCGAAGAAAATAAGCTGCGTCCCGTATTTTTCCCTACTGAAAGTTCTGAAACGGAAAACCTTTTGCTCAACTCCCCTAGAGCACATTTGGCTCTTGTGCGTAGTAATACGGACTTGGAGACCAAGAGTCTCGCAAAGGCCCCGGCCGAAATCACACCAGCTGATGATGGTCTCTCAGTGGAGCCAGCTGATTTCAAGGTGCTCAAACTCAACTTGAAGATGGGTCACAGCCTGAATGTATTGACCCATATGGATAAGAAATCTATTTCGTCTTTGTTTGAGCAAAAATTGGTCCAGCAAGTCAAGTACCTCCTCAATCTAAAGGACCGTGTTGATGACACATCGTCCAAAGTATTCGTGACAGGTGACCTTAACGCAGGAAAATCGACTTTTTGTAATGCATTGTTGAGACGCAAAGTCCTCCCTGAAGATCAGCAACCGTGCACCTCGATCTTCTGTGAAGTGATCGATGCTAAAACTGAAAACAAGAGCATTGAGGAAGTACACGCGGTGCCCATAGGTATTACTTATGATAAGCGCAATGAAGCAACCTACATTAAACACTCGATCAAAAACTTGGAAGATTTAGTATATGAATGCGACAAGTACAGTCTTCTCAAGGTATACGTACTTGATTACAGAACCGCCGAGCAAAGCTTACTTGGAAATGGAGTAATTGATATAAAGTTGATCGACGCACCAGGCCTCAACATGGACTCTTATCAAACAACGCAGGTGTTTTCCCGTCAGGAAGAAATCGACTTGGTCGTCTTTGTTGTGAGTGCAGAAAACCATTTCACCTTATCTGCGAAAGAGTTTATTGCCGCTGCTGCTGCTGAGAAGAGATACGTGTTTATTGTAGTGAATCGTTTTGATAACATCAAAAACAAGGATAAGTGCATGAACAAAATCCTAGATCAAGTCAAGGGCTTGTCCCCCGACACTTACAAAAACGCAAAGGACTTTGTTCACTTTGTGAGCTCTTCTTCCGTATCTGGTGGTGGCGATGGTGGCCCTGATGGAAATCCTGATGATGACGTCAATAACTTTGCTGACCCAAATTTCGATAATTTGGAAGCCTCTTTGCGGAAGTTCATTCTTGACAAGAGATCTATTTCCAAGTTACTCCCAGCGAAAAACTACCTCATGAATTTGCTAAGTGATTTGAAGACTCTCTCTGAGATCAATCAGAGAATCTACCTCAACGAAAGGGAGAGAATGACTGAAGTTCTCAAGAAAACCATTGGCCCAAAATACGAAACGATGGTGAAGGAGTGTGTTCTGGGTAACGACAAGATCAATCGCATCGTCGAGAGAACGTGTACCGAGGCATACGATAGCACCAGGATTGAAATCTTGCAAACCGTTGAAAACTTTGGCTCCTCTCAGATTGTGCCTTATTTGGGATTACAGTATGTCTATGAGTATGCCAGGGATACTCAAAAGAAAATGATTGATACCATAGTCTCTTCTGTGCATATGAGTGAATCCAAAGCCAAGCTCTTAACTGACAGTGCAGTTCACGAAATCATTAATTTTGGAAAACAAACTTTGGGCGACGAGTTCTTAACTGACAAGAAATTTAATCCTGATTTAATGTTCACGAGACGACGCGATACAATCAAGAGAAGTCTAGATGATCTGATTGAGATCTCCGATTTTTTTGATCCTTCTTTCGATTCAATCATGATGTGGCTCGGTATACCCGAAGCATTTGTTCTGAGTACAAAGGATCAATTGAGTTATTTCTCACCCAACCTTCTCATTGGAACTATTCCTAGATCAGTCTCGTCCCTCAAACAAACTCTACCCACCCAACTCACGTTGCACACTCTATACTCTTCCACAAAAATACTCACCACAGGTGCATTGATACGGAAAGCTTATGGTCTTTCCACGTTGCTTAAACCATCTGTGATCAAACACGCAGTTGTTCCTGTTGTTCTTGGTGTTGGTGGATTTGCCATTTTCTATCTCATCAATGACATCCCTAACGCTTTCCCAAGGAAACAGGCTAGAAAGTTGAGAAAGCAAGTATTGCAAATCGACTATGCTCATATTAATGCTGATAGAATTTCGAAAGAATGCAGACTGGTTCTCAACTTTCCATCGAGGCAAGTGATGAACAACTTCCAGACCAGCATCGACAAAAGGAATGGCGAAAAAGAAAAGCTCGAATGTGAGATCAAAAATGCTGAGATCAGTTCGGGTTATTTCAAGACTTTATTGGAACAAATCAAACACCAAAACTCGTGTCTTGAAGAAATTGATTTAGAGAGCGTTTACACTGTCGACTAAGCCTAACGTAAAGCTCATATTTGGGCTTCATTTATGGCACTGTTCTTGTTTATATTAAAACTACTTGTTCATAGATTAATTGAAGTTAAAACATTACATGTCAAAAATTAAGTTTAGAATCTCCTGAGGAACGTATTTCTACTTTCTTCTTCTATGATACATCATCAAGCCTATGAATATGGCTGTCAACACACAAAGAACACTGCTCGTCTCGAAAGCTCCTTTGTAACACTCGTTGCCTAAGTGACATACACCGTTCTCATCAGAGTGTCCATCATAAATATAGCCAAAATACTTCTCTAATGTGAATAAAAGCACCAATGGCCCAGAACATACCAAGCCCCACGCGGTTGTGAATGAGCTGGTGCCAAATTCATCTGCGATTATTGCTGGGTACGAGCCATTAACGATTCCGTATGCGGCACCAATACAGAGGGAAATAAAGGTGATACCATGAATGCTGTTGGACAGTACGAGAAATAACTGGCCAATAAAAATGATAAATATGGCACCGACAATGACCCACTGTCTTTGGGCCCTCCAGTTTTTGTAAATGTAGTCAGAAAGGATACCTGAAACAACTCTTCCACCAAAAGATGCAATGGATATAGTTGATACTTGAATAGCTTGCATCCCAGCAGCAGAACCTTCACTGCCAGTGAACGTGAATTGTGCACGAACTATAAAGCCAACTGTGTAAATATACATCTGACATATTCCACTGCATAAGGAGACGATAAGAAAATGGGATAAATATGTCTTGTTGCTGAGGAGGCCCTTGATTGTGACGGGGGCTTGTTTTTTGTTAGTCTTGATGATGTCAGTTGCATTCGCAACTTCGAGGGGGCCCGAGGGAGTGGGCACCAATCCGGGCTCATTAATGCTAGAGGCCTCACTCACGAGCACACTCAGATTGGCCAAAGATGACATTGAATCTTTATGAGCGAGAACATTATTGGCGTTGTCGTTGTTGTTACTATTGCTATTCTGTGCCCTCAACTGGTTCATTAATGGTGCAAGATCGGCAGAGGATGGTGCAAGCGAAGAGCGGGAATTCCTTCTACCAACACCCCAGAACGAGAAAGAGCCACGGAGTGAGTTGGGTTTTTTGATTTGTGGACCACCATTTGATGCTTCGTTGTTTTCCGCGGATGGGCTCGAGAAAACGTGGACAAACCAAGAACCCATGAAGGCTACAGACCCGCAAAGATACGCCAAGAAGGCAAGAAGTCCACCAGCATCACCGTCATAAAGTTTCGCTGCCACCAAAGAGAAAAGGGTGGCAGCTAGTCCGTATGCACCCACTGGGATTGCGCCTGCGGAACCCCTGTGGTTGGGGAAGTTGGCCTGTGCGGCTTTCAAGCAAGAGAAAAAACTAGTGACAGAACCGAATCCAACAAGTGCCATCAGAACACAAATCAACGGCAAACTCGAAGTTGCGTGCTCGTATATCTTGTTCAAAGAAAAGTAACCGCAAAAAATACAGATTGAACCAAGCAAAATAGAGATCTGAGGCCCTGCCCAGTCGATCAAAAGACCCGCCGGCAACCCACCCAACCCGGAACCCAAGTTTACGGCAACAGAAATCGTGGCTGCATCCGACGTTGAAAGCCCCACTCTTTGAACCAATTGCGGCGAATACACTCCATATAAGTATGGGGTTCCTGCGGCCAATGAGACGAACATTGACGCGAAAAGGGCCACGAGCCTACCATACTTATGGTTCTGTTCCATTGTCAACGAAAGAGATAATTGGAGAAATGAGTGGATGAGTGAGTAAAGAATAAAAAGATCCGCGGGGTGTGGTTCGCTATTTTCTGTGTCCTTGTTTGCTTTCTGTTTTGTTCTTTTTCTTGAGTAGTGGTGGTGGGAAAACGGGACCTCGAAGGTGTTTATTGCGTGCCAAAGCCCGCGTTATCATACAGTAGTTAGTTTTCCGCAGATGCACTCCTGAGATAAGATTCACACCAGGGTCCGATGCCAACTAGTTTGTATTACGAGATTTGAAAATCAATAAAAACATCAAGTCATTTTTTTTTTTGATGAGGTTTTTTTATTATTATTTTCTTAGATACAGGTACATCAAAACAAACACTTTGTGGTCATACTTACTTTCTTTGAAAGTTATTTTACGTGGTGGCGTACAAATAATTGATTCGTCGCAGATCATGTGCTTTCGACGGTACTTGGTATTTCAAAATAGAGGATATCGAAATAATCAATGCTGAAATAAGTTCTCTTCCTTTTAGTACTCTAGTAGTGGGAACCACTGATAATTTTACCGCTTTGGGATTTATGGTTCCGTTTAGCCAGTCGTGTTATGGTGTAAAATAGTGCTGCATGACTTAGCTCATCACGTAATTCACGAGCAAACTTCAAGCAACTATTTGGCACACTTAAACTTGTGAAACACGGTGTTTAAAAGAGCTGCAATAGTTGGATAATTAGACGGAATGTTTTTTAAAGCTTAATCCTAATCTATAATTGTTTGGTTGATAAAGATTGTGCAAGCAGTATCCACAAGTTGCCGCATCATTTTCAAGCACCTATTGAGGAAAGAAATAAGAATTAAAAAAATAGCTATAGGCTATTGAAATGCATTAAAACTTCAGAAATATATCTTTCTTGTGTTACTTTTCAAATATGAAGAAGCAGTTAACTTATTGTTTCATAACGAATTTATAATTGAATTTTACGTTTAAAGTGCAAAATCATATTCCAATAATTAATTTAAAATACTGTTTGCCCTCTCACAATGTATAAAACAGTCGAAATAAAAACTTTAATGAATCAAACAGTTAAACAGTATTCTCAAGAATAAGCTTCTAGAAACTTTCAGAGAACCGAATCAATCTAATTGGAAATAATCTTTTCAAGCCGTTTTCGTTAGTTTCTTTGCATTAAACTTCTTAAAAACGTATCGTGACAGCGCACCGGTCGACATAGCTAGGGCAATACAAGAACTTATGAAGTAACAAATACACAATTTATACTAATTTTTTTTATTAAAATTCAGAAAAAAAAAGACGACAAAAAATTAGCATCAAGACCCAAGTTTCACTTTCCAATCAATACTGGCATCCTTCATTTTCGGGGGTGATCAGAGACTTGTATTGATTTTGCGTGTGTGACTCAAAGATGTGTGACTGGACTGGTGGTTTACACCACCTCATAGAAGCCCGTACCCGAACTCCACTAATACAATACAGAAGAAAACCCCCAGATTGAAAATCACATAAAATGCTGAATATTGTCGCCAAGGATTTTCAAATGCCAAGTCTCAGTAGCTCTGATTTTTTGAAAGAATTGGGTGCGTATTTGAAAGCTGGCGAAGGTTCCACGTCCATCAACTTGACTCATAAGAGAGTGCTGTCCCAAACGTCAGCTTCAGATCAAGAATTATCATCGAATGTCATTGAACATCCTCCCCAATTTGAAAAGAACACGAAAACGTATTATGTACTTATAAGAGCTAAGTACGGGAAGGACAAATCACTAACCACGGCCGTTGCACCGGAGGACTTGACTGAGTTTTGGTCCAAGTACTCACAGATGCTCAAATCGGGCTTTGTTGGATTGCAAAAACTGAAAAACAAGGCAAAGAAGTAAAGTTACTTTGAAAATCAAAAGAAGCAGACTCAAGCATTCCCAAGCCACAAAAAAGAAAACCACACAAGCAGTTTAATCTGCACAATATATATAACATATATAATGAGAATAATAGACATATCTACGACTGTTCCACCATGAGTAGTCCACTGGGGAATATGAAACTGACGTCCTCGATCCTTGTCTTCATGTCGATGTTGTTTAGCGTTGGCCGTGGAGGTATGCTTGATGTGAGTCTGAAGTCAAACTTCATTGTGAAGTCACGAAACAATGCTTGTGCATCCGCCTCGCTCATCGTCGCCTCGTATATATCATCAAGCATATCTCGGGTATACAATTCAACAAACATAAACACATCTTCAACGGGACTATCCTTCGGGAAGAGAACCGTGATCCTTTGCCCATTTTCGAACTTGATAGCGATGCGCAGTGAGTTGCCCACTTCTTTGTTCAGCTGTAATTTCTTGAAATAAGGCTGCTTCCACTTTAAGTACTTCTCTGAAAGTTTTTTATTCAACTTCTCCTCCTTTCTTTGTTTGTCTCTCAAGAGCGACCGTTGATAATCTGCGTCTTGTTGCCTGCGCATTGCCTCGCTAAGATACTTTTCCCGTAATTCTGATCGGATGAGCACCAAGTCCGATTCGTACTTCACCATACGCTTCTTAAATTTGCTCTGTATGACCGCATCGGGATCTCGTGAGTCATTGAGTCCGCCTTGAACTTTCAGAATTAAGGATATCCTCGGCACGCTTTTCCGCGGACCCTCAGGCGTCATACTGGTTGTTCGTGTTAGGCAAAGAAGTCCAAGCATGGGGAACTTCGTAATATTCAAGCTGTTTGCCAACTGGTAAGCTTCAGGATTTGTAACATCTCCTCCCCATATGATTGCATGTTCGTTTTCCTTGAAGATCTCGGTGAATTTGGGGTTGGTCACAACTTTGGTGAAAAGCGACTGTGAGCCTTCGCTTATAGAATTGGTCAAGTACACATAGAGAAACTTGGCACGCGTTGAAGCCATATACAACGCCTGCGTGTAGCTTCCTTGAAAGAATGGGGGCAAATGCTCTAAATTGCGGTCGGAATGGTACAGTGAAAATTGTTGCAGGGGCAGCAAGTTCTCCTCAAGCTCCCTCACAAAATGTTCAGCCCTTGCGATTGGGTCATTCATGAGGGCATTGCTCACTGTCGTACCTACGGTCAGCGAAGATCCTTCATTTGGTCTCTCGAAAAAGTAGATGACTTGGCAAATTCTAGCGAGGACCGAAAGCGTAATATATACTAGAAATGTGGCGGGCCGCACTAGGAGATAATTGATGTAAGCCCCAGCAGTGGTCATTACGTTGTGATGACGCGTGGTCTCTGAAGGCAGATCAGGAAAATGCCCCGGTAAATTCAGAGTAGACACAGAAGAGAGTCTTTGACCCGAAGAAGAATCCAATACCGACCTAACCCAATCCATGGCGTGTTTTGAGACGTGAGATAGAAAGCCTCTACGATACAAACCAGCGATAAGTGGGGCATTATGGTCACGTGACACATTAGATTAAACCACTATATTTTGATTAAAAAGTTGCAAAATTGACAACTTAAAAGATGTGATAGATAATATTGGACTTAAAATAACATTTAAACGCTCTATATTGACGAAATCTTCTGGTTATGAAATTTGCTATATCTAATTTGACATATTAAACTAGCAAGTTAAGAGAGAAAAATCAAAGCCTGTGTGGCGTAATGGTTAGCGCATTTGACTTCTAATCAAAAGATTCCGGGTTCGAGTCCCGGCATGGGTTTAGGATTTAATTTTTTTTAGTTTATCTTCTTATTTTTCTTTGGGGCTTTATGAAGTTGGCCAACCACGTCACGTAGCCATATGAGTTTACACGCTACCCACGTACTGGAACAAAGAGGAGGAGGAGGATCTTCCATTTGGGAGAAACAACGATACCTTATCTACTTTTTATTCTATACAGAAGTACAATTTGTTACTAGTTTTGTAGATTTTTGGTACGTTTACATCTTGTGTCATACTTTGGTGAATGAAATTCTTTCCTTTATTGTTGAGTAAATTCGTTAATAAAATTCTTATGAACTTTCTATAAAATGATGATTGCATTTTTCAGCACACCCAATGGGTAATCCAAATACTGGATTTAAAGGAACAGTATATGCTGCACCGTCAGTTTCATCCTTAACAGAAAAATGAAATCCATCTGGAGTACCGCATTCGTATATGTGTTCAGCCACACTCAAGCCACAGAGCGTATAATTTGTATGATAGAAATCCGGATGCTTTCCTGGTTTGTCTCTTAAGCCACCAGTATGAAGGTCTTGGCAGCAATTAAGGATATACGTTTTCAATCCCAGACGGTTAAACAACAACCGGGTTGAGGTGAAAGCTTCCATCATGGCAAAGCAAGCACCTATCCAGAAGCTATAGCACGCATCCACTAGTTTATTTGATCTGCCGGAAAACCCTCCTTCTAGAGTGTATTGTCGCGCAGCTAGCCAGTGGAGCAAAGATTCTGCGTTTACTGAATGAAGTCCATTACCTGGCAAAAGGAAGAGGGATGCAACTGCACAGAAAGTATACCCACCGTGAGCTTCGGCATCTGGAACACCAGCAAACCCCCCTTCATAAGTTTGGCACAGAAGAATCCAGCCTTGCGTGTTTTCTATGAGAGCAGGCGTTGCAATATTGAGGAGAGATGCCACAACAAGCACGCAGTATGTGGACCTCGTATCCTTTTCACCTCCAAAATGCATAGCAAATGCACCGCTTTCGTCTTTCAAGGATAGAAACCATTTGTATAGGTTTGGCCCAATGCGTGAAAGAAGATCGTAGTCTTCAACGAGTGCAAGTACAAGTACAGCGGCATACGTCGAGGCCACATGCCCAATAAGGTCATTAGGACCACCAGCAATGCCACCCAAGCCATCTTCAATAACCAAAGACGAAATTTTTCTCGAAATTTTTTCCCTAACTGAGCTGTTAGGTGGGTTTCCACTTAGAACTGTGTGTGCATTTATAAGCCAATAAAGCATCCATGTGTGGTTCGAGTCCAACACATAGAATGGAGCCGGTAGCGGCGTATTTAAGCAGTTTTCAATATATTTGAGATGAAGCTCAACATTAAGTTCATCATCATGAACTTTGCCTTCGTCGCCGGCCACGATTGTTTCCTCGTAGATCTCCCGAATTGTGCGTTCAACATTTACTTGCGAAGCAGTGGTGTCGCATAAATAAAGATCTTCAGCTATGGGTCGAGCGGCAAGCATGGTTTCCAAATTTGCAGAAATATCTGGCCGAATTAGACTTTCAAAACTAGAAATAGAGGAATGATTTTTGTGGCCAAGCATTTTGAGAAGGAACTGGAGCTTCTTTATATCATGATTCATGGGGTTTAAAGTTGATTCCCGATCCGTCCACCACAATGGCGCGAGAGAGTATGCGCACTTTTGCACCACCGAGACGAAGAGACGATACTTCCTAATGGGGAATGAAGCGCCTAATTTAGCTTACACAAGCTAGGAAAGGGGGAATAAAGGTTCAGCCGTGTCTCTACAAATTAGGGTCTTGCCTTCTAAGTTTAGAAGAAATACAGAAATGACACACAGAAGTGAAAGAG
This sequence comes from Metschnikowia sp. JCM 33374, assembly GCA_005406065.1. Lineage (NCBI taxonomy): Eukaryota > Fungi > Ascomycota > Pichiomycetes > Serinales > Metschnikowiaceae > Metschnikowia > Metschnikowia sp. JCM 33374. Next base: position 55,775 of record BIMT01000003.1, on the reverse strand, counting down.
GTATATGCATAAAATGTTGAGTCACTTGGTCGAGTTGCTTCGCCTTATCGGCAAGCTACTTAATCAAGTTGTTCACTATGTAGCTCAAAATGCTCTCGTAGCAGAAAATAAACTGGTCTAAATTTTGTACCATGGAGATTCTCTGCTGTCTTTGAAACTGTATCGACTTGTAAACCAAGTCATCGTCGCCCCAGGGGTCGTAATGCTGTTCATAATCATTAGGGTTTTCGAGGCCGTCAACAACCATATCCATCGTAATGTAACATCCAGTTCTGCCGCATCCCGCTGAGCAATGCACGAGCAAGTCCCACGTGTCCGCCGTTCTAACTGAAGGAGGTTTCTGGCCCATCAAGGGGGCCAACTTCTCATCTTTTGTTTTCATTAATTCAAACACCGAGTTCAACTCATCGGGAGTACCAAAATCGGGCCATTTATGGTAAGCAAAATGGAATACAGTTTGGCTTTTTCCATTTTTAGAAAGGATTATTTCTCTCATCGTAAAGCTGCTATGTTGCTCGCAACTGTTGATCTTGATTGAAAGTTGGATTTTCTCCAAGAACTGGTCATATTCATAATATTCCTGTTGCCCAAAGATATTAGAAGCAGCAAGGCATACAATCGATTTCACGCCATTGTACCAGACAGTGCTCCAGAAATCATCCTTAGTTGCTTCCAACGGGCTTTGGGTAGCAATGTACCGGCGATTGGAAAGCTTTTTGTATGAGATATAGTTGGCATTGAAGTAGTCATCATTGTTATCTTTTCGGTGAGTGCATGAGGGCGATGAGATTAAGCGGACCCTTGAATGCTCGTAGGGCCAAATGTTATTGTACCTATTTTTGTAACCATACTCAACGCCTTGTGGAATGGTATATTTGATTTTGTCACAGCAAGGACACAACGTCAGCGGTGTACCAAACCCAGTGGTTTCATGCAAGTTCTTATCCATATTTTGACAAACCTCAGAGCCTTTATCAATATTGGAGATGGCCATGCGCAAGCGAACTTGCTCTGATTTCTCCAATCTGTTGAACATGTCATTAAACCTTTGGACGATGAGTTCCAGGCTATTCTCTTTCCCATAAACATCGGCAAAGAAAGACAACCAGCGAGGTAGACGGGTCTTCTTTTCTTCGAAATTCTCAGGGAAGCTGAAGTTGTAGTTATATGAAGTAACAGTGTCTAACTTTGGGAGAGTTTTCTTAATGGACATAAGAAGCTTGTTGTCAGAACTGGTGGCTGATGGCAAGCTGAATCCAGTCAAAAAGGGCATGCCTTCGGAGGAAGATGCAGAAACCCGATCCAGCAAGCTTTCAGGCGATGCACTTTGCTCATCAGAGGTTGGTGCTGTGGTAAGGGATACCGGCGAACGTAATGGCAGTTGCATTAAGCTTTCGGTAAGCAGGGAGTCTATCCTCTCGAAGCCACCTCTCAAATAAAATATTGTAAAGCGCGTGTGCTGGAGGAACTTGAGCATGGTCTGGTACAACTGAAAAGATACACGCGAATCAATGCTATTCGAGTCGTATAAGAGAACCTTCATCGTACGGTCTTTACTTAACACGGCCTCTTTCAATCCAGCAGGCAAATTACTCGCGAGGATCACATGCTGTAGGTCATACTTAGGCCTCTTGAGAAGGGTAGATGGCACGCAAATGTTCACCGAAGATTTGAGGTGTGACGTTGAGTATAAATTGAATGGTCGCACGTCAAGCACCAAGACGTCGTCCGAAGCTTCGAGGAAACTCGCCACAGATTTGCTATCGTTTGCATCAATGGGATTGACACCATCAGGTAAGCTCTGAATGTGGAATTTGGATGTGGGAGAGATGCTGGAGGATTTGAAAGGACGCGGCTGTAGTCCTGAAAGATTAGAAAGAGCCGCCGTGTCGATGGAGAGGTTTTGTTTGGGCAGAGGCGACGATTCTCTCGTCATCATGTGGTTATTTACATGCATAGGTACTGAAGAATCAATCATGGCTGTGTGTTTGTCTCAATGTGGATATTGGTGGTGGCAGTAGTGACTTCGGTGATTCTGCTGTTTTTCAAAGCGGTGTTGTTTCTGATGTACGTTCTGGTATCATAGAAGGCTTCAAATCTGGCGAATCAGGGTGAAACGGTAGGCACTGCTTTTTTTTTTCTTTAATTCTTAGCGTCAATTGAATGAAAACCCAAAGTAGAATAAAAATAAATAGATGAGTGGGGTTTTATTCAAAGAAAAGACGACCACAAGAAGTTTTTTCGGATTGCTGGTAAAGCGTGCGATATTATCGGAAAGCTCTGGATGGATCTCAATTGCCTCTTTTTTTTTTCAGTTTTGTCTTTTGTCTTTTGTCTCCTGTCTCTTTTTTTTTTTTTTTTTTTTTTGTCGCTGTTTCTTATATGCTGTTCACTTTCGGTTTAGTTATTGTTTGCGGTGACAGAAAGAATCAAGTATTTCAAGGCTCAAAAGATTTTATCTGGGCAGTCAAAAGATGAGTCAAGAAACAAGAAGAGTGTGGAGGAAGAGGAATCTGTGGGGTATTTATATATATAAGAAAAGATTTTTATATATTCCATCTACATCAAGCCAAGCGTTCGTAACGGTACATATCAACGCCGGCATGAGCAAAAAGGCAGTCTCTCAGGAATCTAGAGTAGCCCATGACTCTATTTTTAACAAGTCAAACTGCATGGGCAAGCATCGCGCCAGAATGTTCCATTGTATATGGGTAACTTCTGGCGATCGAGTGACCATTGAACGCGCGTCGAAAATTCACTTTTCTGCTTGTGGGTTAGAGTGAGTGATGTTTGAAATGGAAAGCTAAGTTCCAGAACGAAGTTTCAGTGTTTATTTTTGGAATAATGCTCGGCGGTTTGGTCCTAGAATTACTCATAGAAACCAGAACCAGTATTTTACAGTCATGTTTGTATATTCCGAAACCTAAAAGTTATTGTTTAGAATCGCTCTATGATGTCCCTGGGAGATTCGAGCGATTCACACTTGTTCTTTTCATAGAAACTGATATTGTTCGCTCGCCGCATTGCTCGTGTTCCATACATTTGGAGCCCTTGAATGGCCCGGTCTAGAGCGTACTGGTTTGGCTGGGGCGGGTGCGCACTTGGTTGCTACTGGTCCCATAATCGCCCACTTGAGAAAATCATAATAAAAAGAGACAATAGAATTGAAGAATATGCGAAAAGGCTCACATGAGACAATTCAGCTTGATTAAAGAAAAAAAAAAAAACTTATCGAGGTCCAATTGGACTGATCATGTAATCCAAGAGTCATCGAAAGTCTCAACAAAAGTCAAGTTGCAGGTGGATGATGAGAAAATTATGCAAGTACTGAGCAATGACGTAGAAAGGGCTGGGGCGGCTCACTCACTGAAATCGATGTATATTGTTCTGAGGCACACCTTGGTGACGTCACAGTTTCCCATGCCAGACAATCGTGGTTAGGCTCCGAGGATCTTGTATATATTCATCAGACCAAATTTGGACAAAAGTTTTGGTCTAAGTGTTCCTCATGAGGTTGCTTTCTGTTTTAACTGCTCCATTTTTCGGTAGTCTTTTATCTTTACTCTTATTATTTGTATTTATTTTTTTATTTTCGTTTTAAAATTTTTATGTTTCGCTCATTGGTATCCTGATTCTTACCTTCCCTTAATTCTAATTGTTCCTAGATTGGCCTCTTCCGTGCAAACATGACTAAAGTTTCTTAGGTGATCATAGTATTTATACATGCCAGCCCAGGCGCCAGAGTGCCAGATTTTCCCCATATATTTTTTTAGCTTCGCCTCGCTCCGCCTTACGCAGCCCTGCAACACCTCCGACTTGCCTTTCTGGTTGGTCTTTTCCTTACACAGCCCTATACTGTTCCATTGTCTTATTACAGACGCAAATATGGCTCCCAGAGCCGTTGTGCTTCCATTTCTTTTTTGAGCCTGATAGTGAAAAGCACTGCGAGAAAGTATGACCTAAGACTCTTTTTGCCTTTAGTAGCAGCACCCTCATAAAACTCCGGGGTATCCTTGAGTAGGTCGATCGTAGTATTGTCATGCGGCCCAAAAAGAATATCCTCGGTAGAATCTTCAGCAATATCAGTCATTTGGCTCCCCACTATATCACAGTAATACTTGGCCACATCCATGCTTGCTTTGAGCTTGCTTTCTAGAGTTTTCACTCTTTGTTCGTGGATGGAATTTAGTAGATGCGCTCTTTCGGCGATTTCAGACACGCGGCGGCGAAGATGGGTATTTTCTCTATTGGTTTCTTCAAGTTGAGCTTCCAATTTCATCCGTTCCAGTTGTTCCCTAAGCACGATATCCCTATCACTTGACACGAGTCGGGCCATTTCTTCATCGTGCCGTTCATATTGAAAATTTGACCGGGCCTCCATATTCAAAAGATCCTGTCGATGTAGTTTCTCCTGTCTTACATGCTCGGCCTCCGCCACACGCAATTTGGATTTCATAGTATCTTGTGCTTCGTACAACGCCTCATTCTGGAGTTTCAATTCGTGTACCTTGGCTTCGAGCTCATCGATAAATTCATTCTGGCTTTCTATTTTTGTCACGAGGAAATTTCGGGCCTCGCTATGTTTCAGACTATTGTGCTTTTTGGGGTCCTGTTCTTTTGTGTTAAATCCACTGTTATTTGAATTTGGCCTCGTATGATTAGAACCCGCACCAGCTTCTCTCAATTTTCTTATTTCATTGACCTTACTCCGGAAATCGTCAAAGTAGTTTCCTTCATTTCGAATTAATGCGTCAAAAGTGACATGTTCATTGGGCTGGCGAGGAACACTGTCAGACTTTGGCACCAGTTTTCGTTCACCATCGTCTCTACGTAGGATAGGTTTGGGGATTTTGCTGATAAAGTCCAGTGGATCCTTATATCTTCTTGTGGTCGGATTGGCAAATTGTGTATCGACTTTTTCGCCTCTTCGATCCACTCTATCAACGTGCTCATTTGCACCCACATTTCCCCGGCCAGTCGTCCTCAAAGGGTAGGACCCGACTTTGTGTGAAGAACCATCTCCTCGAAGCCCAATAAGTTTTCCACGTAGCGATTGTAGTGATTTTTCGAGGGAGTCATTTTGTTTTCGGGCCAGTGCCAATGTGGTCTCCGGCATAGCGAATCTTTTGATATATTTTGCGTCTTTCCTAAACTCAGTGTATTCAATGACCCATCAGGAAGTTGCAAAGGTGAAAGGTTTCCTGAAAGCTAGAGAAAATTAACAGAGACGGAAAATCAGGAAGTGAAGGAGTAAATAAAATATTTTTAATCTGAAGAAAGAGTAGGTGCAACCGGCTGACTGTTATTCTTTTGAGCTTGGAGATATGCATCGCTTCGCGTTCTACACGCAGTTCATTTGTATGTAATTATAAAAGACGCGAAAACAAGACACCCACACTGTACACCGTCCATCCATTGGGGTGCTGAGAGCGATAAATACATTCAGTTACAATTCGCCAAAAGCATCTTCACGGTTTTTTAAGTGCTTTTCATTCTTTCCTTTTTGTTTAATTTCTTGGAATAAAGCTGATAAACTTTTCAAAGAAACCTGAACTTCTGACAAGTCGCATCCCCGTCTGGTTTAGCTGCTCACTGTTTCCCTTGCCAATTGACATTAGACTGGTAGAACTGTGGTTCTCAACTGTTGAAAAATGCCGAAAAAGAGACTAATAAGAAAACAGCCTCTCTTGGAGCGCATTCGTCTGTACCCTCTCGATTTACTTCTATCGATCAATGAACAAAGACTCTCGATTGACTGGGACAGTTATGTACCACAATGCTTGCCTATGGGTTCTATAGTATCGTTGGTATTTCTCATCCTCTGCAAAATTAGGAACCACTATATCTCTGTCAACGAGAAAAGAGACAATCTGGTTTTCCGGTCGGACTACTCAACCTACCAGCAAGTGGTTTCAAGGGCAGTTCATGGTGCTCAGGCCGGTCCTATTGACGTGCCTCGAATCAAGAACGAGTCTGTTGCCCATACGCTCCTCTGGACGGTCAACGTGATGCTCATTTTCCTTTTTGCAACATCGCTAATCAATGCTGTGAATGTTTACTTCTTTCCTTACAAAAGCTATACCCTTCTTAGCCGCTCGACTGATACACCAAAACCTAAAGGGTCGTGTGTCACAGAGCAGAACGTGTCCAACACCACGCCACGGGGATTCTTCCAGAATTTGTTCTCGTATTTCGAAGAACACTCGTACTATGAAACAGACGTGGATTCGGACGCCGATACCACTTACGAGGCTCGTCCTCTTGAAAAAGACGTGTGGATGTTGTCGGTATGGGACCCGTCGCATTTCCTGTTATACGCCGCGGCGTCATTTTCCCCCATTGTTTTGTTGAGTGTATGGCTCTTCAGCTCTTCAGTTTCATTTTGGAAAGTCGGTGTTTTTGTGCTTCTCTCAAATGCCTGTGCGGTTTACCTTACCTCTAAATTCTTGGAGTTGATTTCTGATAAGCAGATCATATACCAAGAGACATTTAGTGAGTATAACAAGAAATACGTAATTCCCAAAACTTCGGTATTGCGGAAAAACGCCAGCATCGATGCTACACATGGTCCCTATGCACCAGCAAGCAAGACCGTACATGATGATCCCATTGGCTACTTACAGAACGAGCTTGCTTTTGTCACGCACGATATCAATGGAACAAGGCTCAAAAGTGTACGAGCAGATTACTTGGATGATGTCCCTTCTAGGCCTGTGTCGCCCTCAAAACACTTATCTCAAAATAGTAGTTTTCTCCCGCCCGCCTCTTCGCATGGAAGTCGTTATGACACGTCTATGCGGAGCTTAGGCGAGCGGCCGAGCTATTACGATGATACCACCGATCGCCATAGCCAGATGATGCTGTCGACCCCTTTTGCTCCGAGAAACGCAGGAAACGAACTGTTTCTTCAGAGACCAGATGTGCATTCACGCGGGAACGAGGCTTATTCTAGAGGATACGACTCGTTTTCGCGTACTTCTTCGCGGCCCCATTCCCCATTGAAATCACCTTCCAGGTTGGGCTACAACCCCAACTTATCCTACAATGAGCGAACACAGCTTTCGCCAAGTCGGTCGAGCAGACACCTGTCGCCACAACGAAGCCCGTCGCCATCAAAACGGTCCTGGCATTGATAATTTCTGCTTTTATTATGGTTTTTCTTTTTTTTTTTCTTCCTTTTTTTCTTTATTGTGTTTCTAATATACAACCATTAAAATTCCTCTAATACATAAGCTAGAGGTCGTGGAAACCGAAGAAGTACTTTGAGATTGATCCCATAAGCCCTAGTTTTGGTTCTTCTTTCTTTTCACCTTGGCCTTCCTGGCTGCCGTTAGCATTCGCCTTCAAGAATAAGCCTGTGCCATCCTTGACATCTAAACGTTTGATATAAGAAGCCTGCATGTCATTTGAGTCGCCAATGACGCCTTTGTCCACTTCGTTTGTTTCCTTATGCGAAAACAACTGAAATCCACCACCTATGTCTTCCAGCAGACTCAATTTTCTCTTCTGGAGTTTTTCAATTGCATCCTTTGTGTACGGAACTACACCAATTAGAACACCGTTGAAAACATTGCCCGATTCTTGTAAGGCATCATGAGCTGATGTAGGGTTGTCATACGTGATTTTGACCCAGGAGTTGCCACTGAAAATAGGAAGTGAAGGTGCAGCGGATGAAGCACCTGCTCGTGTATCTAAGCCATCCCGTGCGTTGAATGCACCGGTAGTAGTAATTGTTTGCAAAATATTTGCTTGGGTATTTTTTGATTGTTTCAGAGCTTCGAACTGTTCCAAGATTTTTCCAAACTCAGAAAAGTAGGCAATAACTTGGGAAGACATCGCTTCCGGATATCCAAAAACCAAGATCGCAGATTCGGTGTTCAACAAGGGACTCAAGTTACTGACTGCATCTTCATCGGTAGCTTTAGAAATATCACTTTTCTGATAAAAAGCGTTGACAAACGTTTTGGGGTCCTTGTTGATAAAAGACTCGGTATGCTGTGCGGGTTTGTTGAGCGAAATGAGGACTTCATCATTCAAATCGTAGAGGGATCTAGCAGGGGGGAGGTCCTCGTTTTCGTTATATAATGGGATATCATCATTATCGAAAGTATGCGAAGTATCATGAGAGTCTGCGGTCAAGAAGAGCGACAGGGTATCTGCATGACTGGCAGTACTGTTTCTATGAGCAGTATTTCCGAAAGAGATCAAATTGAAGTCAGTCGAATTAAAGGCATTGTTATTAGAGGATGATTGACCTGTTGAGCTTGACTTGGTATCCTTTTTATTGTTCGCTGATCCGCTCAACTGGAAAGCAAGTCGTTTCTTTGGAACAAGGTGGTTTGGGATAACTCTTCTCGACGAGTTCTGGAACCACGCAGGGTCCTTTTTTTCCGGGCCAAGCTGCTTGGGGGGCTCTTGCAGACCGAAAAGAGAAGTCATTATTGGTAGCTGTGTTTGTGGCTTTGTAGTTGAAAAGGAACGTTTGTTTTCGGGACAAAAGAGTTGAAAGCTATACTAGTGTATGCTTTGATGCTTGCGTGCGCGACCCAGACAGTCTGCTACGAGGCCTGTCTTCAGATGTGCAGTGAGTTGGAACTGTGCCGCCAAATCCTGAAAAAAAGAAAACAATGAAGGAAGCAAACAAAAAAAAAGAGCAAAAGGAACAAACACTCAAATAAAAAAGCATTCTTGAGTAGTAGTATACTTATATTCACTTTAGAAATTATTTAAATTTTTCCTATGTTAAATACATATTCAACTATTTAAGGTAGGTGCAATGCAGCGCTGAAGGAACCACGGCCTCAAGGTAGGATTATTAAAGTACGAGAGCGTCAGTCGACTGCCAGGGATTGCACACAATAACTTTATAATTACGCCGACAGCTGGTTAAATGCAAATAACGTAGTTTTTAGTATTAAAAACTGAGAGATCAAATCAATTAATCAACAGGGAATTATGATAGGGTTACGGATATTGCAAGAGCACTTATAGATCGTGAAGATGGAGGAGCTAGGTGCGAAAACAGGAGAGCTTGAGTACAGTAAGAAGTGGGTTGTGCCTAACTAATCCGTAGAAACCCTTTACTTTGCGTTTATTTTTCAAATTAATATGCATTTTTCTTCACCTCTATACAATAAACCTAGTTAAGATTTATTATGCCAAAAACCCTTTTGGATGTCCCTACCATAGTCTCAAGCTGATAACTATGTATTTCTGATACGACTCTTGCATTCAAACAATGTATTCAAATCACTCTAAGCACTTTTATACGAAGAATAAAATGAGCGGGAAGAGGCCTTATAAGTTTTCCTAAAGTAAACCTACAGGGGTCTAGAGCCATCGGAGTGCCAGGGAATGTGCTTAGCGGCAAAGTCACAAGCTTTGGAGGGTGGAACAGTTTACATCACCCATGAAACTATGGGAAGTTGGCTTGACTAGGAGGCAACAATTGATGGTGACGGTAGCGGCTACACAGCACACTCCTAAAGTAGACATAATCAAAGCAATTCAAAACAACGGATATCCTATATAGACAACCATTATTTGTTCGAGGCCAATATGGTGTCTCTGAGAGTATTTAAATGAACGGAAAAAGGGAAAAAGAGCAATTCCCTACAGATGGTACTTTGTGTATAATGAGTTAGATGGATCATATAAAGTCCCAACATCAGATTTTGTGACTCTTGTATACCTGCTATGAAATTCTGTAGCACTTTTTAGAAAGAAATACCAAGAGACTTTGGGGTTGCAAATAAAACTTTCCGGTTCATGTTTGCTCAATACTTTAGGTCAAGTCTCATGGGAAGTGAAATATCTGTGATATGAAAAATTGTCAAAGTAGCACATGCACAAGTTCTATATGTGTTTAGCCATTTGTCTAATCTTTCCGAGGATTTCAAAATCTCTGAAAATCCAAACACCTATGAAATACCATGGAACTCTTAAATACGGGTCATCTAATAACGAATTGCGGTTGCAAAATTTCATCGCGATTCTGCCACCGTCGCAGACACCCCACTGCCATGGAAGTCAACATAAGAAGAAAACTTTTAGACAGCAAAAACTACAATCTGTAAAGACCGATAATGACACAATTCTATGTTATAAATGATATATTCCCCTTCATATTCATCTCTGATTGTTTTTCGGTCGAAAATGTTTCCTACGACTTATTTACTTTAGCCAATGGCCTAAGTCTCAGTTTGCAGATAGCATCGCATTTTCAAGCACTCGCGCTACGGATCTCATCTCACATCGCTCAGCCATCTCACACCAGCACACCAAACCATCAATAACCTTCATAACTTTAAATCGCCAAACCATCGGCGTTCTAACCATCGGTAAAATAAAAAATACATTGCATACAAAATGATCTTGTCGCCTGCCGAGAGATCTTACATCCATGATTCGCTTACTGCGTCTCCGGTCATCAGGCCTGATGGACGGAAACACTTCCAGTTCCGGCCTTTGGAAGCCAAGATTGATTTTCTCCCTGGATCCAATGGCTCATCAAGAATACGAATGACCGATGGTAGTGAATGTATTGTCAGTGTTAAATCCAAGGTTGTGTTGATTGCTAAGGAGGATAACTTGATCGAGTGCGATGTCGATGTCACCGGCTTCAGAGATGACTCGAATTTCGTTTCCAACTTGAAGTTCAGCTTGACTGACTTATTCACAAAAAACTTTCCCACGCAGAAGTTACATCTTACCTCAAAATACGCTTATAAGCTCTTCATCGACTGCATCGTCATTAGCCACCTGTCTTACCCTTTGACGCTCATGACCTTTGCTGCATACTTGGCCCTCAAGGCCACCAGATTACCGTTATTGACCAGTGAAATTGATGATTCGGAGATCGAAGAGCAGCCTACATTTTCCGATGACTGGGAAAAAGCCCAAACCTTGGCTGAAGTGTTTAACATGCCAGATTTCCAGCCCCCACTTATCGTAACTGTGGGTGTTATTGGAAATAATCTTATTATTGATCCCTCAGAGACAGAAGAGCAAGTTCTCGAGAACGGTTTGCTTCTTGGGTGGTACAATAACAAGGTCATCACCCCAATCACCAACATGAATCTAGCCACCAGCTCCAACAACGCTAACTTCAAGGGTATCAATTCGAGTTTGCTTATAAAAACTATTACTCTATTAGGCTCTCATTGTTCTTCGCTCATCGGTGCATTTGATAAGCTCGTGGAAGATGATCTGGCCGACAACGACGGCTCAATTTTCTAAACCTAGGATCAGATTTTAAAATTAATTATCTATAATATACATTTGCCGGCACCACTACGGGGCATATTTATGTACTCTCAGCAATTTTGGGACGAGTACGCGTGCACAATCACTGCAGTAGCTGTTTGAATGTTCATGGATCTTACAACGCCAACCTGTTTGATCTCAACACACATGTCAAGCTCAGCCAAGAGTTCACCGGGAACTCCTTCTTTCTCCCTGCCTAGTAAAATCAAAGACTTCGCAGGGAATTTCAATTCACTGTCTAAGACAACTGAATTGTCTGTCTGTTCTAACCCAATCAAAGTGTAGCCTTCTGCTTTTTTCTCGCGTAAATATTTCACGATCCCATCAGGTTTCACTTCAGTCATCGGCATCCAGTAATCTGCAGTGACTGCAACGCTTTTGAATTGCTGATGATCCTTGATTGCAAGGTCGTGAAGCGTCAATAAGCCTGCTCCCAAAACATCACAAAGTCTGCAAATTCCTCCCAAGTTTGGTGGTTTATCTACCAAAGACGCAACAACAATCAACTCACTGCGCTTAATGTCCGAAATTTGCGTCTTGGCATCGACATCCATGACCGTACTCCACGCACCACTCTTCGTTTGAAGCGACGAAGAGATACCCTCACTGGATTCTTGTAAGGCCAGCTTAGGCTTAGAATTGTCCTTCAATTTCCTCACCCATAAATCGCTTTTGTCCTCGCCAATTGGATGGGTGAGGAATTCGGTTTGTTCTTGTGATAAATACTTGAGGAAGTCACTCTTAACGATAAAGTCAACATCGCGATCATATAACCGTAACAAAAGTCCACCAGAGATGTGTACCAAATCTAAGTCACCAAAAATGTTCCACAAGCAGGCATCTCCGCTACGGTATTGACCAAAAGCATCTGTGGCTAACGCGCTTTTGTACATGTTATCAATCACCACAGAAAGATTCTCATCGATATCTAGATTCTTTTTGCGGATTTCTTCATGGATAGAGATAGCCAACGACATAGAAAAATGACGAGTCACGGCTTTATTGGTGGAAGCAGCAGGTACGATAATTGTAATGAGCTTCGTCAAAAACTTCGTTTCGTTAGCATGGTCCATCGCTTGAATCATGAGGAATAACACTCTCTCATAAAGTGTCACTAACATCGGCTTCAATTCATGGGTGGCAAGAGAATCCACCAATCTTTGAAATATTGATTCCGAAAGTTCAGGTTTCTTCAATAAGTGTTGTGCAAGAACCCATTCGAAGTATACCCTCACTAAAGGACTTGGGTCATTTTCCACAAAACGTACGAAAATATGGAAATAACGCTCCACTGATAAATCAAAGTCAACCTTATCAACAACGGACACAATCATTTTTGCCAATTGGATACGAACGTATTCTTCAGCTCCATCGGTCGGCTTGATGACCTCGAAGAAGTTATATGGGTCATTTTCATCAAAGACAACATCAAGAATAGCTTGTGCACAGCTTGAACTCCGAATAGAGTTAAGAATTGTCAAAAGCCAAACTTTGTAAGCCACTTCGTCCACCCCATAAACGTGCGAGTAAATGTGACTGTTACTAGTCAAGGCTATTTCTCTATCATAGAGGTCACCAACAATTCTTTCTATCTTGAATGCACTGGCTTGAAGTTCACGATGGATCATTGCTTTCACAAGAAGCTGTGGAAGAAACTCAAGTTTCTCAAACTCCTCATTATGGTTAATTTGAAAGTCGGACAATGCCTTCGTAAGAGTGGTCATCAATCCACGTCTGCCGTAAGAATTCAGTATGATTACTTCCGCGAATTTATGAACATGATCCATTAAGGTCTTATCAGAGACGGCGCTCTTCAAAACGTTTTCGTGAAAGAATACTTCAATGAGTAGAACATGTAATTCCTTTTCTGATAACTTGAACCTTTCCGCGTCCATCTCAGCGACTGATTCTGACAACCCAGTGACGACCGCCAATTTGTTACCCTCTTCGATGTACCCGTGGGTAAAGGATTTTTTCAAGAGTTTACCGATGGCTAGTAAAGTTGTGAAGTGTGACGTTTCAAAGGAAAGCACCAATAATACTTTTCCAAACTCTCCCCGTTTCAACCCAATTTGATCCACATAAATGGACAATAAACGATGATACTCCCCAAAAACATTCTCCTTAAGTTTGTAAAAATTTGACACCTGTTTGAAACATTCTGCAGAGTTTACAAGAATGTTCTTGTGAATATCCAAAATGGAAGACAAGGTGATATTATCTCCATCAAACCCAAAAACCTCATTGGTGGTATTCAAAAATTTAAGTTTTGCATATGCAAGGCAAAGTGTACCATAATCTGCCGAAGTGAAATCATTTTGAATTTGACCCCAGAGCGAACCACGTTTTGCTGAAAATTCCAACTCAAAATTTTCAGGAATCGCACTGAGAGAATCGTATATTGTTTCCGATACGGTTCCTTCACATGCAGCTGAAAAGACATCAATGGCTCTCGACTTCAAGGATAAGGTAATTGGAGAAAGCCCAGATTCCAAAACTTTAGCGATTACGACATCCGAGCACTTGGAAATCGAATCACTCCAATATTTTTCATCTTTGTCCTTTGCAATAGAAGCAAGTTTAACAAAGATCACAACTTCGTCATCCAGAATTCCACTCTCCGAATACTTCATCAAATCCTTGAAATTAAATCCGCTTTCCGAGAGATATGAGGAGAAAAGCGATATGTTTTCTGTGAAAAATTCGTATCCATTAAAGCTGTTGAATTTCGATAAGAGACCACCAACTTGAGAAAGAGACTCTAGGCGGAAATTTAGTATAAGACGTAAGTTCAATGTTTGTATGGCTGTTTTGAAAAGCTCGCCCTCAGAGAAATTGTCAAAGAGTTTGATTAAAAGACTGTCATGCTTACCAAATTCTAAGACTTTCTTCCCCTTCAAACCTTGTACCAAGCCGTAACAGGTGTAAATTCTGACGGCATCGAAAGTTTCCCTGGCCTTGGCCAAGACTGACAAAATAGTATACAGCACGTCACTGAACTCTTCGGGCTTAGAGAGACTTTGCATTATGGAGCAAATGAAACTCGAGAATTGTTCCCCATATTCGCAATGAATCTCGGTACTAGAAGTACCTTTTGACCTAACCACGAAGTGTCTGGATAACATCAAATAAGGAAGGAAATGTTCTTCTAAAAATGACAAGCCATGCTTAAGCAAATGCAAGTTTTGGGGTTTTATGGAAAAGAGTATTTCCGTCGAGTACCTTCTTACAGAATCCATCGACGCCCTGAAACCGGTCGACAAAAGACAAAATCCCCATGATGGGTGAATAAGAGACTCCTCTGATATAATTCCAATTATGTCATTAACGGCGGCCTGGGTTTGATGCAAAGAAGTGTCGATACCAAGGACCTCGAATAATGTGGTAAACCTGCTCCATTCACGGAGTAACTTGGATTCTTGGCTAAAATCCCAGCTCATAATATCCATCGAGAATGAACAATTGATGTTTTTAAGTGAAAGTTGAAGAATGGACAAACAAAGTTTACGGGTCTCATGAGAGTTACCGACCAAATTCAGCTGTAAAATATGCCAGTAAGATCCTTTGTTGATCACGTTATTTTGGAAATAATCATTGCTTTTAAAATCAGCGCTGGTGCTTCCGAGCATACGAAGCCATAACACAAACGCGTTAGTGGTGTGCTTTTTTGAAGCAGATGACGCCTTCAAGTCAAATACCAAGGTCCAATAATATTCTGCAGACGATTTGCTTGCCAAACATTGTTCAACAATAGAGTCGACCCTCCATCTAACTAATTGAGAGCATGCAGACGCAATACTGTCGTCTCGGTGACCCAAGTATAAACAAATCAATTTATCTGCGATTATTGAGTCTGAAGGTTGAGTAAAGCCGTCAGTTGTATAAATCCGAGAGAGGAAACCAAACAAGCTAACAAGCAGCTCTTTTGGACCAAGATCTTCAGATCCAAGAAGATCCGCTTTGTTAGAACTCGTTTGGGAATAGTTCACGTCGGTGTGTTTTTGAAATTCAGAAACGAAGTTGTACGGACTCTCCATGTTGGCGCGGAGCTTCAAGAGCACAGCGGCCCATGTATCCAGTAACAAGCGGGAGGACAGTTTCAAGAACTCGATGGAGTAGCCGAATAGCTTTTCATCTCCAGAATCTATCGTGTGCAATATGAAATTGTAGATTTTAGGGTAGACCTGGTCGAAAGTATCAGGGCTCAAATGAGAGATAAGCTCAGCCAACACTGGCAGGTCCTGTGCATTTTCTTGTAATTTCTCAGAAATAGCAATGGCCAACTGGCTTTTTTGCTCCTCTGAGAAGTACTTTGATATCAAAGCTCCCGAAGAAATCATGGAGAAGGAGATCCAGTCCAGAGTGATAGCACAAAGCTTGCAAGTTCAATTGTAAAACAGATTGCAAAATATCGAAGAGATGAGTTTCTGCACCCGTACATCTCGGTACGTTTCCCGAGCCTCCCAACTGCGAATTACCAGCTCTGTTGCAGTCCGTTTAGAAGGATAAAACCCAAAGTATCCGGTTTTATGTTCTTTTCGAATTGGCTCGCTTGAATATTTTAATTCAGTGATGATGTCTTCTAATTGCAATTATGTGAAAGGCCTTGTAGCGTATCTCGTGCAAAATCGATAAAATTGGCCCTGGCGATTTGATCTCATATAAAGTTTCGCAGCTTCCCAAGAAGGCAAAGCAACGCCAGGGTTTCAAACAAACATCTACGTAAAACAAAATCTGTCAGTACAAAATCACGTGTCAAAATCATAGGCTTTGATACGCCACGTGCGGGGACCGTTGCAGCTATTATGGTCGTGCGGGTCTGTAATTCCGCATGGATCCAGTTCTGCCTCTAAAGATTATTCCCAACTTGACAAGTAAAGGCGAGCGGAACTCACGCGCAATCCACCTGCGAACTGATAAGCCTCTTTGCCGAACCACAACGTTGCTACTAGCAACTTTGGGGATTCTGAGGGATAAAAACTTTTGAGTAATAAAGATTAACGTTGTTCAATGTAAATGTTTTTCCGATTTTTCTCTCGATTTTATTATTCGCTTTCCCCTTTAGTGTGCTATTTGTACCGAGTGGCGTGTTAAATATAAGATAGAAATTCACCTCTGCCTGGAATGCGGCGATAAGGAACCCCGCTATCTTAATTTCTTTTCTGGTGCGGAAACAACTCCCCGAAGCGTATCATAGCGCTTTCAGTTTCGTGCATCATACGACGGTATTTAAAGTCTTGATCCTGCAATGTGGGAACTTTGTATCTTCTTGGATCATATATTCGAAACCCTAATCTCGTAACCAGTTGCAACTTCTCTGGCGGACACATACATTATCACAAATCTTATTGCACACCATGTTTGAGTTATTTGTCTCACTTCCTATAGCGAAACTTGTTTTGGTGATAACGGTTTTCCTAATGGTATACTTTGTAGGAAAGCTTCGGCAATCCACGCACCCAAATAAAATGGACAAAACTGCTTCCAATCAACAGAAAAAAAATCTATTTGCCGTCAATCCCGTCTCTCAGGACTTCCAATGGGATCAACAGAAACCGCTCAAGTCATATCCTTTTAAAGATAAGGAATATAAGTTGAATATGGGAATTCGCAACATTGATTCGTCTGAATGGCTCCTTATTGAAAACAGTTACCTCAAACGTATAGAGGAAAAAACCAAAATCACTACAAACAACCATCCAGCGTATGTTGGTGACAAAGATTTGAAGAAAAGCACTATCTTCATCTCTCCAGAGGCAGATGAATCTATTCGAGAGTTTTACGACACAGTTATCGTCTATATGTGCGACAAGTACCCAATGTACTTTCAAAAGAAAGAAGATCTGGTCTATAATTACATCACCAACGAGAGTGTTCCTGCGAACTCTTCTAGTGTCAAAGAAACAAGGGAACTCCTCGACTACTTAATTCGCACCATCGAGGAAGACTTCATCATCCTTTTGAAAGACCCCACTCGGAAAGATCAACCGTACGGCGATGAGTATTTCTTCAAGGCTGGAGTATTTGGCTTTGCAGCTGGATTTGATCCATTGGAGAAATTTGATCAGCCCCTTACATTGATCCACGGCCCTATTCCAGGATACGAGTCCAAGCTTAAGTTATCCATGAACCGTTTCTTTGACAGACTCAAACCAGGCGATTTCGTGTCGCGGTCTAACTTCTCCATCCAAACTCATGGCAAGTTCTACGTTGACAATGAAAATAAGGGTTATCACTTGACAGAGGAGGAATTAAATACACCCATTCCGTTTGAAGATCTTGACTTCCAAAACCAAGTACACTACCGAAGCGAAAGGCAAGTACTTATAAAGCTCCCCAAAACACAGGCCACGGTTTTCACCATAAGAACATATTTGCACCCTATGAGTCACTTCAATGAAGACACCGAGGCTGCTTTGCGGCTCCGGGGTTCTCTTGAAAAGTTCCCCGATGACATGGCTCGCTACAAAAATATCACACAGCCCAGGCCCGCCGTTATAAGATACATCAACGAGTTAGTGGCGTAATTTCAATATTTCCTCCTTTGCCTCCTCCCATACCTCGACGTTTCTTTTTGCCCAAGAAATAAATATCCGGTTATAGTTTAAAAGAATTTGAAACATTGACTTCAACTCATTCCTTCGAAATTTCTCGGCATTTTTGCTCAACTCATCAGCAATATATGAAATGTCTTGTATCATAATTTTCTGGCATTTTTCGAGGGTACCAATGCGCTCTTGTAATTGAATTATTCTCTGTTTTCGGGTTAGCTCCGGATTTTGGTCCATTATGTCTGTGACATATTTTGTGATTTTCTTCATAGACCCAATGCCAGGTAAGAACCTGCTTTTTGAAGGTGTTTTATCTGTTGTAACAGGATGCTGGCTAGCGCTGAGGCTGTAAGCTGTGCTCTTATTAAGAGATTGTGTTTGGATGCCTTTTTCTATTTTGCTGACTTCCATCTCAGCTCTGAGACTATCAGCTAGCTCCTTTTTCTTCTCTCTTAATTCCCATTCAACCAAGTGACTTTGTTTGATCTTCTTATCCTTGAACCTTTTAGTAGCCTCAAATACTGATGTGTATTTTACTGCCTCGCCCAAAGGTTCCGAAAATTTGGTTTCCAACTCTGATATGAGGAAGTTGATTGTACTGAGGGAATTATCGTAGGCCAAGCCGATTCTATCAAATATCAAGTCAACTTTCAGGTCATCCTTTTGAGAGCCTTGATCGTATCCAGATTGAGTAGTATCCGCTAAAATCATTGAAAACGAGTTGAGGAAAGCACCAAGCTCAATGTAATCATTTGTGAGCCCAATGTAGTTACTCATTATTCGCTTGTTGATCTCATCCATCTGGGATTTGTTCACCACTGAGCTTTGAAAGCTTGCTCTATTCGGAAGATCGTTGTTAATCTCTGATGTTTGAGCAGTGAAAGGGGAATCAGAAGTCTCTGCCAGTGTTGTTGAGGCCTGCGTTGAGAGTTGAGACTCAGATGGAGGGTTTGAGGGTGAGCCAAGGTATGCCTTTTTCAGAGAAAAAAATTTGCTAGTAAGTGAATTCAGAAAAGGGAGGCTAATGGCATGATTAGATACCGGGATAGGTAGGCTTGAGTATATAGGATCTGTGTTCAATCCATTTTCGGGATTCAGCTGATACACAGACTTCGGGAGCTGACTGCTAATTAAGTTCACCTCGTCCGACCAATTGGAAGTTGGATCCAAGAATTTGGCGAAAAAATCAAGCCTTCTAATTTCGGGAATCAGTAGACAATTGTTGAGGAAGTTGGCTAGAAGACGTTTTCTGTGTTCAATGAGTCGGCTCTTGTTCAAGTATTTGGAGTTTATGTATGAGTACGAGGGTCCGTTATTGGGTGGCGAATCGGAGCCTGACACGCTCGTGGGTCCGTTGGATGTTGACGATCCGTTCGTGGAAATGGCGTTTGATCCTGGGGCTGAGCCCACGAACCCATTGAGTACATTCAACGAAAAGTAATTCTTGGGCGGGATTGGAGGGATTACCACTAGTGGGAATATTCGAGTGAGGATATCTCGTAGGCTCTCAAAATCGGAATACCGCCTACGAGTCTGAATATCATCGCTTACCGAGTCAGTCAACTTGATCGTGTAGACGATATACTTCTTGGACGCGTTAGCCAAGCCTTCATTTGATTTACCGGCCTCGTTTATGAGAATCCGGACGCGCCGTTCTGGGGAAAGAAGCCGTGACACCCTGGTCTCGTGGTTGAAATGGATGGCGGTAGTATCTTCACCGTTGTAGAGCAAGAGCGATCCGCCATCCTCGTCAGTCGAATCATCTGCGGGGGAGTGCGAATCGTGGACATTGGTAATCGAGGAGGCGCCCATTGTTGGGTGTTTCCGCCCTAGTTTGTCTTTTTGATGGCTCGACATTTCATCCCGGTTATTTTGAATGAGACTAGCAAGACCTCCTCCAGGAAAAGGATTATTATCCTCATCGGTATCGAACGCTGATTGACGTTGCAGATCCGGATCGGACATCAGATAGAGAAGCAATGGCAGTAGTTAAGAAACAATAACGACTAACAAGGAATTCGGCTATCTCCTTTTTTGTTTTTGAGTTCCCCGTCTTCTGAATTTGGGGTGCTCTTGTTCGTTGTATGCTTTATTTAACAGCCTGCAATGAAAAAAGAAAGGGGGCATATATACGCCACCAAGTAAATACACAGGTGAGACTTGAGCGAACACACAGCACACGGGTAGGCCGCTGGTATTGTGGAGGATTTGCGTCTGATATAAAATTAATTCAAGTAATTTAAAGTCGAAATGAATATTTATTTTTTCTGGTTTTGAGCCGTTCCAATGTGTTATAGAAAGAGAATTGACCAGCAGGAGCTTTTGAAGGGAGTCACGTAGAAGCGAATAGGCACTAGGTCGTACTGGGAAGGGATGGTTACTGTGACGTGCGCACCCACCAGAGATAAAGATTAACGCTTTGGTGCACTGAGAGTTTGGATGAAGGATTTTGCGGGGGCAGGAGCTGGGCGAATGCAGCCAAACTTTGGACCCGAAAAATTTACGGCTCTGGGCAGTCATACTCCCTGGGCAAGTCTAGCAGAATTGAAATACTGTTTGAGGATAGCGGTCTATGCTATTTAAAATGATATGAAATGTTAGAAACCCAAATATCTATTTTTAAACAACTTTTTTCTCCTTTTCATGGTTATTCTTTTCTCATTTAAAATAGACGATACAATTGTTCAAGCGACACCTGTCGCTGTCTCAACAATAGACCCTAGCGGTCCTCGCAGGCCTGAAATGGTGATATTTGGCTCAATTTCAGTAAAAAAAAAAAAAAAAAAAAAAAAAAAAAAAAAAAGACACATTCGATAGAAATAAAAAGGTGTTCTTTGAGTAAAGGTGACCGGACCTAAAACACCACTTTGGTATTTCGCACCTCGACTGGCGTGAATAGATCTACGCCCCAGAAAGTATAATGAATATATATATGTATATGTATCGAATTAGTGTCTTCCACCCAATTTGCAAAGTTAAATGAGCTTTTTACTCGAATTTCAAATCAAACATGTTACGGATAATGTCCAGAAAATATTGTTCCGGAATTATTAGCCTCACCTAGGTTCACATAAACTCCTGATAAATTCTTAACTTGGGTGACGTGTTGTCACAATGAAGTTATAATCATATCACTATGACAGAATTTTCAAGTCAGATTCCGAAAATTTCAATCATTCACAATTTTAAATACACACATTAAGAGAATCAACATACCTTCATTTCTTCCGTACTTTCTTTTCGTCTGTCTCCCATACTAGCGACTCACTGCGTGCACCACCCATGCAATCTACTGTCCGAACGTTGCCCTGCCCTAGGCGGCCGCGCACGACTCGGAAAAGTCTTCGATTTGTTTACCACACATTAATACAGTCCCTAAGCAGCAAAACACGAGGGAATTGCATTCTCACTAAGTTTTTAACTTCATCTCGAGAACACCTATAAACATTTTGGGTCATGGAAGAATCATCCATTTTCTCGGCGGCCTCACTGGTGCCTCCCGAGGTTCAATTTGCACAAGTGTTGGAGAACTTCCAGATGAGCGCAGGCAATGTTACGCCTTTTGACGTCACGCAAAACTTCATATCAATTTCTGCCGCCAGAGCACTCGAGGCCGGTAAGAAGATCAGTGACTCGGGTGAAAACTTCTCGCCTCAAGATACGCAGGAATTTACTAGTTGGGACTTGGAGACGAAATTGTGGCATTTGGTGACTATCTTATACTCATTCAGACTCAGTGAGCCCACCGACCAAGTGCAAAGCCACGAATACTCGTCATTTTCCACCAAACAAAAAGCTTTTTTACAGAAACAGCCAAAACTCCAAGAATTGATCTTAATTATTCAGTGGCTCCAGCACAATTCGCAGGAAGTTTCAGTGCCATATAATGCAACAAATGCGTCAAAATGGACCAACACTAGAGTCGCACTTCAGAATAAACTGTTGGCGTCATTGACAGAACTGTCTAATACTGATGGTTATGTGGACTCTTTAGATGTGGACTCTCCGTTAAGATCTTCGAAAACACTTGCCCCTGCGGATTTGGAAACCGACGCGGCCAATTTCCATGCCATCTATAATTTAGTGTTGGCTGGTGACTACCAGCGTGCAGTAGACCACGCCAGTCAGACTGGTAATTTTACTCTTGCTCTCATCTTAGTCGGTACGCAACAAGACTATGTCGATCCAGTTATTGATGGGGATGACTTTGCTGTTGATGAGGAAGATACCGAAAATTCTGATATTCTCAAACCTTCGGCCTCGGAACCATCCGGGTTGAAGCACAAGTACCTTTGGCTTCAGACCGTCTACAACTTATCCCAGGAAGAACGCTTAAGTGCAGAAGAGCGCCTAATATACTCCTACTTGTCTGGAGGTGATCAGACAGAAAACATCAAGCAGGCAGGGGGAGATTGGGACAACTGTTTACTTCTTTACATCAACCAGCTCCTCACGCATCACTTCCGGATCTTCATGAAAAGTTCGCTCTCTGGGAGCGGTGATGACTCCGAAAGTCTTGCGTCTGTGTTGTTCCCTACACCTCAGCACACGTCTGTCGAAAATATCTTGAACACAATGCTGAAATCATCGGCTTTATCTGAAGAAAGCAAGAACCCCTTTCGTGTCATAATGGGTTCTGTTCTCATTAATCAATTGAACTTTTTCCTAGACAATACTTTCAAATCTGCCCAACTAAGTATTGTTGGTGACCAGCACATTCTACGAGTTTTGGCCCATTTGGCTGTGGTCTCGTCGCTTCTTGGAATTCATGAAGGTTCAAGAACACCCACCAAAATCATCACCAGATACATTTCTAAATTGTCAGAACACGGATACGAGGATCTTGTTCCGATTTACTTGGCCTTCATTCCTGATGAAAAAGACGTACGTGAGTGTTACTCTATATTCTTGTCGACTATCACAGATTCCGAAAAACGGACAAAACAGCTCGAAATTTTCAAGCGGTTAGGCATCAACTCACCTTCAGAAATGGGCTCTCGCTCGGACTTAGGCTCCGAAGATCTGACCGATGAACACGAATATAAGATTCACAACGTTCTAAAAAGAACTGTGGAAAGAGTCATGTCCGAGACTGAAGAGCACTACGTTCCAGATGACGAGATTAAGATCGAAGACTCTGTGGTGGACGATGTCGATTTCAAGCTCTGTAAATCTGTGGAATGGTTCTTTGAAAATAGAATGTATGAAGATGCTATTAATGCCACCCGCACTGTGTTCCACAGGTTTCTTTCTACTGGCCGTTTGAAGGCAATCAAAGAATTTGGAAGAGGTAAAAATCTCAAGAGTCTCCTCAAGGATTACGATTTTGAAATGCACACAAGATCTCTTGGAGGTTCTGTTGTGCCGACCCTAGTGAGCGAAACAGACAAGGTGGAATTGATTCAATATGAGAAGTTACTTGAATGTCTTCTACTTTTAGATGAATGGAAGTCATTTACTAGTAATACTTCAGGCATTCATTGGGTATCGAAAGATGTTGAGAACTCCATAGAGAAAGTTGTTGGAAAAATCCAGACTCTTATTTTCAGTTGGTTCCGAGAGATTATTGAATCATCTCCAGAAGAATCCGAACTATACAAAGAATACCGTTCTATTTATGTTCCCTATTTCATAATTGAGCTCTTGCAAATCTTCCACGATGCCAGATTGCATGACTGGAAGTACATGCGCCAGGCTTTCCAATTAGTGAATGAAGTTGCCAACGACAAAGAAAATGACTTCCTTAGCTGTTTTATGACATGCGGCCGAGTCAGTGAGTTTGTCGTTTTGGCGGGTGAGGTGGCGGCGGTAGCTGCAGATGGCAACAAAAGGGTATTTGTATGAAAGTGACAATTCTATCAACCAAATGTATATTTTCTTGAATGGGTTACTTTTTTTTCTCTCAATTCAATGACGAGGCCTTTTCGTACAACGAATCAACAACTGAGGACATGTTTTTGACCAATTCCAAAGACGCTTCGTAAGCAGCATCAGTTCTAGGCTGGTCATAAATGATAAGCCAGCCGTTGCCTTGGTCCAACACACCGTAGAATACTTTATCTAGGATCATCTGCGACAACTTGCCTTCCACCTGTTGCAAGTTCAAGCCAATAGTTTTAGATATGTGAGACATTTCCACAACACTGTAAGACTCAATGATTTTCAACAAGTTTTGCTCTAACAAATTGTCATACAATGCGTTAAAGTGGTTCTTAATAATCTGATCCGAACGCAATTCCGCAGAGTACGTGGTCAAGGAAGTTTCGAAATCCTTCAAAGACCTATTCGAGTATGCAGTGGCAATCGATTTCATGGCATCAATGTCTCTCGATTGGTACTTAACGACGTTCTTGTTGTTCAAAATGATGTTGACATCGTCAATCAAGTTCAACATGATTTTGGTCAACAACATGTATTTTAAGACAATGATGGCACGGTTGTCGTTTTGTGAATTAAATCCCTCAAACGACTCAAAGAAATACGAGAACGCAGTCTTGTAGTCTTTGTCCTCAGCGTTCAAGATTCCACTCTGGCAATCGAGTTCAGCTTGCAATAGAGTGGGACAGTAGATGGAGTTTGCGGATGTTCTGGCACTGGTCAATGCAGCTCTAGACTTGGGAATATTTCTCAAAGCATGAAAAATCTGAGATTCAACCAATTGCACTTCAACTAACGACGACTTATCGTCCAACTTCTTGTATTCCCTCAACAATTCAGTGATTATGATCAACCCTTCCTGGTGCAAACCCTTGCTGTACAACTTGGAAGATAACTTCAACTGCAACTGTTGTCTCAAGAAGGACAACTTATTTTCCACAGCCCAGTCAATGCACTCTTTGATAGACAGAATCTGCGAGTCCAATGAATCCGGGATCTTGTCGAAATCCTCAATCAAAGTCTTGACGATTTTGGCGGTTTTCGACTTAGCAAACGTGCTCAAAACGGCCCTAGAGCTGCGGATCAACTCGTCTAACTTTGTAGCCGATTTGTTTTCTTGATAAAATTTTCCTAATTCGATGATAGCTGACTCCTGGTCCTGTAAGAACCTCGCTCTTTTATTTTGGTCGTCGCCCTCGAACGTCGAGTTAATGGCCTGGTAATATTTAGACTCCGCTTCCTCAAAACGTTTCTGGACCACTGCCACGCTGGCTTCTTCCAAAAGAGGGGTAATGGTGGACATTTTTTTTTATTTATTTTTTCTTATTATTTCGTGATGTTACTTCGAGAGTATTGTCTAAGATTTGCCCTCAGTAGTGTTCACACCGGCCACTGGACAAGTGGAGTGAGAGACTAGTAGTCGCGGGCAGGGCACGACACGACTCGCGCAAGCGACCTCCACAACGACGGCAAAAACGTAAATGAGTGAAGCCGAAAAGCGACTCAACAAAAATCCAAGAGAGGCCAATAAATTCCATGAATTTTTTTAGAGACAAAATACGAAAGCACACTTGCTGCTTTAATTGATGAACAAGAAAAATAAATACACATTTGGAGCCATCATTAAAAAAAAAAAATTGGCTTACTCGTGTATCAACATGGCCACCACAATTTGCAACTTGATCAATCTGAGTTCATCAACACACTTGAACGTGAACACTTTTGCCTTTTGTTCTGTAGAAATATATAAATGTACTTTTAGTGAGAGAATGAGATTTATTCTCGGATCGTTCTTTAGAAATTCACATGAACATTTCCAACTACACCAACCCTCGAAGGCTAAGATTAGGTACGTTTAATCATCCGGAAACTAGTAGCGAATTCAACGAGAGGACCAAAGTTTGATATCAATAAAAATTCCAAGTTCTTTTTGTCCGTTTTATTTATTATCTTCAAAAAAGACACATTTTAGGGAAAAATACCACAAGACGTACGACGAATCCATCCAATCCATCACGAGTCTGACAGTCTGCTGGTGTCATTTTCAATTGCTGGTAGGGTTTTTAAGCAGTTCGAGTAAATATCCCTCTGGTAATAAACTCTTAACGGGTAATGACCTATTTTTTTAATAAATCAGAGATGTCTGAAGATCGGTTCACAGTCACGCGACCAACCCCCTGCTCGTTTTATTCATTGGTCGTTACCGAAAGAAATCAAACCTCAAAGGTGCCAAATCAGGCATGACTTCGAATCTTTCACCCAAACTTGTTTGCACAATTCTGAATTTCATGTCCTCGAAAACTTGGAATGCATACAGCTTGCTAAATTTTAGCAGCAGCACTGCTCAAGATTGGTAAATAAAAAGGTATCTGGCTCAATCCGCATGCCGTGGAGGCCTCCTTCCAATTCCGCCTTCCTGACTGAGATTATGAAATTACCCACCCTATGAAGACCTCTTGAGCCTTTATAGCTAGAAAATAAATAAATTGGGGTGGTAACAAGAGAAATTGAAGCCGGATTTCTTATTTGTCGACAAATTGAAACTGTAAGTATTTAAAAAAGGATGTTTTTAATATTTTTGTATTTCTCAAAAGCAAGAACAAATATAACAAAACTTGCCTTCATCTAATCCGCAATTCCAATAATAGATGCTCTCACTCAGACATGAAATGTTTTAAACTACTAACTTTTCACAATATTCATTTTTGTCTTTTATCAAAAATATACAACAAGTTTCAAATTTATGTAATATAGACAGCTCTCCTTTTTATCACTATCAGTATTGTATTGGGCCCCACCTCGTGGGTTCAAGAGAATGGGTGCGAAAGCTGAACGAAGAAAAAAAAATCTGTACAACACAGTACAGCACCACGCCAAACTACGAAACATTAGGAAAAAGAAATCAACTCGCTCTCAAAGATTGCAATGTTGAGCCGCCAGATTATCCACACGCCTAGAGTGTGTGCTCATCGCATGGCTTGTGTGGCTAAAAACAATACATTACCACGTATTAACATCCCCCCTTCTGTCTCTATTGGACGCATCGGGTCTATGTCCATAAGAAGCTATGCGCAATCGCCTTTCCCTATTGATTATAAAAAAGCCCAGGAGAAACGGGAGTTGGAGAAGCTTCCAAAATACAAGCAATGGGCGAAGTACTTTGAGAGCATGGAGTTCAAACGCAAGATGACGAAATACTACTTGGCCACTTTTGGTGTGATGCTTGTAGCATTCTACTTCTACATGCGGGACCGGTATCATGAAGATAAACAGATGAAACATATTCGTGAAAAGTATGCGCGGGACCCTGCTAGCCTCAGCGAGTACGAGTATCTTAAATTCAAGGCTTTCAGTACTGACAAATTGAAACCTAGAGAGGAGAAGAAGTTCCGCCTTTATCAGATGATGAGAAAAGAGTTCAGACGCAAGAACCTTTTTGACGCGTCTGTGATGTTCGAACCAACCCCCGAAGAGCTTGACGTGTGGTACAGCAAACAGGCTAAACCCACCAAGAAAACTGCTCTGGCCGATACTGCTGCTACTACAGAAGAACCACTTTCTACACAACTCGAGCTTGAGCCAGAAGAACCAATAATTACAAACGAAACAAACCCTAATATCCAGCCAGCTCAGGATACTACAGAAATTTTCGACCGGTTGGCCGAGGCTTATGATGACCAGGTCAAGTGGGAAGAGAGAGGAATTATGATGGGTAGCAGGAGAAAGTGGCTCATGCGCCAGGCTGAGGGTGAAGTGCTTGAAGTGGCATGTGGTACGGGCAGAAACATTCCGTACCTCAATACCGAGCAGGTTGATTCCATCACATTTATGGACTCATCAAGTAAAATGGTAGAGGAAACGCAGAAGAAATTTCGCAGCAAATTCCCCAAGTATAAGAACGCTGCGTTTGCAGTTGGAAAGGCAGAAGATTTGGTGAATATTGCTTCGGATTCCTTTAAGTATGACACGGTTATCGAGGCCTTTGGCCTTTGTGCGCATGAAGATCCCGTCAAAGCTCTTAAAAACATGGCATCATTATTGAAGCCCGGTGGACGAATCGTCCTTTTGGAGCACGGAAGATCCACATGGGACTTCGTGAACAACCACTTGGATTTCCGTGCTGAGAAAAGAATGCACACTTGGGGATGTAGATGGAATTTGGACATTGGTGAAATGATTGATGATGCCGGACTCGACATCACTTATGAGAAAAGAGTGCACTTGGGATCTACGTGGCTTTTGGTTTGCAAGAAGCCCGAAGATCCACTCCGTCTAGAGGAGAAGCCATTTATTAACAAGCTCTTTGGTACGGAGTTTGTTCCTGTGGAAAAGAAATAAACATTGTATATAGACAGAACACATTTAACATGACTTGAAACGAGAAGAATATCACCAAATAAGATTCGGTAAATAGAACACGCGACTAAAGCAAATCAAAAATATTGTAGTAATTGTAAGATAGATTTGGAACAGCCTGATGTTGAGACTTTCTCTTAGAATCTGGGCGGAGCGCAAGGCAATAATAAACCACGAGGACATGTCAGATGGCACCTCATATCAATTTAATGAAATCAAGCAGAGAAATTCACATTAGCTTCCAAAGACAGATGTGCATTAATTTTGAACTTAGGTTTTGCATTCACCGTGAGGAGTTGGATAGCGTGGATTCACTGCTCATGTGGGCCAAACATACTCAAAGGTAAATACCCTCCTGTTCTTTACCAGGTAGCAAATTACGAACTTTAAGTTCTTCTTTCAAAACCTCTAATTTCAGTTGCTGGCTTACTATCACTTCGTTGTTTTCTGCCACGGTTTCTTCGTATAGTTGGCGGTCAGAGTCATCAGTGGTGTTTAAGATTTCGTTGGTAAGATACTCATTAGTTTCATAGAGTTTCATCAACGATGTCTCAAGTGACTTCTGTACGTTGACAATGGTATCGTCGGTAAGTTCCCTTATTGCCACCTGGAACTCAGGAATAGAACTTGGTTTACTGGAAGAAGACATGTGGGGTATAGATTGTCAAGCATCAGTAGTAGATCATGCGCTAAGTAAAGTGCGACATGAAAAAAAAAAATATTTGATGGTTCTTTTTAATACAGATTTTAGCTTTGCAAAAATTGGACGATAAGTTAAAGAAGTCGCGTTTTAAAAAAAAAAAGCCAGAAAAGATCAGTAATAAGGGTGATATACTCAGCAGAGTTAATAAAGACCAGCAGTATCCTTAGTTTATCTCGACGCTGTGGAGGAATTTGAGATCTCCCAAGCCAGAAGTCGCACCGATATTAAACCCACTTGCGCCTACTGGAGGTTGGAAATAGACAAGCAGAATGTTTCGTCTCCGATTGATGCTGATATTCCGCATTCCGCGAAGAAGTAACTTTACTTTGGCGAGCGAGGCTTTTCAACCGATCCACCCTCTTCTCCTCCAAAGAGCAGAGACATTGGCAAAAGAGTATGACGCGGTAGAGAAATCCATGGCTCTGGGTGCATTTGACCAGGAGGTCAGCGTGAAGTTCTCGCGCCTCTCTGTGATCATAGACTATCTCAATCGTTACAAGCTTGATATGGAGAATTATTCCTCGTTGCTTGAGATCATCGATGAAGAAACAGATGGCGAGCTCGCGCAAGAAGCCAAAACAGAGGTGGAGGAGCTTCTCCCACAGCTCAGAAAGAATAGTCAGGCGCTTCAGAAAAGATTATTGCCTCCAATAATGCACAACGATAAACCAGCCATAATGGAGCTCAGGCCAGGTGTGGGCGGATCTGAGGCTGCGCTTTTCACAGAGGATCTTCTCAACATGTACTTGAATGTAGCAGGTCATATGCGGTGGCGTACTTCTGTGATCAGTGAAGCTCGTGGAACGAATGGTATGCTCAATGAAGCAATTGTTAGTGTAGACAATGCGGAAGCATATAACTTCTTGAGGTATGAAAGCGGTATCCATCGTGTACAGCGTATCCCAGCCACAGAGACCAAGGGTCGTATCCACACTTCAACCTCCGCGGTTGTGGTTTTGCCCAAAATCTCCGAGGGAACAGAACAATCGTTAAAAGAGGATGAGAGACAGTTTGCACCTGGTGAAGTCCGTATAGATACTATGCGTGCCGGAGGCAAAGGTGGTCAGCATGTGAATACAACTGACTCAGCAGTCCGGCTCGTGCATATTCCCACAGGAATCATTGTCAGTCAACAGGATGAGAGATCGCAGCCAAGAAATAAAGCAAAGGCGTTCTCCATCTTGAGAGCAAGACTAGCGCAATTGGACCGAGAGAAGGAGATCGCCGAGCAGAAGAAGCTTCGGACAGATCAGGTGACTACAACTGATCGTTCTGACAAGATCCGCACATATAACTACCCACAAAATCGAGTCACAGATCATCGTTGTGGGTATTCCATTCACGACTTACCTGGGTTCATGGAGGGTTATAAGATGGAGGAAATGGTGGAAAAATTAGATGAAATGGAGTTTGAGGACCGGCTTCAAACACTTATCTCGCAAGGAGTTTAATTGAACAGGTAACAGAGGACAATTTTGTTTCCAATTAAAAAAAAAAACTCGAAAGAAGATTATGAGTTTTAGGAAGTACGAAGTTGTCACATGTACATAGTACTTGGCAGAAAATTAGCTACTCTACCATGTCGTAGATAATGATGTAAAGGTTTCCGCAGTTAAAAGCCAAAAAATACTAAGTATCAGTGATGTATTTGAAAAAAAAAATACTCAGAAGAAGAACAAGAGTTGTAAAAAGGGAAGGTAACGGGCCAACTAGCGAATTTCTTTGATAATCTACGTGATTCTGATTATGTACCATAAGAATTATTCATTGAAAGGGAGATTAATCCATTTTTTTTAACCGGTTGGTGTGCCTAAAACTTTGGTTCAGAGGTCTTGATTGTTGGAATAAATAATGCTTGGGAAGCTAACATATTCTTGCCCAAAGAAATGCACCTCTGCTACGAAAACGTAGGAGATATGCACACAAACGTAGCGGATATATTTTTGTGATAGTTTTTTTAAGTACAGTTCTTCTTTTTTGCTTGCTTTCCTTTGAACAATCTTCCTTTTTTCAATTATTTTTCAAAGACTCGAGGAATTCACGTCTAACATCTGGCCTACGACATGCAGATGCTCATCAAGACTGTACTGCACTAACCTCATGCTTTCGGGTGCACGAGAATTTCATAAGCTATATCTCTACAGCTTCACACAAAATAAAACCCATCACATCTTCCGATTAATAGCATGGCCTCCGAGAATAAACGAACAGCTGAGCCCTCTAGCCGACTCAGCAAGAAACCTCGACTGGAGGTTCAGCAAACTCTTTATTTACGCAATCTCAACGATAAGGTTAATCGCACACTACTCAAACACAGTCTATACATGGTATTTTCTACGTACGGAGAAATCTTCGAGATCAACATGAAAATGAAGGGCCAGGCGCATGTTGTTTTTGACAGTAAGGAGTCTGCCTCATATGCTTTGAGAGCTCTTCAGGATACCAACATTTTTGGGAAGAACATACATGTTGATTATGCAAAGAAGAAATCTTTGTCCATTGAAGCAGCCGAAAAAGCGATCGCAGAAGAATGAAGAAAGAAAGAAAAGGCTACTAAGTATCATTGCTTGTTTATTATGTGCTGTCGGAAAAGCTTGAGGGATATGAGCTTATTGTTGGATTGTACCAAAAACAACACATGCAGTTTCTGTTGGTATGATCGTCAAGCACGCAATGCTGCTTCTAACTCGTTCATCACGCAATCAGGAACTCCCAATTTTCCCAAACTGGGCCCTCCAAGCGAAACTTTACCATTTGATTCCTTCTCGACGCTCGTACGGATGGCCCCTGACTTCTCCAAAAATCCAACGTTGTATTGGGGAATGCAATCCCGGTGGAGATTGTAAGAAATAAGCATGTCATTTTCAGCAAGCAGAATCTTATGGTTCTGCTCCTGTGCTTCATTGCGCTCAATGATATTGTATTTTTCCAAATCGACGTTCAAAATGTTCCGCAACACGTTTCTAGTGGCCTTCAAGTTGGAAGTGTCAGATGGAACCCCACGGCTGTTGAAATAGTGGCCACCAATCATCAATGTAAGTTTATCATACGTGGCATGCCCAAGTTTATGGCCATCAACGAATCTTTCGGCGTCCAGCTCGGTATCAGAGTCATATATCACACCTAAAAGTGATTCTGGGTTTCGGTTTCTTCTTGGTACAAGAAACCCGAATCCGTTTCCACCCTTCGGAATCAACCCCTTCTTTTTAGTATATATATTGGCAAGAAATATCGTCGAGTACTCGAGACTTTCGAATATTTTGGGGATTTCCTTATTTTCAAATTGTGTCATATTCGAGAGCGGTTGAAATCCCAGTGTATATCTCACATGATCATATTCGGTAGTTTTATCGGCAACGCTGACTCTTGGAATTTTCAACCCAAGCTCCGACACCTTGTAGCCAAAATTGAGGTTCACGTTAGGCTGCGATTTTAAATGTTCAGCCAACGCCAAAGGAAATGTTTGAAGCCCATTATGTAACCTCATGATAGGGTACTTTTTCAACCTGGTCGCAACTTCTTGCAAATTCGCACCCGGGGATATCTTTTGCTCATACTTCTCGAGAATTGGATTCGTTTCTGGTACAACTTTTTTTGATACCATTTTCAGCACCATGGCCCTCACGATGGAACCGTGTTCTTGTTCAAGCTTAACTAACCTGGGAAGAGTAGCCTGAACACTCAATTTATCTACATCTCCGCTATAAATTCCGTGCATCACAGCACTGAGGACATTGTCGGCCAATTGCGGGGAACCAAATCTTCTCAGAATGAATGAACGGATAGACTCATCCGCATCAATCTTGGACGGTTTACGAAATGGCTCGCGCAATATACTGGGGACTAATCCCTGAGTTACATCGTTCAGGAAAAACTTGGCAAACAGTTGAAAAGAATTCGGTACTTGCACCAAGCTGTTGGATGGATCAAGAAGCCATTTTCTATTTCCTGGTGAGGTGGCCCGCATTACTTCCACTTCTTTTTCAAGACCCAACTGCTTCATCATGTCAACGATAAGAAGCGTGCCATCACTAACACCACGCAATGTCCGTGGACCTTTTTCCAATATCACTTCCGATCCATTATCGCTGAGTTTCAACGACTTGATCCATCCGCCAGGCTCTTTGGCAGCTTCGTATACGGAGACACTGACGTCTGGCCGAAGTTTCAGAAGAAAATATGTATAGCATAGTCCTGAAACGCCTGCTCCTATAACGGCAACTTTACCATTGCGAGGAACGAGTGACATTTGGGGGGACCTATTCTTATATATGCTATCTATTTTTACTTATCGAATTTCGCTCATGAGCCGATCCGAAAGCAATCTCTCCGCATCTACTATATTTGGTGTACTGTTGTTACGAGGTGGATATCAACTTTGCAGCCGGTTAGAACAGGGAGTCCATAAGTCATAATATACAAACCATGCGATCAATTCTGAATATTTAAGGAGAAAAAAATTTCATTATTAAAAAAAAAATCAATGGATGCTGTAGATTCCTTAATTTCAGTATGCATGGAACAAAGACTGCGCTTCCGACTCGCCATTTAAAGTCTCAGTCAGCATCTTGCTCCAATCATTTGAGGTGAGGCCTCTATTTCTGATACTTATTTTATTGACCTGAGCTTCGACCCCATTCATACTCTCATTTCGAAGTAGTGGAAGTCGTTGGTCAAATTGAACATCATCTGTCCGCATGCTCTGGGTATCATAATCGATCAGGTCCATGAAGTCGACACTGTCGTCATCAACGGTAGATGTGGAATCGACCGCATGTATAGAGTCATCGGCCAGTTCACTGGATTCTAATCCGTTTGAGCTTAAAGTTTCCCCACCACTTCGAGTATTTTGGGAAGATGAGTCATCAAAAGAAGGCATGTTGCTAGACACCTCGGAATTTGAGGATATCGTAGATCTCTCAGCTCCACCGACCTCATTGTTGCTTGAGACTCCACTTGTCGAGTTTGAAGAAGGTGCAAATGAACTCTGCAAAGAAGCTTTGAGAGCTGATGGTTTCCTCAGCGAAGATGAGGCATTTGCCTCCACAAGAACATCATCAATAGTAAGCGGCTCTTCAGATGGGACCGGTCTGTCATTAGGTGGTACATTCTCATAGGCAGGAGGACTATATGGGTTGTGTGGATCTAAGCTCGTCACAGACGATGACCGCAATATTGGTGAGGTGGGAGCCGAGGTTGCCTCTTCAAATGACGGTAATTGTTCGCCATTTGAAGGATTAAACGGTTTAACACTGAAGCCGCTTGCGTCGTAAGACGGGGTGCGGAAATTAATCGCAGCAGGGCGCGAAGGAAAATCCTGTGTTGTCTGTGTGTCAATTGCGTGATATTCTGGTAATTGAATAGCGCCGTCATTACATTTTGCACTCAAAAGAATAATTGGAGTATCAACAACAACCTCATAGTGATGCATTTTATTATTGTCAGACGGATCCGGTTTCGATATGCGAAAAGAAACTTGCAATCTATGCGAAATTTGGATATGACGGAAGTTGGAGTCCGGGGACAATGCTTTAGCTGCACTTGTGTAGCCTCGGGTGATACATTCACTCCTACTTCTGTGTTTTCTGGGCAGTAAAGAGGAAGAATCAAGTTTTAAAACATCCTCGTCCATGCTATCACGGAAAATCTGGTTTCCATGAACATGGCTAATATGCGTTTCAAGGCTGCCGATAATTGGCAGAGAGGGTGTCTCCATACTGGCAACCAGGTCGCGTTTTGAACCCGAGCTCTTTCGAGGGCTTGATAATGATGACGGGCTCACCTCGTTATCAGCGTCAGTTGCGGTGGAAGTCATTATTTCTTTATCTTCGCGAGAGGTTAAAAATGGCAAGGCGATATTGATATCTAAAGGGGATGCCACCATGACTGCTTTGCCTCTCAGTTTTGAGCTCGAGCTCTCTGTAGAATCTGGCCTTTGCTCGTAGCAGGAGTAAAGTAAATTGTTGTCTGGGCAGCTTAAAACTTCTTCTTTAAAGGGTTCTAGCCCAGAATTATTAGTCTTCATTTTAGTTCTGAGTTCACAGAGGGGAACAATGCGCTCTTTTGACTTTGAGGTCCTCGAACGTGCGAAAGGATCATCTCCATCAAACTCGTATTCGCGAGAAAGGTCTTTTGAAACATAAGTCACTCGCTCTAGAATATTGAATTTTATTCTTTTCACAGTCACATCTTTGGCGATGGGAACAAGTTTCACGTTTATGGTGTGCTCAGACCCCAAAGAGACAAACTTCCTGGGAAATGTGATTGCGTAATTAAGAGAGTCATTCCAGACCCTATTCACATAAATCGGCTTGTCGGCAGTAGAATTTTCCAACGAGGGAGGGGTTCTCACCATGGGTAATTTGTAATTAGCATTTGTTACAAATCTCTTGCTCAATCTGTCATGAGGCCCTGGTACTCTCACGGAGAGTTTATGTGCAAGAGACCCATGTACCGTGTTGACTGTAGCCGGGATATTAGGAGGAAGCAAAATGGGAAGCAAAAAGACATAAAGGCCCGCTTTCTGTAAATCCACAGATGACTCTGGGCTTGTCAGCATGACAGAGTCTGAGCTGTAGCGACGGTTACTAGTTGAGAGCGGAGATTCTTCCAAAGATTCACCGGATGTTTTTCGGGCATCAAAAAGTCGGAATTCCTTGGTCTTTTGTGCCAAATGGTGTGGCGCAATTTCCCTCAGTCTTGTATCAGTGGAATTCTTAAGGCTAATAAAGAAATCCGCTTCCTGGAATTCAAGTTCCCAATCCAAATTTCCAATCTTGAATTTCTCCTCGTACTGGTGACGGTTGATTGAGTCTGAAGTAGGCCACTGCGTTTTAGCTTTCGACAGAAACTCTACTTCCACAGTTTTAGCCGCAGTGTCCTTCTTAAGCTCAACGATTACCGCAAAGAGATGAGGAATTGGGGTCTGCGAGTCTATTTGAGTACACAAGTAATTGGCAGATTTCAGGGCACGCATCTTCTTAGCAATAGTGCTCGTTATCGCAGAGTATATGTTTTCTGATGTCGTGGGTTGGGAGGAGTTATCCCCTGAAGAAACGCTCAGTCTGGGTGTGTAATTTTGTGAGGCTGCTGTAGTCACACCATCATCCATAATACCATTCAAATCTGTGACTGAATCCAGCTCAGGAATTTGGTTGCCGCCATTTTCAACATCTTCGTATGTGAAACTAGTCGACAGTGATGGCGCTAGGTAAACACAATCATGGGTATTAGAAACATAAACTTGGATTGATTTGGAAGTAACACTGCTTATTCCACCCACGCAAGTCTTTAAAGGTATCGGTAGCTGGAGCCCCAAGTCCTTCAAGATTGTGTAGAGCTTTTTCTGTATTACCTGCGACGTCTCATAGAGAATAAGTTCCTTAGCCTGTTTCTTAGAAACACTTATTGAGCGAGGACGCGAGTCACGATCACTGTGAATGGAGAATGACGACGAAGCCCGGTGTCTGAAAGGAGATGGCGAGTGATCTTCGGAGCTAAAGACCACACTGTTGGCCAGGGAGTTGCGACGGTGGCCGGCGGCTAATGGTGAGCCGTCATTATCGGAAGGTTCGGAAAACCGGCGCCCGACTCTAGTTTTGAGCTTCCCCAACGAAAAAGATTTCATAACTGTGCCTGTAATTTATGGGTCGCCTTTTTATGGATGGATATAACACGTCCGAAAAAGTTATGGACCGGGCGTCTGTCTATGATTTTGGTGGGGTTTGTATTAACTTGAGTTTGATTTTTTTTTCTTCGCTCTCAAGAAAAGAATACAAAAGACAAAAAAAAACGAGAACGTGATTCAAAGAAATCTTAAACAAAAAAGAGAAGAAATGTTGGGGCGCAAGTTTGTCGGTTTGATGGATTCGGATAGAGTCGGACACAGTGCAAGTATTAACTATTAGCAGTCATAGTCAGCCTGCGGCGCCGCAACCGGCTGGAACGGAAGTTGAAGTGGAGGCGCGCGCCGACCACCAAGGGGCTTTACAGCATCGGCGTTGATTTCGACTTTAGCAACTGAGCCGTCTCCACAAAAAAAAAAGAATTAATTTATTATACAGTAGGGTCGTGAAAATTGAGATAAAAACAATCACCTTGACATATGCCTATTGTTCCCAAGAGAACAAAAACAGGGGAGGTGAGCTTTTCATTTTCATATTGTTCTTTATTTGTTCTCCCTTTCTTCCGCTTTTCGAAGGTTTGTTCACTGGCTCTCCATTGTGTATCTTTTCTGTTGCCTTCTCGCCTAAAGTTTCGTCGTCCAAAATATGTAGCTGTCCTGATACACCACAGACATGCGGGAATGCGAGGCAAACGAAGAAAAAATATATAAGTTCTTGTTTCACTCAGCAACCTATTTTTTCAAAAAAAAATTACAGGTGAATTATTTTCTGTTTCTGTTTCTTTCTTGATTACCATGTCACTCACAAATGGGCGAGTAAGCATCTACTTCTTTGAAAGTTTTCTAGTAGCTATTTCTTTCCTTCTATGATTGTAGCTTCACCGTTGGTTTTGCTGAGACGACGTTTCTGCTGACAAACCAAGTATGATGTGTGTGTGAGCTAGACCTACCGCATGTATGACACATGATGAAGACCTAAAACGGCCAAACTAGTTTCAATTTCTTTTTGTTCCAATAAAATGTGATGACTTGTCGTATTCAATTCACATGAATTCCCTAATTGGAATCGGTATTGAACCCGTAATTTCAAAAGAAATTTTTGACATTGGGAACAAAGTCTCTGTCCCCTGTTTCTTAATTTACCTTTACTTGGATCATTTCTTTTTTCTATTGTCATTCCTTGAATGACATATTTGAAGAAGAAAATATTCAATAACATCAGAGAAGCTTTTTTCCCCCATTTTCTTGATTTTATTGCCCCTCTTTTAAGGCTTAAAAAGTATTTTTTTTATTAATGTACCCGCAGCCTCGAGCCATCAAAATAAACAGGGTAACCCGGGTCGCACAGCCCGTATCAAACTTCTAGGAAGCCTAATACCATTCAAATTTACACATTGAAACCAACTCGAATTAACCCCGCAAAACGCCTCGTTTCATCTTCAATCCCCTCAGAATACACTCTGTGTTAAAGTAGTTCTATTTTTAAAAAAAAAATAATATATTTTTTCAAATCTTAAATCTCCTATGCGGCAAAATTCCTCCAATTTGAGATGGTCGATTGACACGGGGTAATTGCATTAGTCGGATGCATTTTGTTTCCATATTCAGAATTCTAAAACAGGTGTATCTCTCACGTTTATTCTTATTACTATTATTATCAATTTTCTGCCGACTAGTTTCATGACTGAAGAACACATCTGCTTGATCATCTTGGATATGGACTTTTTTTATAAGGTAACTTCCTTAAAATATGTTGTTGATTCCAGATGGTATAGATCAGTAACGTAGTGCCACCCCGCTTTATACGCTTTCGCGGTTCGTGAAGCTGGTATCGACAAACGAACCGTGATCCAAGAGAACCGTCATCACCTTTCTGAGGACTTCCACTTGTAACGGCTCAAATGGGAAATTTTCACCGTCAACAGAGATAAAATGGTTTTCCGAACTGATCCGAGGAACTAATCTGTAAGCAGCAATTTTTGAATGCAATACTTCGGGTGAGTGAACATGTCCGCCATGGTCGACTGAAAAGAGAAGCTTCGCCATTTTGAAAAATGGGGTCTTCGCCGTGGTGATCACCATATCCATGCACCCGTCGTCCGGCAACGCGGCAGGAAAAAACTGCGTGTCCCCCAGCATATACGGCATCTTGCCCACGTAAAAAATATTAAGGTCGTCTGTGAGCTCACCAGGAAGTTTCTCCCAATCAGACGGGGGAGATTTGTCTAGTGGCGGCGAGCTAAGCTGGAGGTCTTCCTCGCATGCGCTTCGGTCATCGGAAAGAAACACCCGGTGCTTATCATAATGACTCTGAATTTCTGCAGGGTCTTTCATGGCATATTTCACATACAAGTCACACGGATATGTTGCCTTCGTAAGTAGCTTGTGGGTCACGCCAAGTTCAAAACGCATAGGCCCCAACCACCTCAAGTGCTCTGTGCCAATATCGGAGTCCGCAATAGTCCCGTACGCCTGCGAGAGGAACGAAAGCTTTGTCGAGTTACCCTGACGGACAGCCATAACATCCATACGTGTACGGGACAGCTTTAGCATACGTACAGTGGCAATCCCTGCGTCACTGGTTCCATGGCTACTCAAAGAAAAAGCATTCCCTGATCCACAGGGAAGTTGAGTAATAGCAACTTGGTCAAATGCACTCTCGCGGTCCGGACGCTGGTAGAACCCATTGATGACCTCATGTGGTACACCATCACCTGAACAGCATGCCACAATGTCGAAATCAGCGATATCCAATTCTCGTGCAATTTCAGTGGCATGTGTCGAGTACATTGTCTCCACATACGTATACTCTGCGCGTGCAGCACGGAGAACCGGAAGGATCTGTTTATGATACAACTTCCGAGCATGGCCCTGGCCACCGTGATTATTCAAAAGCACTAATATCCGTGGTTTGGGGGTACTTTGGTTATAGGAAAGGGATAAGATGTGCAGGGCCAAATCCACTTGAGACTCACTTCGGTAGGCCCCGATGTCCAACGCATCGCGTTGTATACTTACAGAATTGCCCGACTCGACGGCGTAGGTCAATTCTACCTCGCCCGGCGATAAGTTCTCACAGAAAAGCACATTTTTGAATGGCACGTGTTGTGTTCCAAGGATGCTTTGGTCAGCCAGTGTCAGAAAACACGACAGGCTACATTTGGCCGGAGCATCCTGCAGTTTGATTATTGTAATACCATACTCCCCAATGGTCCCTTTCCCCAGGAATTCTCTTGAGCCAGTCAGGATTCCCGTTGACATTTTTGAAAGAGTTACTTGTTATTTTCTTTCTATTTGTTGGAATTGGGGGTGTTTCTCAATTGACAAAAAAACGTGGCTTACGAGCACATTAAGAGGTGCCGAGTTCCCAGGAATGCGTGTGCTATTCGCAGTCCGGGGACTGTGTTAGCAAGGCTTCGCCCGCCTGGGCTCGTAAGTGTGATGAGTGTTGCCCACACTTTGAATTGGCATGACTTTTTTTATTTGCTTTGGTTTAGATTTTATTTATTTGCTTGATGACACTCTATGAATGCCAAGCCCCTTTAAAAACCCCACTTTATTGCAACCTAATGCCGCATCATGATCATGTAACGGCATATTATTGTGATGCTTCCCCACTAAAGCCGCACGAGGGAAACCAAATGAAGAACAAAAGACACGCACCTACTTGCGCGTCCGTTACTAGAGTTTAAATTTTCGATACCTTCATACTTTTTTTTGATTAACTACATTCTGCCATGTGTTGGGCTAAACCGCACGTGCAAAAAGCTGTTACTTTCACTAATGATTAAATTTTGTGTACTTCTTCTCCATAACATCGGAACTATTCATCTAGCTCATCCTCCAAGTCCTCGCCTGTCAATGTGAATGGTTGTGGAAGTGGTGCTTCTGTTATGTTCATTTGTCTCACGGTCTTGATCACCTCGATAGGCTCACCTTGCTTCTTGTCTTGAAGAACGATTATTCCTCCAGAACCCTTTATCTTACGGATTGGCAGGAACCTCTCATCCTTGTTGAAAGAAACAAAGCCGGCTTGGGATGGTAAAACTCTCGACAAGTTGCTGATTTGGTATGGTGTTTTCACGTAGCGAAGACCGATTTGTTCAAATGACGAAGACTCGGGCTTTTCTGCAGACGTCTCATCTTCGTTATTTTTAGCCTCGTCTTCTTCTTTTGTGACCGCATTATCTTCTGTCTTTACTTTATCCTCGTCCACTTCCATTTGGTCATCATCCTGCTCCTCTTTTTTCTTTGCCTGTTGCATCTTAGCTCTGGCTTTAGCCTTAGCTGTGGTAGAAAGAACTGCCTTGGCAACCTTGTCTGGTTGTTTTTCTTTTTCTTCCTCCACCTTTGGCGGGTATCCAAAATACTCAGGTTTGCTGTGTACATTCAACTCGAATTTAGGAACCTTGAGATTTTCATTGACACCGATAATAGCTGTAGGAGCAAACGAAAGCGACAAAAAGTGGGCAAAGGGGAACCAGAACCACGATTGCATGAAAACTGCAAGACCAACAATAGCCTTGGTGTTCAATGTGTTGGTATTAGTGTTTTCCAAGCTAATCGTCACATTACGACCACCGGCATCGATGATACCCTGCGCTAAAGTGGCACCGAATTTAGCCATAGCATCTTCATGCTTGTTTTTGATTGTTTCCAGATACAACTTATGGAAGTCCTTAACCTTTGGAAAAGTAGCTTCATTTTGTTGGATCAAAATCATGGCAGATGCCTGTAAAGCTCCTTGTCTCACGAAGTCGACATTATCTTTAGTCAATGGTTCTAAGACCTCGAGAGCGGCAGGAGATGCTCTTCCTGCGCAAGCAATACCCAATGCCATGGCAGTACCATAACGCACATGAGGATTGTGAGATTGTGACAATAACTCCACGATTTGTGGGGCAGCAGTGTGATCGCGGATAAGCAAGAACCCTAATCCAAGAACAGAAGCCCTTCTCACGTCGTCCGATGGATCAGAGACAGCATAGTGTAACAATTTCTTGATCGCATCGTTGTTTCCAGTTCCAACGTAAGCCAATGCAATGGTGAATGCGCCACCATATCTCAAGATAGGATTCTCTTGATCCAAGAGCTTATCGATGATTGCAAGAGCATTGTCCTCTTGTCCATAGTTTAGCAAAGCAATACCAATAGCCAAGCCACGGACAATATGCTCGTGCTGGGTTTCTTGGGCATATGTGAACATGTCATTGATTGCTTCTGCATTTCCGGAACCAAGCATGACCAATCCCATAGCCAAACCCGCGGCTTGACCAGAAACAGCAGAATCTGAGTAAAGAACCACCTTCAATGCCTCATAAAGACTCTCGCTGTTGGAACCCATTCCAGCAACACCACTACCAAGACAAGCACCATGAGAAACAACATCAGAAGTGGCAGTTCCCGCAGAATTTCCACTCTCGTCAATGAACAGCTTGAGGTATTCAATGGTTTCTCTTCCATGACCAGCGAAAATCAACCCAAGACCAAACAAAGATCCTCCTCTCGTGTATGCCGATCCTGTGGACCCAGGCAAATAAGGCTTCAAAATGTTGCGGCCTTGCGATAAATTGCCCTTGTGGATGACACCCAAAGCAGCGGTGGCGGAGAATTTCGACCAGTTAGACGCCTTGCCCAACCAGTCTAAGTTTTTGC
The DNA here is from genome assembly GCA_005406065.1 of Metschnikowia sp. JCM 33374. Taxonomy (NCBI): domain Eukaryota; kingdom Fungi; phylum Ascomycota; class Pichiomycetes; order Serinales; family Metschnikowiaceae; genus Metschnikowia; species Metschnikowia sp. JCM 33374. Next base: position 13,744 of record BIMT01000003.1, on the reverse strand, counting down.
GGAAGAAGGAGTCGTCAGTGGTTCCCATGTGCATGAATGCATTGGCGAATGTTACAGCTGAGTGAAAGATGGAATTTCTGCCCTCTAAAGAATGCTTCGTGGTGTTCAAAATCGAAATATCAATGTTTTTGTTCTTGTACAAAAAGGTGATGTCCAAGTCGCACGTAGGCACTCCTGATAAGATATGTAGAACACGTGCCTGAACGGGTTCCTGTGGGTCAAAAGCTTCGTCTTCGGATAATGCTCGCGATACGTTGTCGACGAGCTCCTGCGATGCAGAACTAACCAAGTCAAAGGCACCCTGGTACGCAATCAAGCTCTCGCCGCTGGCAACAAGTTTCTTGAAAACTTGGGTAGCCAACTTGTGGTCATTTAACTGGACAATAATCTTGAACACGGTGAAGAAGTCCTGGTTGTTAGATATAGATAACAACAACTCAATCAAGGCATTCAACACATCGGAACGGAAGCCGGCATTTGCGATCACCAGTTTGGCACATGTCAACACGTAGTTGATCAATGCAGTTCCCGACTCGTCATCACCAGCCAATTCGTCATGAAGAATCCGGGTGATGATATCCAAGCGAAAACTGTCCAAAGCAATACCCAAGGCCAACTTCAAGTCGCCGGCAGCAATACATTTTTGTACCATCTTCTCGAAAACCAACGTAAGCGGTGCACTGATTGGACCACTTGCTTCACCAGTGTAAACTTTTTGGGACTCTGCTGTGTAGATACTAATACACTGCGACACAATGGTCTCTATGTATTGACTTTTCTCCTCGATGTCGAACTCGTTGCCCGCACGAAGACCATACTTCACTGATGCCTCAAAGTCGCCGAGGTTATAGTAAACTTTCGAGATTACAAGTGCAGCCAAAGCCCGGTCACCAAAAAGTGAATCCTCATAGAGATCTTCCAATTCAGGTAAGTTGTTGGCAATTTCAGCCCAGAGCTGATCCACCACAGTGTTCAACGAGGACAACGCATGTGCTTTCAACGTGTTGTCTTGCTCCGCAAGCAACGCGAGATATGGAGCAGCTGAAACCAATGCCATTTCTTAAAAAGATTGAAAAGTACGTTTGTGTGTGTTCTTTTTTTTTTATGAAAACTTTAGGTTTCGGTAGAAAGTAGAGCAGTTATGTTCTATGGACGAGCGCATTCGTCGCCACTGCTATATGGCACCGGACCGCACTGCACTGCACTAACCCCCGTGGTGCACAGGTGTGGTTCCATCCAAGTGTGGTGGAGGAGAGTCCTGTGAGAATTAACTGTGCCAGTGAGGGAAATTCTTGTGGTGTGGTTGGCTTGATTAAGGGTCCTCTTTTATTTATTTTTTTATCTAGAGCTTAATTAAATAAATCAACAATGATTGATGTGATTTACATTGGTTGTTAGATTTATTTTGTTTCTCAATACGAGATATCTCTATGAACGAACCTGAACCAATAAGTAAAGCAAGACACCATTATAACGCATTGCTAACCCGTGTAAGGTGAAAACTCAAACAACCGGTCTCTTTGGAATAATAACTGCCTTGGCTGGTGAGTATATAGTGTATTAGCTTTTCATGGCTTAAAAAATCCTCATAAGCCCGTTATAATTACTAGATATTATGTGCCCTTCAAAGAGATTTTCCCAAAGTGGAGATCTCGCTGTGACGGGTGAAGCAAAGTAGTTGTACTCGGGAAACGATAAAGATGGTTAAAATGGAAAACGGGAAAACGGGAAAATTTAGAGTCGTACTTTTTTTAATTATTGATCCACTTCTTAACTCACCTTCTCGCAAACTCTAATGTCTCTCTGAATAAGCCACATATTGCCTTACTCTATTGTATGGCACCAAAATCCTCACACACATGATCACAGATTTCTCTGGAAGATTCGGGCAATTTCATAGCAATGTATTCTCTTTTTTCAAACATCGACTTGAACTAGATTGCTACATCTTAATATAAAAACTCTTGCACTTATATTTCTTTATACATATTCCAAATTAACAAACTAATACAACAAACGAGTAGCAATCTTGTATGGGGTTTGCTCTAGTTGCTCGTACAAAGACTTGATGTCGGAAATATCGACATCAGAGATATCAGCCATCAAGTAGGCAACATCACCTCTGGAATCAGTGAACTGTTTCTCGATGTTGTGGTTGGACAAAATGTTGTTGACGGTCTTCAACACACCTGGAACGTTCTGATGGGTGTACAACACTCTGACGGTGTTCTCCTGGTCCAAGTCCAAGTCTCTCAATGCAACCTCAGGGAAGTTAACGGCACCGACAGTGTTACCTTCGTTGATGTACTTGATCAAAGAGGTACCAACTTCAACACCGATGGCGGATTGTGCCTCCTCGGTAGAACCACCAATGTGTGGGGTCAAGATAACGTTTCTCAAGGAGCACAACTCCTCGGCGAAAGAGTTCAAATCGTTAGAGAAGAGACCCTCACCATTCTTGGCAGGCTCATTTGGGTAAACGTCCAAGGCGGCACCAGCAATCTTACCGGACTTCATGGCTTGGATCAAAGCAGGAATGTCAATCACAGTACCTCTAGAGGCGTTGATCACATAGGAGCCGTCCTTCATTGCAGCAAATTGTGGAGTAGACAACAAGTTCTTGGTCTCGGCGGTAGCAGGAACATGCAAAGTAACAAAGTCGGCCTTTTGCAACAACTCGTCCAACGAGTCAACTTGCTTAGAGTTACCCAAGGCCATGATCATGGTCACATCGTAGTAGATCACGTTCATACCCATGGCCTCAGCCAAAACCGATAACTGGGCACCGATGTGACCGTAACCCACAATACCCAAGGTTTTACCTCTAATTTCCCAACATTTGGAGGAGACCTTGTTCCAGGTACCAGTGTGCAATTCGATGGATCTGTCTCCCAATTGTCTGGCCAAAGTGATGATCTCAGCAATCACCAACTCGGCAACCGATCTCGAGTTAGAAAAAGGCGAGTTGAAGACTGCGATTCCCGACTTGGCAGCGAACTCCAAGTTCACTTGGTTGGTTCCGATACAGAAACAACCAATAACAGCCAAGTTCTTGGCATGTCTCAACACGTTCTCAGTCAACTTGGTCTTGGATCTGATTCCAATAGCGTGAACATCCTTGATCTTCTCGATCAACTCCTCCTCAGGCAAGGAGGACTTGTAAAACTCAACCTGGTAGCCTTGGTTCTTGAAAAGGTCAATAGCAGTAATGTTGACATTTTCCAACAACAAAATCTTGATGTCTCCTGTGGAAAAAGGCTTCAAGGCCTTGGTAGGCTTTTGGCTGCCATACTGGCTCAAATATGATTGAGTTGGCGAGGTAGAAACGGCGTTTGGGGAGCCAGAGTCAAGGTTCAATGCCTTTTGGAAAGAAGAAGCAATATCCTGTGGGGCACTCATTTTAATCAACTGTCTTTAACACGAATATGAAAATTGGCAGGGAAAAGAATTGGAAAAAGTTAAAATTTTAGAAGAAGCGGTGATGATGTTTTTTTATCCGTAGCGTCAAGATTTGCGAAGATAAAGTGGAGATACCTAAAATTTATGGGGAAGAGGATTACTCATATCCGTTTTTTTCCATTGAGTCTCGGTCCGCATCACGTGCGAACTGCCAATTCTACTAATTTCTTGCTGAATGACAGTTGCACATGTACATATTGCTCCATTTCGAAAACAACCGAAGTTATACGGTTAACTGTTTTAAGTCAGCCATATAACTGTAAAATCATGTGACCCCTAAAATTATTTAATAAAAAAAGCACTTTTATTAATTGCCAGCCTGGGGTGTTATAGATCCACCTTTGATGTGACTCCGATGTGACTCCGAAGAGAGTATTTATATGCAGAATTAATTAATAGAGAAATGGGGTGTTTTTTTCTTCGATATTAGATTTTAAAAAGAAACAATTATAGTTATACATTTTTGGATCCCCTTCTCCACTTTAATATAATCTGTAAGCTTCTGGGCGAAATATCGACCCAATTCACTTCATATGGAAAATGAACGTTTTTAAAGCTCATTCGCCCCTATATTGATGAATTTTGGCCCTCTTGACAACTCTAAGCAAGCGCATATCAATTCAAAGTGATTTACAGCTCAAATCTTTTCACTTTGGCCAGAAATACGAAGTTGATATTTGCCCCTTTCCCCAACTCTACGTAATATGTCTCGAATTTCTTATGACACAACAAGCCTGGTTAGCTCAATCGGTAGAGCATTTGACTCTTAATCTTCATAAGGTCAATCAAAAGGTTGCGGGTTCGAGCCCCGCATCGGGCTTTCTTTTTGAAGTAAAAGTTTCACCTTCGTCTTTTTATTTTTCTTATGAGTTTTCTTTGAAATATATCAGTTCTGTTGTTGTAACGAGCAATTTTTGACCCTTGCGCTTTGTTCCACTTCTCTTCTTTGATATTGCATTCGGGTAATCCTGCACGCTCGGTTCAGACATTTATTGTCCCACGGTGCAAATGGCGAACACGGCTATTCTTCCTCTGAGAAGGACCTGTGTACCCTGCGAAAGTCACCATTGTTCAATCCTTCCCCCCGTTAAGTTGGCCAATTGCGGTCATTAGTAGTGGCAAATAAATCAAATCAGCTGATTCTTCCGTATTGTCTGATCCAGTTTTTCTCTGTCCTTTTTCTTTTCCACCGGCCATACAAAAAGAATATTGCAGCATCTCCCTAGCCAACTCCCTAGCCATACAGTCTTCTCAAAAACACAATACTGGGGTGTGTTTTTTATACCGAGAGAATTCAAGGAGACAACGACGAACAACTCAAAAAAATCAAGAAAATGCGTTCAAACTCGGGGCCGCAATCCCCCAAAACTCCCAAGGGCAAACCCGTGCTTCTGCCAAGCCGTGTTGGCCTGTCTGGTCTTAAAGGGAGCCCAAACTCCCGACTACGGACCAGTCCTAGCATGAAAGGCACAACCAAACTCGGTCCGGGCTCGAATATGGCGGATGGATCAAGCTCGAACATCGAGGTCGTCTGTAGACTACGGCCTTTCTCTGAGCTTGAAGATGCGACTCTGGCCTCGGCTTCAGTACACGTGATCGACGATAAGACAGTAACAATTGATGAGAAGGAATCTTCCACTAGTTTCAAATACGACCATGTTTTTGGTATCGACGCCACACAGGAATATGTTTATGAAGTTGTCGGTAAGAAGACCCTCGTTGATTTCTTTCAGGGGTTCAATGGCACAATCCTCGCGTATGGCCAGACAGGAGCTGGTAAGTCACATACAATGTTTGGTTCCTTAAAAGGAGCAAAGGCAGAACTTGGATTAATTCCACGCATAGCCGAAAATATATTCAAGCATATAGCAGAAGGCTCTACTGATGTGCAATATACTGTGGGCGTGTCATTGATGGAAATTTATAAGGAACATATCATTGACCTTCTTCATCCACACTCAAAAGGACACGAGTATGTTATCCATCAGGATGCTGTCAATGGGGTCTACGTGAAAGGCTTATCTCATGCATTTGTCTCTTCGCCAGAAGAAATGGACAAGATCTTCTGGCAAGGGTACCAGATGCGCACAAAAGGAGCTACTGCATTAAATTTGGAATCTTCAAGGTCACACGCTATCTTTCAAGTGACTCTCACTCAAAACAACACAGCGGATGGAGAATTGAAAAAAAGCAACTTGTTTCTAGTTGACTTAGCCGGCTCTGAAAAATTCGACCGTGCAGGCTCTTTGGGGAATACGCTAGAGGAGGCCAAGAAAATCAACCAGTCGCTATCCAGTTTAGGTCTTGTCATCAATTCACTCACTGATCCGAAGTGTGCTTATGTGCCTTATAGGGACTCCAAACTTACCCGTATTTTACAAGAATCGTTGGGTGGAAACTCCCGAACAACCTTAATCGTTAACGTGTCCCCTGCGTCTACTAGCACCTCTGAAAGTATGTCTACGTTGAGATTTGGAACCCGAGCGAAAAATATTCGCAATATTATCCATGTGAATTCAGAATTGAGTATGGACCAGCTCAAAATCCGTGTTGCACTTCTAGAGCGATTAAATCGTGAACTAGAAGATGAGCTTAAGGAAGTAAGAAATCAGCCTTCTCGCTCACGAATTTTGTCGTCTTTCCCTAGGAGCCCAGACACATTTGAGAAAGGTGAAATCTCCCACTCAATTACAGTGCCTTCCACAAATACAGATGATTTGAATCACAAAGATGCCAAGATACTTCAATTAGAGAAGGAGCTCTTGGAACTCAAGATGAACAATCTCAAAATAGAGAGCACGGAAGATCTGAAACTTTTTAAACTTGAGAGTGCCCTTCATCAAATCAATGATAAACTAAAAGATGTGGAATTGATGAATGAAAACCTAAGAAGACACTTGATAATCAGTGAAAAGATCATCAAGCATAGAGACGAAAAAATCGAGAAGTTGTGCTCGGTTGTCAACGATCAGCAGATGCAAGTAAATCGAGAAAGTGCACATTTCGAGTCTAAGCTTCGGATTTTAAAGTCTAAGCTCGATGCCCAACGGTTTCGTGAAGCATCGAGAAGAAGTGGGCAACTGATTTATGACTCGCTTCCTAGTACCACCGGGAGCATTTTAGAAGATGATGACATTGTACAGCATGTTATCGATCACTCCCACGTGAAACCCGCTACGCCCACCAAAGATTCTTTCGGTGAGGCATCGGCCACTCCAAATCTTTCGCCAGCTTCGCCTAAAGTAGGGCTTAATCTCCGCATAGTGAAGCCGTTGAGAGGCGGCGGTCAGGTACAAGTCGAAGGCAATGAGATTCAAGTTCTTGAAGAAGCCTAAACAGTCCTTCAAATTGAGTATCCATGCCTAATACTAATAGAGAATATTAAATACTCATTATCCCCCTCGTATGAACCTCAAAACTATTGTTAGTGGTTTCGTGAGTATCTAAGCTGACACAAAAAGGCTTAAAAGACCAATGTGGGGACAAAATATACGTCCCGCTTCCTCACTGATAACACTTCCCTGAAGGTGCACACACTTTCCCGCGACCTTGATAGTATTTAATCCTGGGGAAAGGAAGACTCTCGCAATTTCATAACTTTCCCTGTAAGATTCAATTAAATGCTTAAAATAAAGGAGCTCGTGTTGTGGAACAAGTATATATATTTTGAATCCGTCTTCTATGTATATCAACTTTAATGAAGCCTAACTTGAACCTTTCCATATGAATGTTGTGCTTTAAGATGACTTTCAAGAACTTAAAGTGTTGTACTTGTTTCTATTTATTTGAGCTGGCTCAAGAACTAGCTCGCAACTAATTCCAGACACATACTCCCAAAAAAAAAATACATTTTATTCAATTATAAACCTTTTTAAGTATTCTTTTTGTGGAAAGACTCTAAAAATTTTGGACAGTATTCACGCTGGGTGCAAAAGAGTAGAAACTTGCGGCATCTATCTCATCATCTTCTTCTCCTTCGCTTATCTCTTTCCAAGATGCGGCAGTCAATAAAGCAAATCCCACGATTACTAAAGCATCGCCCATCAATTGTTTAGGGCTGAGCTCATTCCCGAACAAGATCCACTCTACTATGCCAATCAAAAATATGGTTACCAAGGAGCTAACAGAGGATAAGACGGGCGAAGTGAGAGCCATCAATGACAAGAACAGGGCAGCAAAAAGGAGATTGGAGATGATAGAACCACTAATGTAGGCCCAAATTTTGGAAGTATTTTGCCCGTAGTTGAACAAATTGAAATGGTGAATCTGTAAGACCTCTACAAGAATGACACCTAAGAGCAAAAATGTCAAAGTGAAGAATCCCAAAAGAGCCATCACAAAGTTTGAAAAAGTCAGTTGCCTGCGGGGTGTGATAACCTTAGCCAAGTGGTCTGGAACACAGGCATATTTCTTATACAAGACCTCATAGTATCCATACAACACTGCTCCAATAGAAATAATCACATTCCCTAAAAGTCTGTAAGGATACTGTGCCTCAGACTGGCTGGAATCAGCACCTGAGTAAGCAACAACAAACACGCCGGAAACAGCAATGATCACGGAAGCGGCCTTCATCCAAGAGAACTTCTCGTTCAAAATTGGAATTGCAAACGCGTATGCAGTGAATGCGGAGCAATTGTAGATGGCAGTAACGTCAGAAGCATAGGTCATAGACATAGCTCCGTACCAGGTAAAGCCTGCAATATTTAAGACGACTGAAACGATTGCGGTTTTCGTAGCTATGTACTTGAAAGCAGGAGTAGCCAAGAATGTTTTTATGCACTCGGTAATAGAAGAAGTGGATGAGACGTGTGGATTCTGGTCGATCAATGTCTGCAAGTGGCGTGTAGAACGATCGTCGTTGACGTTGGCTTCATAGACCAAAATAGCAGTGTGATACACATTATGAATCTGCTTAACAATACATTTCTTGAAATACTTCCAGTAGTTAAACGGACGGGTTACTGCAATGTCCAGCATTCCACTAGCCGCCGGTGGTTCTCTGCCACTCGGTATTGGTGACTCGGAAGGGGTCTCGTGTTCTAAAAGAAAAGCACTAGAGTCAAGACGTTCTGACCTCGGGTATCTCTTGTTACTTTTCCATTTTCTGTAGGTACGCCAGACAGACGTGAGTAATGCCTGCAGCGGCCATAAGAGCCACCAGGACCCATGTGTGACTAAAAGTAAAATGACCGGTTCCTTGAAACCAATAAGGTATGCCTGGCTGGTGAACTCTGTCTGGCATATGAATGTTACCAAAGACATAACAAAAAGTACCACGACAAATATAATCTTTGCCTTGGATGCCTCATGAACCGAAGCGACTGAAGCATCTCCACGGGCGTTGAGTTCTGTTATTGCCATTTAATGAGTGTTTTGTGGATTTTGTATGGTGTATGTTGAAACGTGTTTCTTGGCCTTTTCCCGTTTAGTTCCCAGGGGGAATGTCCTGTACAGGGCACATGCCATGGACAAGTTTCCAAACAAATTAAAAAGATAAAATCAGTTGATTCAAATTTGTTCTCCATCGTTTCGAATAAATATTTTTGGAACCTTTAAAAAATGCTTTAAAAAATGCAGAGGATTTTTTTTTTTTCATATGTAAGCACTTGAAACTTTTCAAAGTATAAAGTGTTCTGTGCTGTTCCTAATACACGGTTCCTGGGGTAAGTACAGTCGCAGATTCATAACGTGGTTAAGAGCTCATCAAATGTAGAATGATGACTAGTGTTTCATAAGGTAGTCAAAATAAAACTTAAATTCATAATATTCTACTCCTCTGTTGTTGTTTTTTTTTCTTTGTTTCTTTTAATAAGGCCTTTTTTTTTTTAATTCCTCAAACACCTGGCCATCTTCTTGGCCCCAGTTGATAATCTGGACCCATTTACAATCATTAACAAAATACAACTAGTCACTATCACTAACATATTCCTCTGATTGTGGGTCTTTAGAGTCATCTGATGCCTCTGCTCCATATTCTCGCTCTGTAATCTCGCCTCGCTCAACGTAGACCAGTCGTATGGCCATGAACGGGGTCTTGACATCAACAACTCTCTCTGCTGCAGCAAGGTCGTCGATCCATTCATCCATATACTTTATCTGATAATGTACTGGTATCCCATTAGATATCACAGGGGTTTTTCCTCGAAATCGCAATTTGCGGTAGTCTGTGATATACTCGTCATACAAAGAGTAAAAATCACCTGCACTCATCACCATTCGACAATATAGCAACGTCAACGCTGTCAAGTATTTAAACTCACGATAGCCATTCTGATCAAGATATAGCCGAACTATTTCCATGGAAGGCTCAATTTCGAGCATCCGCACTGAGACAACAAAGAAATGGGCTGGGTCGATTACTCGAGTCTGTGCCTGCGACAAATTGAACATGGTCCACAATCACCGGAAGAATCGACTGCTCGTTAGTTAAATGAAGGTATTGTTTGTAGAAAAGTGAGTCCTGAACTCTATGCCGTATGATCGGCTCAATGAGGCTGGCCTTGTTGGCAACGTTTCGCTTATCCATGAAAAGAATGGATGCTTTGGTGCGCAGACTCAGGCAGTCTCGGATGATTTCATGTCACGCTTTCTAGAGGACTAAGCTTATCACCCATAGAGTGAGCAAAAAATCGTACACCAATCACATTAAGTGGTTTTATTCGAAAAGCATATGCTTCCGTGTGTTTTCATTTTCTTCTTCCCGGCTTCCTATCACTTTAAGACTTAGGCATTCAATAGTCGAACGCAAGTTCGTAGATCTTTCAAAGTACTATGAACTCAACAATGCTTACATAATTTCGATACACGAAGAGAAAAAAAAAATTCTTATTGTTGAAAAATTTCTAGAAAATACCAATGGGTCACTGAGTATATGGGCTAATTTGAATATTAGTGACATTTATATAGTCTCATCGCACAGCCAATGAGATATATGGTACCAGTATTTATGAAAACAACGGTGAACGCGAAGGGCAGACTTTACCCTGGTCCGGCTTTGTGGTAAGTGAATAGTTTTGAAGCTTAATACTCTTCTTCTTGGAAGTCGATTTTGTCCAACTCAGTAATCAAACTTCCCAATCTCTTAGAAGCCATGTCGAAAAACTCCTTCTGTGCGGCAATGAAGACTTTCAATAAGTTCACGTTCTCCAATGGGTTTATGAGTTTTCTCATCTCCAAGACAGCGAGCTCAGTGGCACCAACCAAGTCGTCCTCACTCGCAATCAACTCCTCGTTTTCCTCGTCTTCACTGCTGACCTGAGACCTCACCAAATCAAATTTCAGACGAGCAGAGTATACATTCTTACGCAATTCGTTCACTTTAATGAACTTCTCATTCAAGATTTCGACCAACTTGTGGTTTAATTCATTCATAACTTTCTTATCCTGGTCCAATCTGGCACTACCAATCTCGATGTAAGCAGAGGAGATTTGCAACAAAGCGAATGATAAGGAGTCACTCGAGCCTGCAAACAGGTTTCCGTTTCTCGTGGCAAGCTGAGCAAGTTGCCCGTATAAAGTCTTAGGAAGCTGGGCAGAAGTGACTTGAATGTCTACAGAGTCCTCTTCAACAGAGGGCTTCGACTCTGTGGTTGCGCCAGAGTGGCCCAAAAGGATATTCTCCATTTCCTGGGGAGTAGACACGTTCTTCAACTGGGAAAACTTAGAGGAAAGAATCAGCCCCACATGCGCATCCTTGATCTTGTTGAGTGCGGAGTTTCCTGGTGGGTAATCGTAGCTGAGAGTGCCGTACGTTTCGTTTGTGTATTGAATCAAATCGGAGTACAACTTCAACAACAAGTCGCAGTTTGCCTCCAAATTCAAGTAATCTTCGGGCAACTCGCTGACCTCAATGTTAGAGTTCGCGTTGCTGGCGGCTAAATGTTGTACTTGTTGCAACTGCGAAGAAATCAATTGCTGTGTTTTGGCTGTAAATGGCTGGATGGATTCTTTGAGGTGTTCTGAATACTCGGAGACAGTTTTACCCGGGTTGACATTCTGAATTGACTTCGAGATCGACTCCAAATCCACCTTGCCGATAGAATCTTGGATGGACTGGAGGTTAAAGCTTGGGAATTTGAAAGACATTTTGATTGGTGCCTTGGTGGTTTCTGAATTGATTAGTTATTGTTCTTTAAAAAAAACTGGCTGGTTTGTTGGGGGAAGAGTCGCAGAAGTAGTGTCTAGTTTATTCGATCGGCAATGGCCCTGTGGGGACGGACTCGTTCGCGCGTTGATGTGAGGTGGGACGCTGCGATCAGGGGGTTAAAGTGACAATTAACACTTTTGGCACCAGCCCCGCGCGCACGCAGCGGTTGTTTGTTCTCTAATTTAATTTGTTTTGGTTTCCTCTGTTTAGAGTAGAGTTTTTTGTCGTTATTTTTTTTTTTTTTTTTGGAACGACATTGATTTAGATCGGAGGGCCTAGATATAACTTGCGAGTCCTCAAGGAGGAAGACATCGAAGACTGTTATAATACTGCATCAATAATTAAACAATAATGGAAGTAATATTAATGAAAGGGACTTCCTGTAATACAATTGTTTCTTTAAAAAAAAAAAGGAAAGTAATAGAGTAAATTTCAAACTCGGCACCGAACACTCCGATCAGCTTGTTAATGAAAACGTAATAAAAGGTGTGTAGAAGGCAAAGAAAACGAAAGCTAGAAAATTATAAAGACCGATAGCACGTTTTTCTGTACCTACTATTCCGCCCTTTTAGTTCCAGTTTCTGCATCTCAGAATTCATGAACCAGTGTTTGCCAAAACTTTTGGGCATAATTTCAACACCTGTATCCATGTTCTAAGATCTACACTTGATAAATATTATACCAGGGTTTCTAAGACAGTTAGTGTTTGCACATAAAATAACGATTGGTTTACCAGTCAGATATTTTTCTACTATCTTTGAACAACATCTTCACACCCGAAGGTCAGTTGTCCCTATCAATTGATCATCATATGGTTTAAAAGTCACACATACTCGTTTATAAAACCAGCCATAACTAGTGAGCTTAAAGAAAAAAATTGTAAGAACGAGGAAAATGTCGCCCTTTTTATAAAGCGAGATGAGTAGAGGTGCACGGGTCTTATTCCACTTTTGAGTTCGCTGCCAGATTGCGAGTTAGGGCACGCAAACTATTTCTGCGTCCTCGCAATAAGCACATGGGCCACATCTCTAGAGACAAAAGGGTAGGTGAGGGTATTGTGCATCCAGAAAAAAAAACTTATGGGGTAGAATTACCAAAACTTATGCTACTATTAAAAATTGACACAATCTATTACTGGATTAGCGATTGTTGTTCTATTCATTCTGAAAAGTTTGGGCTTCTCAGAAATATATAACATCAAATCCGCCTTTCCCAAATACTTCCGTTCACTTAGGCAATAGAAATTGCAAAAAGATTATCAGGTTAATCTGCTTTTCTTCGATGTGTCCTTACCTACTAAATATAAAAGGTGAGGCAAATTTTGTTTAAAAAAATTATCAAAAAATAAAAACATGGGGGTCTTCTTTATATATATATACTAGCTCTCGCATCTATTCACCTCCCCTCGCACTATGGTCAGAGGTTTACTCGGACGATCTTCCTCATTGTAGCAAGATTCAATTCAACGAGTCGGGATCTAGCATTTCAGAGTCGTCATTCATATAATTAATCAGACTTTCTTGTATTTTAAATGGGGAAAATTGTAATTTTCTAATTTTAAAGTAAATTTTCCTTTTGCATATATTTTTTATGGCCCTAATTCTTTTTTATTTTTCGGTGTCAGTCATTCAGTTTTTCACAAATAACACAATTTTCGATTATCAATGCGCATCACACAGGAAACACACACGTAAGCAAAACATAGGAATTGTTCGTTAACAGCTGATCTTGCTTATTTCATCCAAGAACCAAAAAGAGTGTCCTTGCTCGAAATTTGTTGTCTCATATCATTTCATCTTAGGCTGCATATGTTTCATCTTGCACTGTCACTCTACACTCAATACAGTAGAAGAGAACAGTATAATCTTTTAATCCTCGGGCTCGACAACGCAGGCAAGACAACATTTCTAGAACATATCAAGCTTCTTTATCCCGCGGTAAATGAAACACTGAAAGAAAAGGAACAGCGGGTGTCGCAGAGCTCATCGGTCATGGAGGGAAACGATGAAGACTCAGTGAAGATTATCAAGGGAAAGAGGATACTTCCCACGGTGGGCCAAAACACGTCTACAGTACGTTTTAAGTCGAATGAGTCACTGGTATCAATGGCAAGCTCTGCACAATTCCGCAACATTA